>VZRO01003885.1:790371-1061584 GCA_013397915.1 Daphoenositta chrysoptera | reverse complement strand
ACTGCCCTGTGGGGTGACACTGCCCTGTGGTGGGACACTCACGGCTGGTGTGACACTCCCCGGTTGTGTGACACTCATGGGTTGTGTGACACTCACGGGTTGTGTGACACTCATGGGTGGTGTGACACTGCCCTGTGGTGTGACACTCACGGGTTGTGTGACACTCACGGGTGCTGTGACACTCACAGGTTGTGTGACACTCACTGGTGGTGCCACCTTGCCCCACACCCTCGGAGCTCGGTGTGCCCAGGGTCAGGTCTGGTCCTGTGGGTTCCATTCCAGGCTGGGTTCAGGGCCTTGATCAGCAGCAAAATGCAGAAGCAAATGCAAAAATAATGAGAGGAAGGGGAGAACAGAGACACGAATATCCACGGGACTCTGGAATCCCTGGTTCTGGGCACTGAGGCCGAATCCCTCAGTGTGTACAGAACTCATTTTTGCAGGTGAAGTTTTATAGGAGCTTAACAAAATCACTTTGCTGACTACAAAAAGTTAGTTCTTAAAAAAATGAAAACATAGCTGCTACCCCTTCAGCTTTCCTGATATCCCCTATTTATATTCTTATTTGTAAAAGAGTTTATAAATTGATATTTACAACACCCGTGCCATCTTAGTAACCATAAGAAGCTGCTCACCTGTTTAGAATTGGAAGTCATATAAATCCTAATTATAATTCCCAAAGCATAAACTATTTCCACCTTTAGAGGGGACACTGGGACTGCCACGTTTCTTGTGAGTCTGGGATGTTCCAAAGCCAAAGGTCCTTCTGTTGCTGACTGCCTTTCACATCAGCAGTGTGACAGAAAGTCATCTTTCAGTCACAGAGATAATGTTTTCCTGTCAGTGAGGTAAAAATATGAAAATGAATACACAGACTTTATAAAAGTTCCTGGTTTTGGAGACTGGCTTTTGAAAAAGCAGGTCGACTTGGTTAAAGCTAGTGATATTTTTTAATCTTGTTATTAAAAATTTTTCAGTATTGATTGTAACATATAAAAATTTTTTTTACTAACTCTTTAAATATCTAATATTTTACTTTTAAGTAAATAAACTAAAGAAATACATGTTATTGAGGTTAAGGTACTAGAATATTATTAAAATTAGGAACCAAAAATCATTACTTGCATCTTAAGGTGACAATTGTTTTGTTATGTAACTCCTTGCCCACTGTTTCATAATGTATTAGAACTTTCCAATGCATTTAATAAGGAAAAAGATTTTCCTATGTCATAACGAATGAGTGTGTCGTAAAGCACATACATACTGATTCAAACTGAAAATTGAAATTAACCGTGGATATATTTAAGGAAATAATTTTAATTGACCCTTTTATCTCATAGCTAATGTACATTATGTTCTAAAGAGCTCATATTATCTCAGCAGCTTCTTATATTGTCAGGGTATACTATTAGAAGTAAAATATAGTATGTAAGAAAAGTAGTTGTTATTATAACGGAGAAGTTTTGGTATTTCTTTAGATTCTTACATAAATTGGCACCTCTCTTTAGAAATTCAGCCTAATTTTGAATAACAATAATACTGCAAAGTGTGTGTATGTCCCTGCCTTTGAAGAGTCAAAAGCAGCATTGGATCTGTATAATTGATCAAGGTCACTTCATGCTCATGAGAAACAATAATACAGCTCAACAACCACTGTAAGGTTATTTAAGTACTAATTGCTTTAGAAGTACTGATTTGTTTTCTGCGTTCATAAAATAATTTACAAGAAAATGTTGTCTATTTGAAAATCTTAATCTTTCCCTTTTTTAGATTTTTTTTTTCTTTCTTTTTGGAAAAATATGTTCCTACAAAACACAAGCCCAGTGAGAAAAAATTTGGAGACACAGTCAAATAAAATAAAATTTAATTTTAATCCACTTAATTAGAATCCTAAATCAAGCTTAAGTGGGCGTTTTGGTAGGCTAGAAATTTCTGGATATCAAAGAATTATTAGAAGAGCAGAAAAAGTCAGTGTGTGATGTGATCATTAGAATCATAGTTTCCTCTGCATTTTGTGAAATTCCAATAAAGGTGAAAAGTAATAGCAGGAGCAGAGTGGGCAAGGGAGTTCCGATTTTTGTTCCTTCATACTTAGTCATTCTGAGTTTTCTGTATTTAAAAGCCAATTAATCTAGTTTATTATATAGTAAAAAATCTCCTTTTTGTTTAAAAGCTTTATTGGCTTTTTGTAATACTCACTTATAAGAAAAAGATCTAGGCAGTTCAATTTCAATAATATGTCTGACTCAGATTCTCATCCCATCTATCTTAAATCCATTTTCTTTCTCTAATCACCTGCACGCCTTCGTCACAGTTCCCAGGCTTGCTTTGCTTGTATGGGAGTTTGCAAATTGCACTTTTTAAATACCTCATATCTGAGAGACAAGGGAGATTGCATTTCTTGTGTGCCTGAAGCTCGGGGGGTTGTGTCCAGGGGGAACCTGAGTGCTCCCTACCTGGACCAAGGTGAGAAGCCCAAGGGTAGCAAACTAAAGCTTGAGATTGTAGGAGGATGGAGAAAGGCAGTGCTCTCTTTTTGTCACACCAATCCTCTTCAGTTGCTTAGCAGGCCAATTCCACATGTCTCCAAATATGTGGAATTGAATTACTTGTGATCGTTATTTAATTATTGTAATGTGGAATTTGGGGAATATGTGATAGCCGTGTAAGCAACCACGCCCTCCAAACAAGCCATTTCTTTGAAAGTAGTTTGGTGTTTGCATGGTTAGAGATAGGACTTTAACAGCCTGGTTCTGCAGAGAAAATATTGTTAAAGCCCAAAGCCTCATAAAGGAAACTTGCACAATTTTAATGTACATAGCAGTGTATTTGAAGGTAGAGATATACCAATATAAATGTCTACACATATATGTATACTTTATAGATGTGAATGTGTATTTTCATGAAAACTCCTGTTTGGATGGTTGTAGCTAATTTAAAAATACTCTCACCTGATTAAAATTTAAGATTAGCATTTAATGTTAACATAATATATAGAACTGTAAAAGGTGTATTTATCGTAGAGTACCAATTTCATTGCTGGCTGGCACTTTACAACAGTCATCCCCTCCACGTCCTACCTTGCCCTCTCCTTGCCCTCCTCTCTCCCCATGTTTTAGGCATCATTTTTTGATGAAATCCTCATTTTGAGTTAACATGGGGAGTAAAATAATACGTTGATGGGTTGGATATCTGTTGGTGTTCTGATGATCCCTGAGTAGGGAGAGTGATGTGCTGTCACTCTCTCCATAACTGTCCAAGGTTGAGAATTTTATTACATCTTTCAAAATGTCTTATTACATTCCTCTGAAAATGAAAATAAGTTGAATAAAATCCAGTTTACATTTGAGCTGGGCTGCATACTCACTCTGTGTATAAAATTAAACTTGATTTCCTAAGGACTTTTTTCTGTTAATACAACTTTTGTTCCTGCTTTATGACAATTATCATATATGGCATTATTTTTTTTGTTTTATTGCCACAGTTTGAAGTGAGAGCATTAAGTTAAATTAATTTGACTTTGCTTGGCAAATGGCAATAGTAGCACTTTAACAGCTGTTTGCTTTCCTGGCTTGTCCTTGGTGCTGAAATTGCTTTTGTATCTAAACAGCAAAATGTGTTTATAGGGCTACAGAATATGGAGATAAATTTAGCCTGTCAAACAGATATTATTGGGGCTTTTTTTGCGCTGTGTTTCTGGGAGTGGATCCTGACTACAGTGCTTTAATTCCAAGCTGTGTGTGCCTTTGGACATCTTACAGGACTGTTGTGGAGCTTTTCTCTTTGATTTATGACCTTGCCTGTATGGACTTCTGATCAGATTTTATTCTCATTTAGTGCAAGAGGGGCTAATTATGAAAGTGACAAAGATTCTTTCGTTGTGCTAAAGCTTTTTGAATGACAAAAAGGGGCTTTAAATGAAAATGAACTTTAACAAGGCATTTTCACATTGAAGTGATACACACTCTACCCCTGATAGAGCAATTCATTTTCAACCCTTTCTGATTCTATAAACACATTGTCTCACAAGATCAGTAATTTTTTACCTCTCAGGCTAATGAAGAGTGGATGGTAGACCAATGAATTCTCTTTTTGCAGAACTGTTTTGACATTCTTAATTTTTTCTTAAATATCAAAGAAAGGACAAAGAGCTGTGATTTTATTGCATTAATATTAATAATCATTTATCTGCCAGGAAAACATTTAAATATCACTTGACATTTGCAGAGAAAGATTAATGTTTAATTTACTACAAACATAGAAATACTTTGAAATAAAAGGAAACGCTTCTGGATTCAGCAAAATAAAAAAAAAAAAAAAAAAAAAAACCAAAAACCACCAAAACCCCAACAAAATTAAGACAAATATAAAAAACATTGTAACCATAGCAGGAATCAAAAACATGTTGGTGCCATCTAAAATGTCAATATTTAAATTATCACTTCTGATTGAAAAGATAACATCAACTAGATAGTTTTTTAAAGTCTAATTTAAGCTTTAACTAACCAAAGATAAATGAGGGTAAGCAGTTTTCTGTAACATCCCTGTGGGTACAGTTACAAAGGCCTGTATAAATTCTAGCAGCATTGTAAAAACAAACCAACATAATGTAGTTAGGATATGAACAGTATTGGCATTTCATAAATATTGGTAGGTCTGAAAATCAAGGGGGGCTTCCAGAACAGGCTGGTGTCTGGAGGAAAGTAGCAAGACACAGGAGTCAGAAAATGATGTAAGTGAAAACACAGGAGCAAGTTCCATTACCTACAGAAGGATCAAAATGCTGTATAATAAAGAGAAAAGTAGCGAAATCACCTTGTTCTACAAAAGAATGTCAGAGAAGGAGCTACAGAGGAGGAGGAGGAGATGAGCAGAAAAGTTGTGTATCAGTCTAATCTGATGAAATGGCTAAAAATGTACCCAGACTGCAGGGAAGTCTATCTGTAAATTTTATCATGGAGATTATATGGTAAGATACCACTTTTAGGCAATGAAATGATGGGATTAATGTATTGAATGTGAATAACATTTCTAGCCCCCAAACTGTTTTTGTGACTAGATTGATAATGGCATAGAGAATCAAATTCACTTTTATAATAAACTAAAATAAGACTGTTTCTTCTGCAAAAGCTGTATGTAGGACAGATGTTATTCAGATTCAGTATTTGTATGGATGTATCCTTACAGTACCTTTTTCCAAGGATTATTTTTTATAAGATAAAGAAAGTTATAGCTATAAACCCAATAATTTATTATTTAAAGAAGGTTCTTATCCAGGATCCATCTCAAAAAGCAAGATTCTTTTATAAGGCAATACCTGGAATGTTTCCATTAATACCCTTTAATAAAAAAGTCTGCTATTTTATTTACAGCTCTGGTGACTTTTGGGAGGTCCTTGAGAATATAATATAACTATAGGTCTCCAAACTGATTAAGATTTCCATCTATTCATTTTATTCAGGTGTCAGTCTGTAGTTATACTTTGGAAGGAGTCCCCTGGAAAAATGGTGATTCTGTGTATAAGGCACCAAACTAGGCCAAATGCAGAATTACAGCATTACTGTGCAGTAATAAATCAACAGGAATATCCTCCCATGTAGGATGAAAGAACTTTCTTCTCTTTTGCATTACAAGAATTCTCAGGGTCTTTGCAAAATTATGAATATATTGAGTAGGAAGCATTACATAAGTAGGACTGCTGTGATGTACTTCAGAATAAAGAATATGCAGCTTTTAACATTTTCAACCATTTAAAATAAATTTTCTTGCACACCTGTGCTGTCTAGGCAGCAGGAAAATGTGAGAATGTTTTACATCAGAGGCTATAGAGAGCAACAGATTTCAGTGGTGTACCCTGAGCATCAGGCCCCAGCCAAGTCAGCATTTAGAGCATGTTTTGTCTGTGACACACCAGTGATGGTACATCCCACTGTGGATCCACAGCTCCCGTTCCCTCATCTGCCTTGGTGGTTGCTTCCGTGGTTAAGGCTGCAGACGTTGTTATAATTTATTTAGTAACTTATTAATTATTTATTTAGGATAGCACCCATTATATGCTAAGTGACTTCCAAACAGAAATTTCCCCAAATGCTTTTCCTTTAAGAGCTCTGCTCGGAAAGATGCGGTACAAGCACAGCCGTGAGAGACCCATTTTGGGAGCCCACGCTTTGTTAAAGAAAGCTCAGTTTCGTGACACTAATGCAAAACCTCTTTGTATTCTGATTTTCCTTTAACAAAGGTTCACTGCCGTGGATAAATAACTGCCCATCTGTCATTGGAGGCCTTTGGGGAATTGATAAAGAGGGAGCAGAGAAATCTGTTTTTCTGGGGATTTGGTGGATTTGGTGTAGAGGGTGTGCGATGGCCATCTTAGGGCACAGGCCTCTGGTTCTTAAGCACTCTTCACACTCCCTACTAACTTGATGCTTTGCTGCTTTACCATTGACCGTTTTTTTTTTTTTTTTACATGATTTTGTGGAGCGTTTGTCCTGCAGTCTTGGGCTCTGCTGATATTTCTGTAATTCATAAGACTCTCACAGATGTAGGAGAAGGAGTCAAGAGACTGACTCCATTTTATCCATCCTGTACAATTTCCCTACACAGTGAACATTGACATTTTATTCTTTCCAGCACCAGTTTTTTTAAGTCCTTTAACTGAAAGCATTAGTTTTTGTTGAAAAGGGCAATTTTGAAATAAGGCTCTTTGGCTGCAAGTGATTAAATATCAATCTCATTTGATCAAAACTATTGAATTCATTCAGCAAGATTGTATTGTATAATTTCTTAATACATAAGTAAGTCTTCTGTTTACACAATGGTCTTTGTAGCATTTTGGGATATCTGTTACTTGTATATTGTGTTATTTTGCTCATAGTGGTTGTTGAGCAATCATGATCACTAAATATTCAGGATACTTGTTGCTGTTTTTCATTGTGCTCTAAACTGGGATCGCCATTAAGGCTGCTTTACTTAATGAACAGAAAAAGACAGAAAATATTCCAGTTCTAGCTGCTTGTGTTGTCTTTCTAAATTGCATTGTTTACTCTCCCGGACTATAAAAGAAAGTTGCAAGTGATGTCAGTAGGTGGCCTTTGGGATTAACACATGCTAAGACTTTACAGTTATTTATAATGTGAAGTCTCTGTAATAGTATCCTCATTGCAGGAGGAAGATCAAACTTCCTTAATAAATTTTAATTCCACTATTCTCCCTTTCCCTTTGCCCAGACATCATTCAAACACCTGTGACCAAGAAAAGTATATTTTTCTGAAAGGAAGAACTCATCCTAAAGCTATCCTCTGGCAGAACTGTCCAGACTCCTAAAATATGAGAGTTTTTTTGTAACTGTTTTTAATAAAATAAATCACAGCATTGCCCACCCCACCCCTCTTTCTTTTATATTCAACTAATAGATTTAAGATCGTTTATGATTCTCTCCTTTTTCAACCAGTCCTTCTTTCTTAAAGGTTTTCAATTCCCTTAATTTTCTGTGTGGAAGACAATTCTACCTCCTACTCTAATTCAGATAAAAGTTTTAATTTCTAAAACTCCTGTGGGTGTTTTAGTCTAGGCCACACATCATTAATATTTCGGCAATTTAACTCAATACAAAGGAATAAAGATTTATTCATTACACTTGTTTGGGACCACTGAGAAGCAGTAACTATGTTCCCAGGGCCTATGGGCAGAACACCCCCAGAAAATGGATCTAGTGCACCTTACTTATGTCACTTGGGAGGAAAAGAACTGGAGAGAGTGGAACTCAGACTGTGATCCTCAAAAGGTGTGGAAAATCAGATCAGGCTCTCATTGTTATGAATTATGATCAACACCAAAAGAAACAAATAAACAAATAGAGATCCATAGCTTACATATACCCCCCCCCCCCAATCACTACAATTTATTTTAATGCTGTTTACATAGATAAACAAGAAAAGTGTAAAGCTAGAATTTTCATGTGCTGTCAGTCACAATTAGATTTTATCACATTGTCTGCTTACAATAAAAGCTCAATCAGAATTTCTCAGCCTCTGTGAGCTCCACATCCTGATTTACATTTTGCAGAGACGGGACCTGGCCTTTTACTAACTGCTGCTAAGACCTAAGTTATTGTTCCCATACAATTTTTTTTCACAAAAACTATGGATTAACTGTTATTTGGATGCCGCTATTGATAAAACCTTAAAACATAATGGAAACAACAATTTCAACTTGCTTAATTGAGGAGGGAAGATAGGACAGAGACTGCAAATCAAGCCTGAAGCATCCAGCTTTTTGAGCCATGTACTTTTGAAATGCTTTGTTTATTTGATAGTCTTGACCATTTTTCAAAGGCAGTCTGGATTTTGACCAAAAGTGGAGTCATGAGCATTGCTGTGGTTTTTAAAAGAATACTATATTGCTGAAGAGTACCAAGGGTTTTTCTGCAGAACACTGATTTGACTGCGGCATCGTAGATATTAATTTGTGTTGCAGATCTTGATATGTGCAATTTTAATAATTTAAAACTTAATTTGCAGGTGTTATATATGTTTTCTTTTGGTATGGTCTTCTTTTTTCAAATCACGTGCTTTGTGGTTTCAGGTATCTTGAGCTGACATATGCTCTGGGCAGGAATTTAGGAGGTGATGCAAAAACTGTTGTGGGTTTTCAGAGATCATCACTATTTAATTAGATTTTTTTCCTATTTAGAAATCAAATACTATTTAGAAGTTCTTTAGGACTTATTGCCAAACTATTTTTTGTGAATTCTTTTCACAGACAAGGACCATAAAGCAAGTGGGAATTTTCATCTGATATTCCTAGATGCAGTCCTTTCAGAAGATATCTAATCTTTCACTTGAGAGGAGTTTTTACAGATCTCAGTCCCTGTAGTTCCTGTTCCATTTAGAACATATCGATAAAATTTCTTTGCATTATCATCTCAATGTTTTTTATGATCTATAAGGATGAATTCCATCGAGGACATTCCATATTCAACATTTTGCCTTATTTTGTGAAATATAGAGTTGCATGAAATATAGATTAATACTGTTTGGCTATCTTGGACTTGATCCCAGGTTCAACTGGTGAAAATGATGTATATTCCAATCTGTTCCTTGGTTGTTTTTGTTTAAAGAATTTGTATAGATTGAAATGCAGCTGCAAGTGTATTAGTGATTTTCTATTGCTTACTTGTCAAGATTTTTATTGTGTGGATGAAAAATAGCATTTCAAAACCTGGCAGCATATTGACAAAAACAGAAGAGCACTTTGTGTAATTCTCTTTTGAAAAACTACCTCTTTTAGAGACAGAGATTGCCTCAGCTACTTCCATTCATATGTATCTTGATCAATAGATTTATTGATAGCTTTTAGCCAAGATTTAATTCTTTTTTTCTCCTCAGTTCACCATGGTGCTCACTTTTCTGAATTAAGAAACTAGAATTAGGCTCCTATAAGCAAGGCATACAATATGCAAGTGCTCTAGGTGTAAAAGGAGGCATTTGACCTTTTGTTGCTAATCTGTGACAGGTGCAGGCTATTTTCTTCCAAATGGTGTTAATTTTCATGTGCAAATCCACCCCCTGAAACCTGCATTCTATATATCCACCACAGGGGAATTGGTGGTCATCATGAGTACTGTAATGGACAGCTGAGAGGGATAATCACTGATATTTCAGCACATTTATGCTCGCGACTCAGTCGGGTTTAGTGCACTTCTGTTTTCACTGCTTATTAGGCAGGCTGAAGTTAGTTATTCATGGCCGGACAAAAAAAAAAAAAAAAAAAAAAAAAAGTGGCTGAGAAAGTTCATGTGCCGGGAACAGCACATTGTTACAAATTAGTTTCCTTTACCATTTCTGGCAAACTCATTACAAAGTAATCGCGCCCCGCGCTGAAGTGCACTTCCTCTGGGACCAATAACTGTAAATAAGCAGGGCTGCAAGCTGGCTGATAAGTTGTTGTTCTGAAGATAACGGTCCTTTTTAGCAGAGTGTTTGACCTTTTTCTTTATATTGCCTCAGGCTTGTCTAAGACCCTCAAGGTCTATTTTTCATCTTAAAAATTCTCTGTAGGCAAGCACAATGTGCGGTTTAAGAAGATTTTAGGATTGCTTAACATATCTATATTTTCTTTTCTAGCATTTTTATGATAATTGTTAGAGTGTTTAGTAACTTTAGCTAGCATTTTCTTAAGCAGGTTTTCTTTCTTTGTGTAAAGTACACTTTTTATTGATGTAGAAAGCAATATACATTAATATTTTATGAGGACTAAGTGTATGTTGCATGATTAATAAAATAGTATCATTGGGCTTTTTTCTGACTTTTAGAGAAACTTGAAACATGCTATTGACCCCTTTCACTATTCACATTTTGAGAGCATTGCACTAAACATTACTCTGTAAAGCAATTTAAGCAAATATAATTAAGAATTTCAGCTTGAACGATTAAAGGAAAGTATGTCTCCTCTTTTCTCAGTATGCTAAGAGTATTGAACAGAACTGTGACTGAAAATTGAGCGTGGCTTAAAAACAAACCCCAAGGCTAAGTGAAAGTCAGTTTATAGACATTTGGGAATTTGATTTGTTCACATCTTCCCATCAGTTTAAAAAGATCTGTGCTAATATTTCTGTAAAGTAAAATAATAATAGAAAAAACCCCTGCAACTAATTTCAGACCGCATAGGAGAGAAAATCCAAAATGCTTTGTAAAGTGCTGGCCACTCTAATAAATTACTTGTTTTAAGATATAGTCAGAAAGTCATTTGACATCCAGATGTGCACCCAATTTATTAAAAAAAAAAATTAAACAAGAATTGTCTTAGAATGCCAACCAGTTCAGATTTTATTGCTCATAATGTTGGTTTTTTTTCCCTTGCAGGTCACGTTACTCAGTCAGTTCACTAATCATTCATGTACCTTAAATAACATTAATATCCTGTGTTTTATAATGTTAACCCCCAAATATAGTGCTAGTCACAAGACATGGAGTGATGAGGCATTGGAAAATCCTGTATAAGCTCATATACACAACTTCTGTATTTATGGAATGGAGTGGTGATGAGTTCATGTGGGCATGAATTCAAAGTGAAGTAAAGCAAAGTTGATGTTTTAATAGGGTGAGACTTTTTCCTCTGATTTTAGAATATACTTAACCAATGGGGTTGTGAACAGACTCTCTTATTGATATCACAAATTACCAGTTTAGCAATGTACACCGAATAAGAACTGTGCACATGAAGGGTCGCACAGTAGGTCTATCATGACTGAAAACTGTTGGTAGGTGAATTACACAAAATTGGTTCTATCTGCCTTTCTCTTACATTTGTCATCATTTCAGCACAGAAACTGTTGGCTGCAGGTACTGCAAAGCACAGGGTATGCATTGTGGAATTGCACAGAGATACCTGGGACACTGGAGGAACTTGCTGTCTACCCACTTATTAAATAGTTTTCTCTCTTGCTATATATTTAGCAAAAAGGCAAAAAAAAAAGTGACCTTTTACAGATATTAAAAAAAAAATCAGTTTCGAGGTGGCTTACACTTCAGAAAAAAGTTGTTTACTTTCAGTGTTAAAATGTTAAAGTGGCTTAATATCTAAACGGAATGCTGTAATCAGTGTTTTAATTCCTGTTCCATAGGTTCTAATGCATGTCACTTGTGTTACCTGTGGTATTGGAATATTATTCTCATCCATTAGAATAAATCTATTCCCATGATTACAGCACTGTGAAAGCAGTACAAAAAACTCTTCAGTTTGTTTATGAGATTAACATTGGGAAGTTTATATCCTTTCTTGGACACCAAGAAATGTTTTTCGGTGACATTATCAGTTTTCTACAAAGCATCTCTTAAAGAGAGGAGGTGTTTTGTTCCTACAGTTCTTGGCTTCTTTGTACCAAAACTGCTGTCTTGTTTAATGACATTGCTATGTGGGCTGAAATTAGGCTGACAGATTGTGAGCAAAGGCTGTGATATTACAAACAATAGTCTATTGAGCACGAGGAACTTGTTGAATTAGTTACCGAAGGCATTAGTGCTCAGCCCAGCCTCTTTAGCATCTGGGAGACAGAGAAGAAATAGTGGGCTAATGAAATGTCCAAATGACACCAAACTGCAAAGGGCTGCAGGTGACAATGGCAGCTGATGTGTGCCATGAAGGAGCCTAGTAAGAGGCAAAAACTAATAATAAACTGATAAACCCACAAAAGGAAAAAATACTGCATTAGGAGAGAAGGGAGTATTCAAATCAAGGGAGAAAACAATGTTGGGGTTCCTGAGGAACTGAGCACACAAATGATTAAATTTTAAGGGCTCTTCTGGATTTGAGATGGGTTTTCCAGAGCAGACTGGATGGCAGTGACTCCAGCACACCAACTCTTCACCATCTGTGATTCCCCTGACAGCCATACAATTCTCTGGTGCTAGTTTAGGGATTTTGTGGACTCTGTAATGCAGTTCTGAGTGGGTCATCTGTTCCCCATCCAGTTCAGATTAGCTTGATGTAAAGAAAGGAACCGAAATGTGCAGAAGGTCAAAATCAAGGTCTAATTTTGTTCTGTTTTAATTATTCATTTAATAATCTTTTAGTTTCTTATGCCTTGCAGTACAAGTTTTTAATGGTCTTTGAACTTTAAATATGAATTTAATTGCTTCTGTGTCCTTCTTTGGGAGTAATTCTATCAAAATTTGCACCTCTGCTCTGGGCTGCAGATAATCCGTATCTGGAATTGCTGGGATTGCTGGGAGGCATGTATACATATTAGTTTACAAAATAGACCTGGTCCACCATCTGTGTTCATTCAGCCTGCTGCCTTAACCCCGGAGAATCTGCCAGGATCATGTGCACAGCTCAGGCTGACTCAGGGCATCCACACACCCAACTTTGTCCAGAGAGAGCTTAATCTGTGACCTGTGAGGCAACTGGAATCTAACCTTGCAGGATGAATACCTTGGACCACCTAAATCCTGAAATATCCAAGGAATATTATTATCCCAGCTATGTCATTTATGCATGACATTTAATAAAAAATACAGCAAAACGGAGTCACTTAATTAAAGGTATTATAATGCAATAGCTTGGTTTTACTGTTCTTATTTACTTTGGATAATAATCTGTAGGAAATAATAGTTTACGTTAAGATTTGAGTCCAGTTGTCAATAAGTGATGGGTTTGACCCCTGTGGCAGAACGTGCACTTAGATGTGTCAGGGACTTCAGCTAAAGCCAGGAGCTGTGGTGGGTTGGCCTTGCCACGCTCCTCACTAGGACAGGGGTGAAAATAAGGTGAAAAAGCTCATGGGTCGAGGTGTGGACAGGGATGGTGCTCACCAATGGCCTCCACAGGCACAACGCACTCTGCTGTGGGGAGACTAATTTATTGCCAGTTACAATAGGCTTGCATAGTAAAAATCAAAGAGAAATTAAAACAATGCCTTCTCCCTGCCCTTCCCTGTTTCCCAGGATCAACTTCCCCACACAAGGAGCAGTGCAAAGAGAGGGCTGGGGTCAGTGCTGTGCTGCTGATCCTTCCTTGCTCCCCTGCTCCACCCTGGGCCCTTCCCTTCCCAGGGCTGCAGTCCTGTCAGGAGCCAGGATCCAGCCTGGGTCCTGTGTGGGCCACTGCTCCTCCAGGAGACATCCCCTGCTCCAGCCTGGGTCCTGTGTGGGCCATTGCTCCTCCAGGTGACATCCCCTGCTCCAGCCTCATCCCACAAGACACACAGGGGAGTCTCTGTCCTGGCTCCCACAGCATCCCCTTCCCTCCTCCTCCTCCTCCTGGAGCCCCAGTTCTCCTCAGGCTCCCTCGCCCCTCTGCCTGTGTAGGATTTTGCCCTTCACTGGACACATTTTCACCACCTGGGCTGAGGGGCTGGTTTGGGCCATGGGTGAGGCTGTTCTGGAGCCGGCTGGGAGTGCCAGGACCAGGCTGGGATGGGCAGGGGCAGCGCAGCCCCTCCAAGAGCCTGCAGCCCCACTGCCAGCACTTGTGGACCAACACCTGCCATGGCAGGGGACATTATTTATGTTTGGCAGTGACATTCTGGCTCTGCAAAAGAGCTGGTTTTTCCAATATTTCCAATGCCAAGTGTCTCCTTGAGGCAAGCCCTCAGGAACAGATTGAGTGTGTGGAGTGAATCTCTGCAGAGGGAAACAGTGGAGAGAATTTTCTTCTGAAAAGAAGGATGTGGGTAGGAAAGTAGAGGATAACATTAAAAATAGGGAAGATTAAACATGTTCCATTAGTAAAGCCAGAAACAATTTAGGATAAGGTGGAAATTCTGGAAATATATTGATAAACAGAATTAAAAATGTCTTTCTCCTGCTTCTTTGCCAGCCCAGAGCAGCAGACCAGCTGAATTTTGCTGGTTGTGCTGGTATTGAGCAGTGTGTTACTGGAGAACAGTCCTATTGACTGCAGTGGGACTTGCTGAGGAGGGAATTGTTTAGATCAAATAGCCCTATAAATACACATTAGAACCCAACAGTATATTTCCAACCCAAAAATAGATATCTAACCTCCAAAATATATTTGAAACCATAAACCCAGGTTTTTAGTGCTACTTTTTAAAAAGAAATGCAATTTAGTGTGTGAGCTAAAACATGGCCCTGTCTTACAAGACCTGATGAGATGGGGCTTGGATTGGATCAGGAAAATGTAAAATCTTATTTTTGTAGTGTGTAAATGAAATGGACAGTCTAAACCCTGTCTCTAAAAATCTTGGCACACTTCAAAGGAAAAATGCCATTTTAGCAATTTAAAAGCACTTAGTGGGTTTTCCCAGTGCTGAACTTCATTTCTATAGCCAGTGTGGTTGCCTGCTGAATAATGCCATAGGGGACAATGTAGCTCTGACTATATTTAAAAATACTATTCCATGAAATTCACTAGGAACAAGCTGAGGCAAAATCTCATTTGTGTCTTTGGAAGGAGGTGGTAGTGGCTGTAAATGGTAAAGGAAAAGGATTGAGATGGTTTTTGTATCACAGAGGAGATGAATGCTGGACCATCTGTGGAGAGACAGGGATGCTCAGAGCAACAGCCAGAGGGGCCACGGGGAAATCTGGGGATTCTTTAATATTACAGGGGGTTGAACAAGAACAGCAATTGGAAAGAAAGAAATCCATACAGGTGGGGGTTAAAAGAGGTGCAGAGATAGCATTAAAAAAGTGAAAAAAAGAAAAAGGAAACAATTAAAAGGGTATTAGGACACATAATTGGAATACTCAGATAAGAGGAGACAAAAGGTCAATTTGATTGAATAATAAAAATCTGTGTTGTCTTCTTTTTGGTGTATTCATATGCATGTAGCTTACTGCTATATATTTTATTTTATGACTACAATTAGGCCTTTAAAAATAATTCTGAGCTGCCTTTAAAAAATTATTCTGAACTGTTGTAAGGCCTATTGTACTCCTATATTTTAACCAACGGAGGTAGAAGTTTTTAAAACTTTCCTCAGTGTAGTTCCTGGAGAGTTGATCAGCCATTCATTAAAACACATCCTGTTTATCTGTTCTTGGCAGGGAACCTTGGCCGGGTGGACCACATCACAGAGTTCGAGTATGACCTCTTCATTAGGCCAGATACCTGCAACCCACGCTTCCGAGTCTGGTTCAACTTCACCGTGGAAAACGTGAAGGAATCACAGGTAAGTCATAATAAATTAGATGGTAAGATAGCTTTAAAAATTGCTTACTTCAGAATATGTTTTCTTTAACAAAAAAGATGACTCCCAGGGTTTGCAACTAAAAACTGCTCTAAAATGTATCATTGTTCTTTGAATTTTTACAAATAAAAAGTTATCAGAATGAGTGGGTATGACCATGCTTTTCGGGTATCCAAGACAAGAGGTAATTGCAAAGACATTATAATGTTTGCCACCTAACAGAACTGGTATTAATTATGGCTGCCATGTATTTGTGTTTTTGCATTCCAACCGAATATGTGTGTTAATATACGAAAAAGAAGTCCATCATAGCTGTTCAAATATTATCACTCAAGCCTTCATTTAATACGTGTAGAACAATGAGGTAACTGCAAACAGGCATTTCCCTAGTGACATGTAGAAGAGTTGTTTGCCAACGTGTCCCTTGTGAAAGAGGAGGTTTAAATGTGAAGCAAATTGATAGGCAACTGTTTCACTTACTTTTAAATGATGTTTTTTGCAGTAAAAATGCCCCTTGAGAAAGAAACTTCCTTGTTCTATTTTTCACTTGTATCATTATAAAAGTTATGTACTAAATTTCACATTGAAAAATAAAAAAATATTTCATTTCACTTTTCACATGGACCTTGCGTTTTGTTCTGGTGGCCTGCCTTAGTTTATCAGAATCAGTTTGTCATTTTTTACTTAATGGAAATAAAACATATTTATTAGGAGAAAAAGCCTGCAAACTTGATATTTGTATTCCATGAGACTAATATCTTAATATCCACCACTGTACCATTCCTGTTAGTACTGGAAATCATGAAATTGTTTATCTATCGTCCTGGAGCCTGATAGTTTATCACACAGACCCTTTCCCCTGCTGTGCCTTACTCAACTATGATCAAATTATATAGTCATGAGATGAATGGGAATCTGTCTCAAGGAGGCAAAGAGATCGGGTAGAAAGATACAATATATATCTAGTGCTTACAGGATATTTGTTTTCATGGTTGTCTACATGAAAGAGAATGGTTCCACTATTAAGTTTGACTTGGGAGGTCTGTTTTTATAATGTGTGCTCCTATAATCTTTTTCTCATCTCTCCAATTTCCGTTAAAATGAGACCTGCCTGGACGTAATCTAGTCTGGAACCCTTTTTAGGTCTTTGTACTACAGGCCATGGGCAGCATTAGTCATTGCAGCTCAGCTATATTAAATGAAAGTTAGAAGTTGCTACATCAAACATTCTGTGTAATGTAATCTGTTTTCTGCATTTTGATTATTTTATGTTTTGCTGGAAAACAGTAACAAGGAAACCCAAACTATTCAGTATAGCTTAAAAATGTTGCAGTAATACAAATACAGAGTGCCTTTGATCACATTATGTGTAGAAGTAAATATTTAATAGCTCTATAAATCATTACCTGTATAATATTGTATTTATTTTTGATGTATTACATAGGTAAGGTGTGAAGAAGGCACATCTTTACATTTATATATATTAGGTCTGGTTTTAGCCATTTGGATGAGGACTAACAGAGTAGCTACTTTTGTTTGGTTTATATATTCTCTATTAGTGCAGCATTTTGTGTTTTTAATCTAAACAAATAAACTGCTAAATGAAAAGAAAGACCAGTTAGACATTCCTGCCAATTTTACCATCCATGCATTGTTGTTCTGTAGAGAATGGGTTCTTTGCATTTTGGTTTTAATTTTCTTAAGTCATGGAGTTTCCATTTCCTATGTCTCAAATCAGTTTTATAGACTCCTCTCACTTACAGTGTTGCTTCATTTTTAGCCTAAAGCTTTCCTTTATTTAATCCCACAATTCCCAGTTGCAATTCTGCTTAGTAATAACTCCTCTTGGTACAAATAAATCCTCATCATCCCTGGCTAACATTTATATTTCTGTAAATTATAACATTCCTCATCATTTGTGTCCCAACCTAGCTATCATGTTTGGTTCTTTCAGCCCTATATCCAATAGACCGCTTTACCTTTTAAGTATTTTTCTGCTTTGGGGCCTTTGGACTTTCATCTTAAGTGAATCTTTCAGTCCTTTGATAATTAGCCCAGTTTCCCAAGGAAGCAAAGCTTATACGATCACACTGTCTACTTGCTAGCCTAGGTTTTTGTATGGCTGCTGATCCCCCTCCTCTCTTTTCTCCCTCAATAGCTTCTTAACTCTTGGCCAGTTTCAGCACCACTGGACAGGAATTCCTGTAAGTTTGGGGAAAACAGGCTGCCAGATGGGCAAGAGACCCATTAGTGTTCCCACTGGCAGACAGGCTATAGTATGAGATCATTTCTTATTAAACATCAGAGAATCCACAGAGGAGATGAATAGGAGCAAGTACTCATTGGAATTTGCATTTTTAAGATACCAGAGAATCCAACCATGAAATCCAAATCCATAGCATTTAGTAATTTTGCTTCTTGCAGAACTCCTTGTTTTTATTATTATTCTTCCTCTTCCAGTTCCTTCAATGTTTTCTTTTTAGTGCGGAACTAAAATTTAATGGATAATTCTGAGTGTGCTAATCCCAATTTACAGAGAAGGGGCTCTAGTCCCTTTGCTCTGTTACTGCCTTGCTATAGACAGCTGGAAATTGCAGCAGCCTTTTGTTGCTGTATCACTATGGAAACTCAGGCCTAATTTGTTTTTCCCTATCATACAGAAGTCTTTTTCAGAGTGATTGCTTCCTTGCTCCTGTTACGTATGTCTGAGGTTACTGTTGTGCTTCACAGGTAATAGAGCTAAGTTCTGTACCATGCCAGTGACAGCCCTAATATTTCCAGAATTATTTTTAGAATGTTATTATGAACTTGGTTTATTTGATGTTCACTCCCCTATGTTGAAGTAGGACCAACAGACTTTTTTTTAAACTTGGAAGTTGGTAAATTAGTTTCTTCCTCCTTATGACTTAGACTTCTGCATCAGGCATTTTATATTGTCAGTTTTATTTTACACTTTTTTTTTAAGGAAAAAAAGTCAAAAAACCCATAGCTAATGCCTTATATTTATGGGGTAAAAAAACCATCATGTAACATACCTGCAAGATGTAAAATGTGGTCCTTTGGTTTATTTATATGGTTTCTGACTTGCAAGTCAGTTTGGTCTGAAAAGATCTGAGCTATGATTTTTTTTGTCACTTGTTTGGTGAATTCAATTAACACCAATACTGGAAAAGAAAAAAAGAAACTGATTTGTTACATGGAAGGAAAATGCATAGCTTTTTATGATTTACACATATCCATGAAAGGGAGAGTAAAAGAAATAGGATTTGCTGTGGAAAACATGGTCTCATGGGTAAAGCCTCCAATTTCTCTAATTATATACATGTCACAGGCTGCTTTCTATTCCTGATAATGCTCTTTACTGGGCAGGGTTTGCTTCCTATTCACTTCAGCCATGGCCCTTAAAACACCATCTACGATTTTGCTAAATTTCTTCTCTGTGCAGCCGGAAATTGGATGAACAAATTTCATCTCCCAATTGCATTTCAAGTGTTTTAAATACACAGTGCTTCAGGTGCAAGATTGCCTCCGAGCTAGAATGGCTTTAATGCTATTACTAGCAACAGTGATTCATTTGAGCTTTTTGGGAAAAAAAAGAAATGTGTGTACGTGTGATAAATTATAAAAAAAATGCTGGTATACCAATATTGAGGATTTTACAGGTGAAAAAAATGATTATTGTTCCTGAGGGCCATAGACAGAAATTCTTCTCAAGTGGTTGACACTCGCTGTTCCACAGACTGTAACCACACTGGAAAAAGATGATCTTTGTCCTGGAAAATTTACTTTTCAGCAATATGAAAAGAGGTAAGAGTTAAATACAAGAAAGCGATGAAAGGATTAAAAATATTTGAGGATTTTTGATTTAACACACAGCAGCCATATCATACCACTAAGCAATGCACATCTAGGCCTCATGACAAATTCTGTGTGTGTGTGTACCCTGAGCAGCTCTGCTGTCTGATGAATCATGTTGAGAAATGGTATTTTCACTGAGATTAAAAAAAGAATTTCCAACAGAAGGGGTTTCCTAATAGTGCCAAATTTTGTTCTGTAAGTGTTGATAAACACATTTGGAGTTCTTCATCAAAAGGTACTGACAAAATATACCAAGAAGGATAGAGGAGAAGAATGGATATTTGGCAGCTAGGACTTGATCATTACTTACAGTTAATAAATCAATCCAGATTGAGGTTAAAATCAAAGAACCAAATGTTATTTACTTCAAAGGCGTCCTCTCTGTTACTTCAGTTGCTGTTGGACTGAAACTAAAATTTTGACTCATGAATTTTTTTTGGGTTTTTGTTATGTGTGAGTATGGATCAGGAAAGAAGGATAGCCTGTTCTTCAGAAATTTAAACAGGATGCCCAGGTAAGACAGATGTTATCATAGCTGGACATTTTTATGAATGCATGGAGCTGTCATTGTAGAGTTTTATGGTTTTTCATCCTACACTGTTTTGTAAAATATAAAAGGCTATAAGATCTCTGTTGTCTTTAGTTAATTAGATTTTAAGGAAATATTTATTATTGACAGTGGCTTTTATAATATGTTCAGGCCTCTTCTTACTGTCCTAAAACAACTCAATGATCCTTAGCAGCAACTGCTTTTTTATGATGTTACAGCTGAGATTGTTTAAAGATGTGGGTGATATGTGCCTAAGGAGAGGAAATGTCTCTCTTTATACCAACTGACACATTTTGGAGAAGCAGGGGGACAGAAAGAAAAGCAATCAAGATTTGAGGTACTCAACCTCTTTTCCTGACCTAAGAACTCAGTCTGTGCAGTTAATTCCTGCAGAAGCTGCATCCAAAGTAAGATGGAGTGAAGATGACATCAAAAGCAGGCTAAAGTTGGAAACAGGCTACCTTTTTACTTTCTTCTTCTTAAGCAGACATGCTTTGCTTTGCTGTCATTTGGGGATTTAAGTTACTGGTATCAAAATGCTTTATAATGTCTTATAGTCTTTCCAGCTTCTCATTTGAGAAGAGAGATATTTTCTTTACTGTTCATTAAAGGCTATATTGCATTTACCTAGCTTTGGAAAATGCACCAATAAAAGGGCATGTTTTTATCAAAGAGTACAGTTCTGAAATTTTGAAGTGAATACATTTGAAGTGAATGAATAAAGCATTTTTTGCAACAATTCCTACCCAATCTTAAATGCATAATCATTGCAGATACCTTCATAATAAATTAGTTATATATCACTCATTTATTAATAATTTACATTAATAATTTATTAATCCTCTTCTGGTCAGCTCCTGTAATGTCTCAAAATAGCTGTTCATAATAATTTGCAAGGAGAATCTCTAGATTATTTGAATTTTGCCTGTTTAGGAAGCTCCCAGCTGTTACCCATCTTTATGTACTCTTATGTGAATTTTTAGCATGCTAGAAAGAGACATCCAACGCTTCCTGTATTTTGGTATTTTAGTCACTGCTTACACAGGTAGACAAAACCTGATCTTTTTCATTTCCCAGTTTTGTTTTGTCATATAAATTAATTTTGTTTCCTTGCTTCTAATACTTTTCTTGAAAACCATCTGTATTTAATAGATTAAATGGGTACCAGCTCACACTACCAGGTGTTATATATTCACTCACATTGCCATTTCGACTTTAAGATGAAACTGTGAGTAGCATCACAGCTATAACTTTTCATTCACTGCTTACTGTAGTTTTAGTATTGACTTAGTTAGAGAAGTATCAAATTTTTATTTGTTTCACACGTGAGTAAAGTTTTTCTTTTTCTCTGAGCTATCAAAGAGTGGATTTCAGTTCTTGTGGCTGAACTTGGTCCAGATTTAAACTTTGACATGCATCTAAGGTTGCTGGGTTTGTCAGTCATTATCATTCATCATTATCATGTCATATCATATAATGATTTATTTTCCCTTGGAGAAAGGCAAATACTGCATAAAGGTTGAAGTTATAATCATTTTTCTAACCAAGATTAAAAAGGAGGCAAAGCTGTCTTGAAACATTTTCATCAGGAAAAATCAAGTAAAAAAAATTGATCTGAATTAGACAATGGTTTCACTGAAAATTCTCTGGTGTTCACTAGCAAATATAACAACAGTTGAGCAAAATAAGAGTTATGTGTTTGCATCCTTTGGGCTTCCTTTCAGAATTTAGAAGCAGCAGAAGTCTGGACTTTCAGTTGATTTTTGTTTGATCTGATGGCATCCCTGAGTACTACAATGCTGCACTGCATATCCTGCACTGGCCAAGTTCCTTAAAGCTGTATTTGAGTGCATGTGTATATTTTAGATATAAATATCCACATTAATATCTGTCTGTCTGCCTTGAAAACACGAGAGGCTGAGGTGAGTGCATTTGGACAGTATCTTTTTAGTAACAGCTTTACCACAGGGTAAGCAGATTCTTTCTTTGACTAGCACATGCCCTCCAACTCGAGAAAAAATGGGAAATGAAGAATCATGATGTAAATTTTGTAAGACCTTGTGGTACCATAAAACCTGATAATATGGGTCTGTTACTTTTGGTAAGGGGAGGGCTTGAATTATCTGAAGTTTGTATTATAAAACAGAATTGATTATTTCAAAGGAGCCTTTGTATTTTTAGCAGTGGTTTTACTGATCCCAGTGTTGGAAAGTGGTACAATTTTGTCGTAAGTCAAAAGTACATAGGGTTAGATGATACCTATAGCAGTTGAGATAATAATTTAGTTACTGAGGAAGCCATATGAAATTATAATTAAATAAGAAACAAAGTGATGACATTTAAAATAGATTGCATGTGCGCCTCAACATTTAAAAAAAGAAAAATCAATTGAACATGCTGCAGTTTTGAAGAAAAATAATGTTACCATTTTGGGAACTTGTGACTATATTGGTCATGTATAAAATTAGATTTATAAATGAAGATTCTTCCAAGTTGGAAGCCTTTCAAGTACGTATAGTTTTATTTTGGATCAATAATTCAGTTGTGCTCGGAATAGATTGAGGGTGCATGTGAAACTTTGGGAAGTGCAATATAGTGTGCATCTCCATGAAATTATCCAAAGCTGTCATGACAAGTATCATCCTTTGAAAAGTAATGAACCAGGTAGGTTGGTAAACACAGAAAATATTGAACATTACCAGAACATTGCCTGTCCTGGTGAAATATTCACTCTTGGCAAGACAGTGTTAAATTCATAAAGTTTTTCTGTTCCAGGTATCTGTAAGAACATTTCAGATGCCAGTGTTCAGTAATTATTGCACACATACTGAATGCTTCAAATGCAGCAGTGGCTTTTGCGTACAGGAAACTAATGGCCAGGTGTGTTTAATTTCCTATGGTGGTGACATCTGTCACTCAAAATGTCAAAAATACATTATAGATGTCATAAACAAAATCAGTGCTGTGATGATCTCGATGTCGGTGATGTGACATGCTTACTTTTCTTTCAATTTAAGACCTTATTGATTTCTGATTAAATACACCCTTTTTTAGTTCCAGAGTGAATTGGCTTCCATGCAAATTCGGTTTTATTTTCCTTTTATTACTGAATAGTCTTCGTATCAGAATGTGGAAGCATATGTTGAAGAAGTGAAGATGAAATGTTTTAAACTTTCTGGCTTTTAGATTTTCTTATCTTTTAAATTCAGAGTAATTAAAAATTTTTAAAATTCAGAATAATCTATGTCTCCCATTGATTTCACCGGGAGCAAAGTTCCTACAATGTTAAATGCTGCAGAAAAATCCCATCCTGATCTCAATTAAATATTTTGTTCCTTTGCTATAGTTCTTACAAGTATATGCTTAGTTTATAAAACTCTGGAGCTATCAAGCATTAAGGTATGCACTTTCAATTTTTTAGGACGCAAATAAAATTAAAATGCCATGATTTGTAGCTACTTCTCTTTGTTCGTTTGTTTGTTTTTACTGTGAATTGAAACTGGAAAACTGTATAGGTTACCCAAGATATTACATTCCATATAGTTATATTATTATGTTTCTTCCAGCAAAATACATTTATCTGTTGAAGAAGCTGTGAAATACTCTGTGAAATGACTGTGCGAGTTTTTGCTTTGAGAAATTAAGGAAAATTAAGACTGGATTTATGAACTGACTCTCAAAATAGAGCTGCTGTATTTTTTATATATAACACAGAACAATAAGCTGGGTGATTCTGGTGATTGAGTACAGTTCCCCCAGTTTAGGATCTGACCTGTACACCCTGCATAGGCAACATCTGCTGTTACACCACAGCTCAGGATGGCTCTGATAATTTTTCTTGTGAATTGAGAAGCTCCATGGAAGCTTCTAATTTTCATAGTAGCACTACCATGATGAACTGTGGCTCATTACTGTAAACTGATGGCAGCTGTTAATACTATTACAGGCAGAGACTTTTTATTTAAGGGAAACATTAGCCAGTAACTGGTAGATTTCTGACACAGTATTACATAAGGCTTCCTGTTAGGAAGGAGAGCAAAGAGAAATGGATTTGAACCCATTAGTATCAGAATTACGTGTCAAAAAGCTAGAGCAGAGTTCAATTTATTTCTGCAATAAAGTGTAAGCTAGAGATTGACTTGACAATTATTTTACCTTACATTGCTCTGGTTGTTCTGAGATGACTATTCCAACATCAAATCATCTTGTTTGGACATCTTTTACAGAATAACATGATAGTCTAAATATGCATTATGTTATGTAGGAACTAAAACTCGGCAGGTTTTTTCAAGTAGAAATGAGTTTTTTATTACTCCTTTTACTAGAGGATGTATATACAGTGGAACACATTCAGCATAGATTTAAAACAACTGCATGTATTTCTGCTAAATCTGGTGCATGTTGTTGAATGGCGTTTACATTGTAATAGAAAGGATAATCTTTCTGAAGCTTTTAGTAGCTTGGTATAAGGAATACAAATAATCGCCCCAAAACATTTGTTTTCTCTAAGCCAGTCACTGAGCAGGGTTTTGGCTTCTGTTTACTAGTCTCCTTTTTTCCCTAGTGATTTTCCAAGATAAGAGAAAACAAATTGGACAACCACTTCCTTATTACATTTTCAACTTTGAGAAGAGCATTCTTACCAACATTTTTGCCCATTTAATATAAATGTGGTCCTACTGAACACCAAAGTCCATGAATTCAGAGCCTTAACCTTAAACATTCTAACAAGCTTTTATTGGAATGGCAGTTTTTCTTGTTTTGAACTGATGGTGCTCTACAAAACACTTATTTAATTTTTTAGTTGCATAGCATAATTTTGGAAGGGTGTTGTGTCCATTGCCCCTCTGAAAGTTCACGTGAAGCTTCTCAGAAGATGTTTATTAAAACTTTAATAAAAGAAACATATTACACCAATGTGCAGATTCTCCCAGCAGGTTTTCCTTTCCCTTTGCATGGTTTCATGCAGGACCATGTCATACTCAGGGGGTGATGCAGGGAAGCAGAAGTGCAGCTTTGCAGCTTGTTGTGTGTCTGTGTTCTGATCTTCTGTGGATTCTGTGGGCAAAACTAATCCCACAGTCAGAGGACTAGAGAGTATTGTGGGGTCCATGGCAGGGCATTGCCTGGCCCTGCAAATTCGACAGTGATGCTGAGTACCTCCAGTGCTGGGTTTAGAATCGCCTCAATAGGCAGATTAAACTGAATATCCTTCCTGGCAGGCATGTGGAATGGCAATTCCATGGCTTTGGAATATCCAGGATGAAACTACAATAGCTGTTCCTTGTGGGTTGTCTCTTCCCTATGGCTGCAGAAGGATTTCTTTGAAGCAGAGGTTAATATAGTTACCTACCTAGGTCAATTGTTATTTTACATGGAGCTATATATATTTATTTTATTGATTTAAAGCCTGTTCATTATAAAAATCAGCCCATAAAAAGACATGGCGTGTATGCAGGGAGATAATTCCTTCTTTTTTGCCAGGAATTTCTCATGCATAGATACAAACGAATTTTCTAAATGTAAATGTTTGGCTAGATTATTCTTCAGAGACACATATTGATTTCTGTTGTCACCCTTCAGTGAGATTGAGTGTAGGTTACTGGGAAATCCTTTCCAAGCACATACTGAAAAAAATGTAAAATATGATTTCCTTGACAGTTAGTGAAAAGAGACAGAGTAGACGTTAACAAATTAACTGTGTTTACTCCATCTTCACCAGTTTAAGAGTCTTTCAGCTTCTAAAAAATCAGCTCCTTTGATGCTTATAGAATACGGGTCCATATTGCACTGGGTGAGCTCGAAAGCATGTTTTGAAATTCATGGCTTAGCTAAAGTGAAGCTTTGCATTTCCTGATTTTCCTTTGCAGATCTAAATGTGGAGTTGTGGCTCTCTCACCAGAGTGGGAAGTACTGTATAATTTTGCAGTTTAGGCTATTCTATAATGCAAGTAGTGTGAGTCTCATGGAAAACTGTGTGTGATGGCCAAGCTTAATCCTAAAATGTGTTTCATTCAGCTTTCTAATAAACCTGAAATTCATAAATTTCTGTGTATTATAGTGGGTTTGATAATTATGGATTATAATAATTTTACACTTCAGTGCTTAAACCCAAATATTGTTCTACATACACTTTTTTATTTTCCTTTTTTTCTTTGTTATTTAAAGAGTACAAAAATGCCTTCAGTAATACCAGAGTGCAACCTATGAAGAATTTGTTCTTATAACAATGTAATTTTATATCTATCTAAACAAGTTATTTTAAAACTTACATAATATTTTTATGTCCTACAAGGACTGTTAGATACAAGTGTTGAACAGATTGTTATAGGTCAGTGATGATAAATATCAAGTTCACCTACAATTAATAAAAAATTATATTTGACAGCTACAAAATCTGATCAATTTTTGCTTTCTTGGCATTGTGATATTGTTAACCTTCATTAATTTGCTTTGTAAATGGCTTAAAAACTACTAGTGTCATGTCAGTTATAGAGCATGGTCAATAAATGTTTGGTTTAAAAAATACATTTTAATATACGTAGGAGATGAGACTACAATGTTGCAGTACATTACTGTATTTTAATAAGATTTAAATCATTATTTCTATGCACTTCTTTGCTCGTTTTGTAGATAAAAATAAAGGTACAGACTTGGAAGGAAAACTCAGCTTCTGTTGTTTCAAGGGAACAGCAATGCTTGGGTTTGTATATGATTGGTAGTGAAGCTACAAATATTAAAATTATACAATGATGTATTTGTATTTTCTCAAAACATTTGGGAGCATTTTGAATTCAGAGATTTTTTTATGATCTCTCTCTGATGTACTTCAAGTAAGAAAAGCAGAAAGGATTTTGGAAAAATATTAATCTGTGTGGTAAAACTGGCTTTATAAAAAGCCAAACAAGCAGAGGCATTTTAACATGATTTTCTCCTGACTTAAACAATCTTAATTTTATCACTTTGCCAAACTGTGTCCCTTTGCATGAAGTATGTGCAGGAGATACTTCTGAATTTGCATTTTCATTAGATTTAGCATTCAGCACCTAATGCCATAAATTTGTTTTTGAAACTCTTTAATTCCCCTGAGTGTTCCAACATATTGAATGCTATTTGCTTTGTATTATGTTGGCAGCAAATCTGCAGTGAAAATGCTGTCAATATATATTCATAGCTAACATTGTTAACTAAAAGCAATATTGTTTTTCTATTGTAAGCTGTCACAAATGTTTGGCACCCTGTTGTGTAAGCCAAAAAAATGTCAAAGAAAGAAAAGAATATTTTTGAAGAAAAGTGCAGTGATAGTGTCAAGTTTTCTGTATTAAAATACCTTCCTGTTTGTACAGATCTTTACAATTTATGAAATTGTGTTTTGTATTAATGTAAAGTTAGAATATTGTGAGAAGATGCAGGCTGTTACAGATATTATATTAAATGAGAGGAGCATAGTAAATGATACAGCCATTTTACTTTGTGTGTAATGCAATGCTTATCAGGCTGTAAAATGTATTCTACTAAACCCAAAGATTATTTCATTAATAGATGTGCTATATATATGTGGAAAATGAATGAAAAATATTTTGCATTTTTTCCTGAGTTTGAAGATGAAGTGTATAATTAACAAGAACAAATGCAAAGTTTGAACATTCTCCTAGGGAGTATCCTTATCTTTGTGTAAGACACGCTGATTTTGTTTATTTAAATTGTGTATTCCTTTTCCCAATCATTCACTCTTTTCTAATGAAACTTATATTTTTTGTATCTGCATGCTATTATAAGAATGTCTTAGAACAAAGTATTTTAGAGAACTTCTGTGGGGAGAAATAAAAAAGGAAAAAAATCTGTCTGCCATGCAAATAACCATGTTAGTGCTAATACACAATAAACACCCGTAAGCTAAAATAAGACAAGTGGCATCTTTCATGCTACTCTTGCAAGTGTGTTTACCCAGAGAACTTGTAACCTCAGCCATGTAAATGGAAACTTCTAGATGAGGTATATTCTGGTCTACTATTCCAGAACTATCATTGGTAAATTTGTTTGAACACTATTTTTCATACATCAGTATATTGGTGACACATATTAATGTGTGCTATCTTCACATATTGTCAATACATACTGCCTGATCATGCTACATGATGCCAACAATAATTCCCCTTTTTCCTTGCAGCTGATTTCACCCCTCTACTTCAAAATAACCTCTGCTTTCTGCACTGATATTTGCTCTGCTAGGGGAATACAGATGCTACAAGTGATTTCACAAGGTCCCTGTTATGGAATCGCTATTTTCAAACATTTTCTAAGAAGTGCAAAATAACCCAAGTTTCCATTGACTTTAGTGACATTTCAGTACTATTAGCACCTTGGAAAATTGGCCTTTATACTCCTTGGCACCAATCTCTATAAATTCTCTCATGTGCTTTCAAGTAAAATTGCATAAACCTTCAGAACTAAGTCTCCCTCTATTGTACAAATTAATTATTTTTCCTGCTTTTTAGCTCCCAATAGTCTTCCCTAATTTTCATAAATTAAAAAAACCAAACAAAAAGCTGAAATACAGTTGATTTAGGGAACTACTCTCCAAGTCTTTGATTGGCATTATATAACAAGGGCAGGGATGTTTATAAATGTTCTAGGTGAATGTCCAGCACATTCAAGTCTAAGGGAGAACGTGTCTCGCCCCTCTATTCATTCTTTTCTAGATTATTCCAAGAACTTGCAGATGATTGAGTCTAATGTGTATCTGGAGAGGCAATATACTTGGACAATTACATTCACAGGTGAATAATATTTTTAAAATGCAATAAAAAAACCTTAAAAAATTTGTAAATGCCCCACTAGATAGGAATTGCTGTTCCAGAACAGGAGACAGTACTGCATCCTGCAGACAACTGACAAAACAGACTAGCAGTTTTCATCCTTAATTTGATTCTTTTTCCTCAGTGGCAGAGAGATGCACGCTCTTTCTAACGTTGTTTATCTTATTTTGGCATAACAGATTTAATCATGACTATATCCATTTTCCACAAAATGTCTTGTGTCTCGAATCATAGAACGTTTAAATCTTTTACAGGTGTGGGATAACTGTGCAGCTCATCCTGCTGGAAAGCTTTGGATTTTTGTGCATTGTGGAAAAAAGTACCTTTCCCCAGTTTTCAGAAATGTTTATGAAGTTTTAGAAAGCACTGTGTCTTTTATCTGCAAGTTAGATTTCTATCACTTCTTGCTATTGTTAGGGTTCTTTTTATTGCTTACTTTATTATATATTGTACAGGGGGACCTGCTTCACCATTTAACTTTTTTTACTGTTGTTTTGTTAGGCATGAATTTTATGCTGCAGGAGGAATGAAGATGTACAAACCCAGTTATTAATCATGCTCAAATCTTTTCCACATGTGGCTGTTTAAACACTTATTTTCCTTTTATTACCCCTATTAGAAATAAAACTGTATATTTCTTTTTTACGTTTGAGAGTTTTGCCTTGATAAAAATATAGGCTGTTGCTTGCTCCCTTTGCAGAAGTGATGTCACAGAAAGAGCAGAACACTCCTAACTTTTTCTCTTAGCCCGAATTATGCTCACCCCTGCTGAGGAGTTTAGGTGGAGGACTCCTCCAAGATGTTTTACCTGCTTTTTCTTCTAGCAGAAGTGACTCAGAATTCTCTTGTGGGTGGCTATTGCAACAACAGAGGAGCACAAAGACAGAGAAATTAATAAAGTAAATAGGAAAGACAGTAAATATAGACCAGGCCATCCTCATTTACTGTTAGAAATAAGAGAGGAACAGTATTAAGGTACATAGATGAGACAAACCAGCACTTATCCATGGTGAAATCTATAAAATGTCTTCGATTGCTCAAGGGATCTTTAGATATAGCATTATTTTCTCTATCTTATGGATGACTTGACCACCTTCACTATGAATTTTTCATGATTTTCCTGACCCAGCAGCTCTTGCCTGTGGAGAGAGTAATACAGTATTGATTTGGGTGTTAGGTTTCTGCCTTTTTTGCCATAACAGGATTTTTGTAGCCTAGAAACCTCAATCCCTGATTACTCATTAGAGACTTGAACAACTTTTCTTAGATCTGGAATGTAAAAGAAGAAGCACTTGGTTACTTTTGTCATAGGTAGCCTTTGTAGTGGAATTTCAGCTCATCTTGGTAATGAGCGTTGTTATTAAGCTTTCCTGATTGAATGGGCACTACCAGGCCTTCAGATTGCAAAAATACTGTTGCCTGTTAACAATTAGTGTGTTTGCAGCACAATTGCACTGCTGAATGTGTTTATTTAGCAGCTTACTGCAAACCAGTGGAATAAGTAGGGGTCTGTCCTGCATTCATCCTGGCATTGATGTCTTGGTGACTTATTTTCTGTGCCTCTTGGGCATATTAGAAAATTGAAAAGAGGCCATGATGTTGCTATTTCTCATTTAAACTGTTGTGGCTTTTTTTTAAAAATAAAAAATCCATATCTTACATCCTCTGAAAACTTACTCTCAGCATTGCCATGGAAACAAGATTTTTAAAAGGGACTTAACTGAAATTTAGCAGCAGTTTTTATTTCTTTGTGATTCATACTTCATAAAAATGCAAATGTCACACTAATACATGTTTTACCTTAATATTTTATACTACCATTTTGTCTTAATTGGTCTAATGTTTTTCTTAATTAAATTTTGAGCTTCTTTGAATGATTTTAGAACTGTGCTGTGGTCCTATCAAGCTTTAAATTTTGACTATGTGACACACAATTTAAGACACTGTCATAGAGGAAAATCAATCATTTCAACTTGTAGTCACAGGCACAACAAAAGATTTAAAAGATTTAAAAAGCCTTTTGTCCTGACTGGAAATTTCTTGGCCTCTATAATCTTCATTTCTAGTGAAGTATCACAGCAAATAGATTTTAATCATTTATATTCCTTTGTTTTTCACTTTATTCCCTCAACTGTGAGAAGTTGTTTAGAGGATAAATTACTGCTGTGCTAAACAAAGCTTTTATTCATAGTTCTCTTAAGAGGAGTGTTTTGTTTATGCAAAGCAACCGTGTGTGCATTGGTTTACATACATACTTGCATCAACATGTGTAAATAAACTACATTAATTTAACATTTTATTTGTGTGTAAACATGCAGCAGTTCATAATGTTAGTTCAACCATGAAAAGGTATCTGGCGTTCTCTTCTGAGTGCCTGTTTGGTCAGGCCTCACAGAACATACACCATTTTGCCTTTTAAAAATGAAAGTTAATATGATTAAAGCAGGGATCCTGGTGATCAAGACTGAAATAATAGAATTCTTGAATCGTTTAGGTTGGAAAAGACCTTTCAGATCATCAGTTCCAACCATTAGCCCAGCACTGCCAAGCCCACCACTAAACCACGTCCCTGAGCACCACATCTACACCTCTTTTAAATAACCCCAGGGATGGTGACTCTCTGCTTCCCTGGGCAGCCAGTCCAGGGCTTGACAACCCCTTCAGGGAAGAACTTTCTTTCTGATATCCAATCTGAACGTCCCCTGGTGCAATCTGAGTGTTCTATCACTTGTTACGGGGAGAAGAGACCAACCATGGAGGTGTAGACAGTGATAAGGTCTTCCCTGAGCCTCCTTTTCTCCTGGCTGAGCACCCCCCACCCCACCCCAGTCCCTCAGCTGCTCCTCATCAGACTTTTGCTCCAGACCCTTCCCAGCTCTGTTATCCTTCTTTGGACTCACTCCAGCACTTCAACGTCTTTCCTGAGTTGAGGAGCCCACAACTGGATGCACCCCCCAGCACAGGGGATGGTCACTGCGCTGGTGCTGCTGGACACACCACTGCTGGTGCAGGCCAGGCACATTGGCCTTCTTGCCCACCTGGGCACACCTGGGCTCATGNCCATTGGCCTTCTTAGCCACCTGAGCGCACTGGGCTCCTGTTCAGCTGCTGTCCCCAGCACCCTCAGGGCCTTTTCCCCCAGGCACCTTCCAGCTGTTCTGCCCCAGCCTGGAGCGTGTTGGGATCCAAGTGCAGGATCCGGCACTTTGTCCTGTTGAACCTCTCTCTGTTGGCCTCATCCCATCAATCCAGCCTGTCAGGATCCCTCTGCAGAGCCCTCCTGCCCTCCGGCAGATTGTCACTCCTGCCTGACTTGGTGTCACCTGTGAACTGACTGAGGGTGCCCCCAACCCCCTTGTCCAGATCGTCAGCGAAGGAGGTGACACAGAACCATCCGCAGCAGTGACTCCTGAGGGAAAGCACTTGTGAGCTGATGTGACCCCACTCACCAGCACCCTCTGGGCTTTAAACTGGCACATCCAGTCAAAGCCAGTGTGTTTTTCACCACAGTTCTCCCATCTGCCAAGCCACTGTTCCTTGTGGCATTAGAAAGAAAAGAAAATGGTGTGCACCATGTACACTACTGGCCTCACTCAGAAATTGTAATTGCTCACAGCTCGAGCAATATGGATCATAGATCTCTCAGTTCTGTGCTGTAAATGAACTGTATTTCCTCCTTTTATTGCATTTTTATGAATGTTTTCAACAGGTACACCAAGCAGAAGGAGATTCATGGGAAGTTATGCTTTACTGTAGGAAAAAAAGTGTAGTCACAGAGAAAATACAGAAACATTGGAAGGCTAAAAAACTATTGCTAAGTATTTTTACACCCTTTATCCTAAGATTTGCTTTGTACATGCTCCAGACTTATAGGCATATATATTGTCCACACTCTGCAAGCACCCTATTCTGATTAAAGGCATAATGGATACATGTTGCGTGTAGAAGTCTCAAACTGTATTTGAAGCTCAATTGTATGCAAATTTTCACTGAGATTAAACAATACTAAGTATTTATAATGAAGTTCTGGGTAAGAAGTAAGTTATCTCATCAATCAATGGTGTCATGTAATTGACCACACGGTAAAATCAGTAGAAAATTATTTTAGATATATTAGTAGTGCTTAGAGGAAGTGAAAAATAAGTATTTTTATCACTGAAATTGTCAATTATTTAAATACATTAACCTATTAAATAAATGTATCATCATTGCCTATACTACAAATGCATTTAAAAGCCTAGAAACATATTGGTCAGGTTCCCAGGGCTGCCCACTCAGATTTAGCTGAGTGTGTATAAAAGCTTTCTTTTGTAAACATAGTGAGTCCTGCAGCTTGAGCAGTGTGTTTGCCCATTTTTGCATGCTCAACTTCAGTGCAGCCTTCTGAAGAATAATGCTTGACATTCTGGATAGGTGGTATGGTACTTAACAGGAGAAAAGACAAAATTCTTAGAAATATCATAATATTGAGGGGCATGCAGACACACACAGGTACTTACAGAAACAGTAGTGGAGAGTCAAATGAATGCATTTGAAAAGTAATTACATCTGACTTTTATACTGAAACAAACAAACACAATTGTTCAACAATGTCTTTCTCCACAGACTCCTTTGCCAGTGTATTAATAATCCCACTTAATTGACACTATCTCTATTTATATTACGTGTTCTGTATTATTTGCAATCTTCAGTTTTTCCTTTTCGAAGTAACTGTTGTTTCTGCCTCTCTCTGAAGATGAGCAATATCTTTTTCAAGTTAATGAGATTCCTATTTTACTTAAACAAGATGCATGTTCACTATCTTTCTGTTGTTTTAAAATATAATTGCTACGAATGTGTTCAACAGTTGGACTTGGTTTCTTCAAATAGAGTGAATTAATTAAAAATTGGTGTTTGCCCATAAAAGAGTGAATGAGCGCATTCAGTGCTTGATGTCAGAAATCAGACTGTAAATGAACATAATTATGTTTCACCTTCCTATTTAGTCATTTGTGTGGGCATAAGCATTTAGTTGTTTGCAATACTATTTCTTAACCAGTTTCATTTACACTTTGTTTTTTTTAAGAAGAGAGGGAGGGTAAAAGAAAAGTTAATGACTAGATAATGATTTCTTTCTGAAAGGCTGAGCATCACTTCTAATATTCAATTTGCAGAACATCAGGGTAGAAAATACTTCTCTGACAGTTTTTTGCTAACTGTATTTTATTTAGAAAGAAATTCTCACCACAGAAAGTGAGAGATCATTTTGGCTCCAGGTGCCAGGGTGTTATTCCTACACACTTTTATGGTATGGTGTAAGCAACATGATATGCAAAGGTGTTCTTTATCTGTATTTTACAGTATACTTCTTTAAAGCAACAGACAATGAGGATGGCCACCATTTTGTTTAAAATAATCCATATTATAGAGTCAAAACAGCATGGCTTTTGTCCTTAAATTTGCATATCCAACACAATAGTCTTTCTATTTTGACTGCTTACTGAATGGAAAATGAAATGCAGTTCAACCAGCACATTGCTTGTTATAATTTTGCTTTTTGTGGGATTGTTTTTCTTGTCCCTAGAGAAACCCAGCATTATATTCATGATTTGGATGGGCTTATTTAACAGTAAGCAGTTGCTTTGTCTCCATGAAGGATTCCATGACCCAACAGCTCAATCAGATAGAAGAATAATTTGGCATTTCTATACAGGAACATTGTCTTGCTACTGAATCAAAAAAACCCTGTGATTACTATGTGTTTTTTGATATACATCAAATAAAAAAGTCCTAAATGTGGAGAAGAATGTTATATCAGTTCATTCTAAGCTGAAACAAATTAAATAGGATGAAGAACAAAAAAACGTGCAACCGAAGATACCAATTTTAAAAGTTCAAAATTGGAGAAAGGAGGGAATGTAGGACATAATGAGGACTTAGTGGTCAGTGGCTGAGTATTCCTCTGCCATCCTGCCCGCTGCATTAAATATACAGAAAAAATACAATGCTGGACAGGAAGAGAGTTTCTATTGTAGACAGTTGAATTCCTGCTATTATAAATTCCTAAATTTGGCCATCTATCCTTTAAAATGAAGTATCCCTTTAGCAAACCTCTTTGAGATGTTAGTCCTCTGAAAGTTTGATGGCCTCCAATTTATTAATTAAATGCATTTAGTTAAGAAAAATACTATTTTTTTCTTTTGGCAATATTATTCTTAAGATCAACTGACAATTCTGCCTCCCTACTGTTCCTTCCTGTTACAACTCATGGAGGACAGTCATATCCATTTCCATCTGAAAGTGAAGGATGTTTTTGTAGGAGTATGCACGAGTCACATGAGTTTGCCAGTTCAAGTCCCTGTGCCTGCATTTACTGGCTCACATAAAATACCAAGTACAATTTCTGGTTTCTTTTAGAGCACTGGGATTCTACCTCGAGGTTGAAATAACAGTGTCAGGACTGCACAAAGAATTATCTGTGCCAAACATGCTCTTTGATCAATACATTAATTCTCTGCTTCCATTAATATCAACTGTAATCTCAAAATCATGAGATATAAATAAGAAATTAATGAGCATAAATTGTGACCCCTTATGTTCCTTGGATAGCCCCTGAGCAGTAAAGCACTGGAAGAAATAAATCTGTAAAGCTGGTTACCACAGAAGTGTTATTTCAGGTTTCAGGTTATTACTCAGCAGGAATTTTATCAAATATGGGAAATCTGTGGAATGTTTTTCTTTCTCATAATACTGTTTCAATTGACAACACAGATGCATTTTAAGCATTAACAATTATTCTTAATCTTCTACTTAAATTCCTGAAAGTCTCCCTTTTACACTGTAGTGCAATGCAATTCACTAGAAGCATTTTGTTCCTGCAGAAAGGTGACCTCAGTAACTCATAAAAGTTGAGTGTGATAATTTTATAAGAACTGCCAGAATTTTCCATTTACTGGTTAACTGCTTGTCATGGATTAATAAGTACAATATGGATTGTTAGACGTAAATATGATAGGAGATGCATCAATATTAAATATAAATAGTCCAGTGCTTGTTTAGCTGCCATGTTAGACAATGAAAAGTTTTTTTTTTAATGACATGAGACACAAATCACAAAATATAAGATAGCACAGTCTGAAAACTGATATTTCTGTCCGCCTTGCAATCATGAAGGATGTATGACCTCAAGATCTTCAGTTCTAAAGATAATTTAAAGAGTTTGAAAAGATAGTTACCTTGTGAATATCTGTTGTGCTACCCAAGGATACAATTTAATGTTCAATTTGTATATATGGTGTACTTGGGAAAGGGCTTATCAAAAATGTGATAAAGGAAAAAAACTTGACTGCCCAAAATTGTTGGCTAAATTTTACCTGCATTCTAGTAATAAGGATAATTTAAAATTTTGGTATAAATGTAGCTGTTATTTACCTGACTTTCAAGGCTTTAATAGAAATATAATAACCAAAGATGCAAACGTCAGAGCCAAACATATCTATAACAAAATAGATTCAAAACTAGGGAGAAAACTCCAGTTTGTGCAGCAGCCAATCTATAATAATAGAGCTTGATAATAGCATTTGATAATGTTAATCATAACTTGATAATAACAAGTAGTGTCCTAGAGCATGAAATGTTACATATTTCTGCTATCATTCATCCTTTTCCCTCCAAGACTGAAATTCAGTTTCTTAATGATAGTGTTCAGTGATGTAGTGATGATTATTTTGCCATATTTTGCCAGTTTTATTTTTTTTTTAGTGGTCAACATCAGAAATTCCACAATTTGCACTGCAAAGGAAAGTATTATTTTAGCTAGAACTTCAGTGGTGAAAAATAGGTGTTCTGCAATAATGACTTGTACTGAGATGATTTGAAATCTAAATTCTTACTTATTTTAAATAATTCCTTTGGTGTAATACTTATGGAATGATTTAACTCTGAAATAAATTTCTTTTGCAATGTTAATTGTGGGAATTCCCTTCAATTCATAGGATCTTCATAATTTCAGCCCATAGAAATTGGTTAGATCTCATTTTATCATATGAAAAGTGTGTGAAGTGCCCTGTAATGATTACAGACTTTCCACTTAGAAGAAAGGGATTTTTCAGCAATACACAAATAGGTTTTATTGCAGGCTATCATTTCTTTAGGAAGCAGTTCCTTAGAATTTTGGAATAGGTGGATTTTAAACATAAAGAACTTAATCATGGACCAATGGCACCTAACGCTTTTCACAGGTACACAGGCCTGTGTTAGAAAAAAAGCAAATTAACCCTCATTTTGGGGAAATATGTAAATTAATTCCATCCTTTTAAAAAGGCTGGCTTTATTTTTCCTGGCTTAAATCAGCTGAAAGTAGAAAAATGAAGTACTGTTTTTTGTAGAACCATTTGCAGAATCTTTACTTAAATCCAGAATTTTATGCTAGTTGGATGTGATGCTGTAAATAGCAGTTGAAAAATATAATAACTGTCAGGAAAGTACCAGAAAATATGAAAAAGCAGACTCTGTAAGTAGAGTGATAAAGTAAGGGTAAGAGAATTACCTTGGTAAGCATCCTGGAGAGCCTTATGAAATAAAGGGACAAAGTCTAAGGAGACAGTGAGGAAAGAGGGACCAGTGGGTAGCAGTGATTTAGGCACTTCCTACATGTGAACATGTGTAACTACCATTGACTTCCTGTTAGAATAATTAGCAGCAACACCAACAATAACTGAACAGCAAGAAAATGCAACAACACACTCTACTAGGTGGCTTCCTAATATTAATTATTTCTTCAAATTTTTATATAGGTGTAAAGCAATGCATGTAATGTAGTACATAGAAATTCCAAAGTGAAAATGGAAAAAAATTACGATTTCCATTGGGTAAAATGTAAAAATTAATATAATTTGTGGGACGTAGAATGAAAAATCACTGCATATACACAAACAAAAAATAATTACAACCAAGATGAAACTGCTCATTAAAGAACTGCCAGGTTTGGTGATAAGTCTAATTTTATTTGACAATTTTATAAATGATGTGGGGGAGAAATAGACCTTGAATTACATTCTTAGATTGTACTAAATTGGAAAGTGCTGTATATTAATGAGGACAATAATACTTCAAAGGTACTGGAAGGTTTTAGAAATGTGAATATAAGGTAATAACATTATTTCAGTTTGGGTAGAAAATGAGAGTATAAAAAGATGAAGCCCTTAAAAGAAAATTAAACCATAAAGAAAATGTTGACCATATTTTTAAAAACTGAAAAATAGAGATTTTAGAAACAAACAACACGTGATGCTTTTGCTCAACTAAAGCTACTGGTGATCTAAAAGAGAGGGTTTTATTACTTTTCAAGATTACATTCCTTTTGAAAATCTTCTTGCAATGTAAAAATATTTACTTAGATAACTCTCATTGTCTTTTATAATGCAAATTACAAATATATATATGTGTGTGACATTACAAAATTATTTTTTCCCCAAATTTGAGGGGTTGTTTATATCTGCAGAAGTATATTCCCAGACGTAATACTATCCTGACTTTCATTCTGTAGAGATTTTTACCTTGATTAATTTTACAATGATTAAGTCTACTCCAGGTAAATAATACAAAGTTATGAAGTATATATGTCTTTGTAGGATTGTCTGCAGACTACTGTCTGCAAAAATAGGCTGATAATTTGCCTGCAAATATATTAATGCAGAGTTTTAAGTATTAATGCCTGCATGCATGAACTTTTCCAATCTTTCTTTTTGAAAGTTTAAAAACAGTGGGCAGACGATGGCATTACATTGTAGAATCCTATAATGCCCTTGTAATAAGAAATAAAGCAATTTTTATTATGATATGAGCTGATCTGTGGAGCTTGCATTTCAGCCCTATGTTACATAAGTAATAATTAAAGAAAACATTTTAAATTAAAAAAATTAAAGAAACTTAGCTAAAGGATTAAATAATACCCAATTGCATACTGCATTTCAATTTACTCAATTAAAATAGAATATCACATTCTGCTTTTATTAAAGGAACACATATATTATTGGCTTACTTCTTTTACTGTTCTGAACATTTACTCCTCTAAAAATGTTATCTTAGTAAAAATTATTCTCTTATATCTGTTTCTCATTTTCTTGTTATATTTTGCTGCTTCTAAGTTCCCATTTGCCACTTCCCAACAGTGCTACATATTTTAACCCAGCTCACATATTGCAGCGATGTCCTGAAGTTGCAAGAATTTTGCTCAGTGATCCGGATCCTGCAAACAGTTAGGGATGTGTGTGGCTCAAGGATGAGAGATTCTTAGTTAATGTAATAGCTGGTGCACCAGGTAACCTCAGTCAAGCTCTAAATACACAATTTTGGATCCCAGTCTTTACTGTCTGCATCCTGGTAGACTCCTTGCTTTATTTTCCCACCTCATGCCCGTGGAGACTTTTCAGTCTGCTCTCCATCTGTCCATCCCTCTGCCTCGTGTAAACACAGATGTGGGTCCCTTCTTTTATGAAGGGACACTGTGGAAAAGTGCCTTGTCAGTCTACAATAATTATAGTATATTTACTAAACCATTTCAATTTTAAGGGTTAAAACCCTATAGAACATCCAGTCCCAATCCCCCTGCCATGAGCAGGGACACCTTCCACTAGACCAGGGTGCTCCATCCAACCTGGCCTTGAACACTGCCAGGGATGGGGCATCCACAGCTTCTCTGGGCAACCTGTGCCAGGGCCTCACCACCCTCACAGGAGAGAATTTCTTCCTGATATCTAACCTAAATTCCCCCTCTTTCAACTTGTGCCCATTCCTGCTGCTACAGTTCCTGACAAGGAGCCCCTCTCTGGCTTCCCTTTAGTTCCCCTTCAATCACAGCAACCATTGAGCAATGTGTGTCATTCATATTCCAGGTCTCATTTTACCTGTGGGTAAAAATATGATATCAGTCCTATTTTCTCTTATTGATTCTGGAGTATTCTAGATTTCCTTTTACTTGCATTAGAAAGAATGTCAGACCAACAATTCAGCAGTTTCTTCAGTGAGACACGGCTTTCATCTGCTTCTTGGTATGTTCAGAGGTAATTTTGTCATAATTGGATCACACCAATGAAACTTCAACAATAATATGACAATAGGAAGTGTGGCTATTAAAGGCAAGGATCAGACTAAATAAATATAGAGGACCATAGGGAACTTCAGCAGCACCACTGAAGTAAGGTATGACAGTGTGAACTGTAAGATTTATTGGTTAATCACATGAAAGTGTCATAAAGAGGAACACATTAACTGCAAAACACAAAGTGTGAGAAATGGTCGAGTGAATGAGCTGATCAGCTGTGGCTCTGAGGCATCAATACAATGTATTTATGAAAATAATCTGGAATGTACCTTAAGTGAATGGAACTTTAGTATCACCAAAGGCACCAGTAGGACCTAGAGTCTCCAGTTCATGGAGTATTAAAAGGAATTGAGAAAGGAACCAGTACAGATAAAGCTCATTACAATTACTGATAAGTGCAAAACCTATCTCACAAGAAATGACCAATGCCTTTACCTAACACCCATAAATTGTGAAGAAATTGTCCCAGTTGTTGTTTTAGTTGCTAATATTCTTCATTAACAGAACATTCCACATTTCTTGTGTATATTTGTTGAGTTTCAGCTTCTCACCATTGGGTATCATTATGCCTTTTTCTGTTAGAGAAAATAGCTGTTTATAACTGTCTGGCATTTTCTACTAAACTTCAGCCTCATCATCCATTTGGTTTAATAAAAATAAAATTGCTTAAATCTCTTTTTAATTCCTTTTTTCCTTGTTTGATTAATAAAGGAAGATGGATAACTTGCTGCTCATATTATGCTGTCAAAATTGCAAAAAAATTCCAATCTCTATGCAAGAATTGTGGCTGTATAGCTACACTTCTGACCTTTGAAAATAGAAATGCATGTTTGCTTTCATGCAGTTGGGCATCTCTACTGAGTCCTTAAATTTTGGGCAGAGAGCACATAGTGCCTTAATCACTGTATAAAAAATTATTATGGTCTCAAAGTTTTGGATCATATTTATATTACATGACCTAAACTTTAAGGGAAGATGTTAAAATATAATTATATTCTCATTTGCATATTAAGCGTGTTTACAGATATCTATATTGTTTTTCCCACCAAATGGCACTAAAGTTAGCATGGCTTAGTGTATTGGGATTGTAGAATTGCAGGACTATTCATTCCAAAGCAGTTTTGTGTGAATTCTCTTATATTCCAGCTCATGTCAGTAAATCAGTAGATTATTCTTTAATTAGTAATGCCAGAAGGACTGCTGATGGAGATGTTATTCTCTGAAGGTGCAGATAAACTCGAGATTCTGATCTCTGGTGAACATTAAAGCTTCTGGGACCCTTTTCAAAGATAAAAGTATTGACTAAATATATTGACTAGATTGCGTTTTGGTTTTTGTTTCTCATCTCAAGGTTTCCTACTGTGAGATAATGTAGGTTGTGTTTCATGTGCTGAGCACATACATTAGGAATGGCACACTGCTACAGTTGGAAAGTTAGGCTCAAAATACATGTCAGTCAAGCAGACTTTTTAATAAAACAGCTTAATTTTGTCAGACTTAATTAGATTCCTGTGTTTTACATTACAGGGTTATATCCTACAGCATTTTATCCAGGACAATGGAAGATGAAATCCCCTTCCAACCATGTTTGGAATACTTTCCTAGTTGTCTGTTTGTCTTGTCTGAGTATTTGTGTACAATACTACCATCCAAATTAATTTCACAGTGAAAAGGCTTTCCATTTGAAAGACCCTCTAATTCTGCTCCATCATGTTATGGAAACCTTACACATATGAAATGTGAAATTAGAGAAGCTTTGGTTCTAAAAAAGATGGGGAAAAAAGAAAATAGATTCTAATAATGCAGCTCTCCAGAAAAACAAGGTTCTCTTTTGTATTATGTGGTTTAACTCCAAGTACATGTCTGCTTGTAAATACCTAGGAGCTGAGAACTGGATCTTTACCAATAATCAGTGTGTGGAACAAATAAGGAAAACACAAAAAATTTACTCCTCACAAAAAGTTTTATTTTATGTCTTTAACTTTCTCAGCAACAATTTCTTTTAAAATTTTGGTACACTGTGGTGATTTTCACAGAATGTTCTCAGGTGGTAGCAAAACTCGTGGAAAATTTCCCATGGAAAAGAATCCCACCCAAATGCCAGATCTTTGCCGCCACCAGAGACTGGTCTCCAGGGTTGATATACTTAGATTAGTGAGAAAGTTTAAATATTTTTAATTCAAATTAAAAAAAAAAAGTGAATTAAGATACTCAATATAAAACTTAATGGCAGAGCAAGAGCTATTTCTGTTTGTTTGTACATACCAGTCACAGAAATATTAACTGTACATAGGTAGCTTGGAATATGGGACCAGTTTATGTATTCCAGACAGTTGGTGTGGTGTGGTTTCTTTTCAATATAAACAGGCACACATAGGGAAGTAGAGTCTTCTTTTATCACTGCACTGTGTCCAACACAGAAGCTGAAAACTTTTCCTTTATTTAGCAGAAATAGCAACTCACATGCTCTTTTTAGGCCAGCATCTGTTAGAAGAAACTAAATAATACTGTCATGGTCATAAAGCCAATGCCAGGCTATCTAGCATTCACAGAACAGGAAATTCCATAATTCAGGACTTCAGGAGGGTTTCACCCCCACCCCAACCCTGATTTTATCCTATTTCCATGGTCATCTGGTTCCAAAGATAACTTTAAACAAACACCAAAGAAGAAGGTGAGCAATATTTATATTGCATATCGATGTCTTTCCTGTGCTGGGCAGGACGTCTTATGGATTAACCTCCTCTGTAAATGTGTAGGTGATTGGGTTTGTGCAGCCTTGGATGACAGAAAACTTTAAATTGTCAAAACTTCCATCGTTCTGCATACACCAAAATAAAGAGTGGTAGAAACATTTAAAAACCTCAGCATATCCAGAAAGAAAATGGATCCTTTAGCTGAATGCTGAGTTGATTTGGCTGCTTCTTGGAGGAGGGTGGCTCCAAGGGGGCATCCCAACATGACAAAGGACAGCTGAGGGTCACGGCTCAGGGAAGGTACCTCCCACACCGGACACAGGAAACTGAAGAACATAAGTGGTTACACCTTACTTGGTCTTGTATGACACATGAAATTCATTTTTTTAAAAAGCTTTTAAATACTTTTTGGAAAGTATGTACAGTTCAGTAAAGTGGGCCAACACAATGGGTTACTTCTAAGGATGCTGGCTTGTTTGTAACTTGAATAACTTCTTCTTTTTCCTCCCAGTCTGGCTGTCCTGACTTCATCAGACAGAATAATGTCAAAGTTACTGAGCAGAAATTCTGAATGGAGGACAAACAGACCCACCCTGAAACCTGACAGAAAAACATAAGCTCAAAATTAGTGACCCAAACAGATGCTTTTCTCCCTTTGCTTGAAACATCAAAAAAGGCATCTTTAAATTTCTTTAAGGAGTATTTGGCTGACAATATGATCAGAAGAATGAACATCGTTTATGCTTGCTATGGTTACTTTGTTAAAGGACCAGAGAAGGAAAAAAATATTTCTCCCAATTAACTATTTATAAGATTCCCTGGAAATGACAAACTATTATCTTTGAATATGGAGGATGTCCATCAGACTTGCCAGGCAGAAGTAACATGCCTGTGGGGTTTCTTTTGAGGTCAGACTCTGGAAAGCTGTGCTCCTGGAGAGATTTGTGCACATACATCATGTACATTGAGTATTCCCACTGAAGTCAATATAGAGGTGTCCCAGTGCCAACAGGATAATGGGAGTTCACGTAGTTTGTAGAGATAATTAAATATCTAAACCTGCAATTTAATTCTTATATAAGAACTTAACACATGTAAGAAAAGAAATAAGGAGGCTGGAACGTAGCATAGTTGTGTAGTTTATAGTTGCTTACTCATACTTCTTTTACCTTTCTAAAAATCTTCTGTTCTTCTTTAGCATTTCCTGTTTAAATAATCCCTTTTGTTTGCTCTTTTCTGTTTGCAGTGTAATCCATTTCATTTTCACTTTTCTTCCCTCAAGCATTTGTGAGCTCTCTTCTACCTTTTTCCTCTTTGACCTGGTCTAACAACTGTGTCTTAGCCTATTTCTCAGCTAAGTGAGGCTCAAGGGTATTTGAATTCAATTTGGGGCCATCTCTACTCCGACAACAATGTTGCTCAAGTAATACCATTAGGTCGCTAAGATACTGTATGAGGCAACAGAACATGGCTAATACATTTTATTTCTTTTCTGGACAAAGTAACTGTGCACTGTTGTAATTGATGTTCAAGGAAAGTACTCTGTTATTTATACACTCCAAGCACTGTGTCATGTTCTGCAAAATGCTCATTTGACTGTTCTTTTTCAAAATTGATCCCCCATAAGAGAAGAAGCTTTTTTTTCCCTCCGTGATTCATTTAAACTTGACACATCTTGTGAATGCTGAAGCACTAGGGAGGGTATTTTTTCCCCATCTCTGTTCTTACCAGACGTCTTCTGCTTGTCTCTGAAGACGAAAGATTCCCCACAGTAAACTGTAAAAGCAGTGTGATTCTTTTTGTTTAACAAAAGAGAGTTGGTGTTAGAATGCTTTTAAAGTTTTGCTTATGGTTAGGAGGTAGATAGATGGGTTAACTTTGCCCTTTTTATAAAACAATTCTGAAGTGAAACAGCTGTGTGAAATCAAATAGATACTGAACTATAAATTCAACAACAAAGTCTGAAGAGTTTTAAAACAAGAATATTTTGTAAGTTTTATGGTTCAAAACTAAATGGTAGGTGCGGTATAATCTTGGTGTAGCAGGGCTTTTGTCCCTGTTACTAATAATATTATCATTAACAAATGATATCAGGAACAAATGATATCATTAGCAAAATGTGTGTATAGATGAGATTATGTTATAGCTGATACAATATTTCTTTGAAAGCTTATCCAGAGAGTGGTTTAATGGTTCACAGTCAAAGCTGTGAAAAAACCTGTTGGGTGGGACTCTGTGGAATTCTATTCCTCGTTAGACTTAGATGATGGAATTAAATTTCTATGTGTTGACAACATTCTAGGACAGATTTTTAAGACAAAAAATTGGAATTCATAATGATCTTTCACTTGGAGAGAGGAAAAAGCATTCTGCACTGTATAAGCAAAAGTGTAGCCTCGAACACGTGTGGAGTAATTTTTTAGCTCTTCACAGCAAGAGTAAGGACAAACTGCATCCTGCTTTGCATAATTCACTTCCAGGAAACTGTGGGCTGGATGGAGGCAACTGAAAGAGGAGCAAAAATGATGATCAGAAATGTCGTAGGTGATCTCTAATGAGAAATGGGAGCTCTTCAGCTTGTTAGGAAGGAATGTTGAGATAGAACATAGCAATAGATGTGTGGTCTCCTGTGATTTGGGCAGTAAGTAACAAACTTGAACTGTTGTAGCACATTGGAAGTGCTGAAGGAGAATTCAGAGTAGGTATTAGGTAGAGGCATTTTGCTATAAAGGCAGAGAATCCCTGGAATGATGTTCCTAGGAAAGTTATGGTGTCTGTCATTACTTATCTACAACATGGATTAGACAGGAAGCTGTCCAGAGTGCCAAAATATTTTGTATGGTAGTGGGATGAAGGAAATGACATCTGAGGCCATTTGCCTTAGAACTATGCCTATTTCCTTAGTAAATCAAGCTTTAATTCGTGTTACATTTGTACTAGCTGGAAAACAGCAGAATCTAGATTTACATCTTGATTACCTCCTTTACCTTCTCATTACCTGGGGGAAATTAAATATTTTGCATTAGAATTGGCTTGCATATAGAACAATGTAAAATATTCACAATGAAATATGTACAAACAGGATAGTGCAACCATACTTGCATTCAAATTAGTATCCTTTCACATGCTCCTTTTGATAAATGATAATAATAGGGATTAGTTTATAAACCTTAATTCACAGGTGGAAACCTGATTTACTCAACTATTTGAATTAAACAACTTGCTTTTGGGACAAGTAATAAGTTCCAGAATTAGGATAGTTTGGGAGGAGTGCTGCTAAACTGTGTAAATGATACTTAGCAATGAATATCAGCTGACACTCAACTGAGTGTGCCAATCGTCAGTGCAGGTTGTTGGAAGGGATGAGTGTGATTTACTGGATGAAGGCCAGGATATGCTTCATCCTGGCTGGACTCCATCCCATTTGGTCAAAAGCTTCAGTTCTTACTTTCTAGGTCTGAAAATCATGATGTACAATCAGCTTTGAGAGGATCAAAGCATAATTATGTCTTGAAAATAATGGTGCCTTGCCGTGTGAGCCCAAAAGTTGGGAATAAGGGAATTGTGTGCTCAGGTTCCTTCTTTACCCTCTTTCCAGGGCTACCCAAAACTTTCCTCCAGTTTCATCAATTAGTAAAAGAAGACAGCAGTACATACTGTATTCTGTAAGTTCTGCAGACATGCATGTAAAATACTACCTGCATCATAGATATTGCTATTAATAATTGTTAAGTTACATTTTTGTACTTATTATTTATTTTGCACAAGCACCTCCCATTTGGAGCTGTTGGTGCTGCTTCTCTCTGATTAGATTTGAGGTAATAACTGTAATGATGTAAAATACCTGAATTCTGCTAGGGTTTTTAATAAAATTAACAACTTCATGGGAGTTGGCTGCATATAACATAAAAGAAACAGAACAGCCTATAAAATCCTTACGACTGTGGGCATCTAAATTAAGGCTGTTGGCAGAAAGATGAAGTTCGAGTACATACATGTATATCTATTGATTTAAATGGGTCTTACTGCCAAGGCATTACAAATGAGACTGTCAGTGTCGCAGTAGAGTAAATCAGCAGTATCAGGCAGAGCAAGGAGACTGGGACAAAATTATTAATGGATAAATCTCTAAGAGCTAATTTAACTAAGTTTTCTTTCAGTGTTAAATAAGGAAAAAGTGCAACCTGTAATTGTGAGTAAACGTGATATATTACTTTTTAACTGTCACTGAAAATGAATCAAATTTGGGGAACACTTTTCTTGGTTAAATATGTTGCTATTATATAGATTTTTTTAAAAAAAATTGTCTTCTAAGGGGCATCTTTGCCAAAAGTATGAGTTTTGTTTAAAGTATTGTATAAGAAATATATTTGTGCAACTCAGAGTGACATCTGTGTCTTTACCTTCAGTTTCTCATGCCTATTTCCTTTCTTTCTCTTGTTTGCAGGACTCATCTTCAATCAATCCTTCTAGATTCAAACCCCTCTTTTCCTTTCTCTCTTTCTCTTTGATTTTAGATCATTTTAATTCTCTCTCTCGTTTGCTCTTTCCCCACTGCTCCAGGTTATGTATTTATTTTAAGTGGCAGTGGCATAAAATCTAATTGCTTTCTATTTAAGGGAAAAGGAAAAAAAAGAAAAAAGAGAAAAATTCTGAAACAAATCTACTAGCCTTGAAATAATTTTCAGAAAAATGCAGCTGTTATGTTTTTAACCATACAATAATACACACACTTTCATGATGGTAAATTCTCAGGACTGTACTTGAACTATTTTTGTGAACTGAGTTTTTATCTTTAGATTTTTTTTTTCCTTTAAAAATGGGATTTTGCTCTCAGTTGATGAGATTGGAAGTATTAAATTACAGTTGTCCTTGATTCCTTTTGCTGCTTCTTCATAGTCCAAATTGCCCTTCATGCAGAGCTGAGCTTGTAATATGTGCTCTAGATGCTGAGTAAATGCTTTCCCTGACTGTCCCTGGCTTACTCACTCAGCCTCTCTGAGTCACCTTCAAAACATCAAGATTATGTGTGTATACACTGTAATAAATAACCACCTGCACTGAGGTAATGCAAATTGAATTTGTTGAAATATGGCCTATTATATTAAAATTTATGTTTCTATTATAATTTTTATTGTATGAAACAAATTTGTCCTGTGTAAAATTACTGAGAAATAAGAACAGTATCCACATATATGAAGGCTTATCTTTTCTTGGGAACTATTTAATAATAGATTATTACCCTACATATATCTACTGCATCCTCTTAAAAACACAGAGCTGGATTTTGTCACTCTTAATGCAGGTCAAGTAACTTAATCATGATATACTCTTTGTATATATCCTAAACAGAGATATAATTAGAGAGTTGGTTTCTTTTTATACTTTAACCAGTTCTTTCTTAAATATTGTTAACAGATAGAAAGTACACCTAAAACATAATAATTCAAGGGATTTCAAGACAAAATCCAGCGGTGGGGTCATTTTAGTTTGAAATCTGTAGGAATGGTTACATGGTGAGAATGAGGGTGAGATGTGGTGAGAACAGAAGGACTTTTTAATACACAGTTCTGAAGCTGACAAAACTCTGGTGCTTTTACTGGATTGAAACAAGCTAATGACCTGTATAACAAATAGTTATTTTCCTGGATAAAAAAAATAAACATTAAAGAAGAAAATTTGAAATCAATTGATAAGTATGCAGGCACTAAATTAGCCTTATTTCATGCTAATTCAGCTTTATTGAATTCATATCACCATCCATAAAAGCTGCCTCTGCTGTTCAAAGTAATACCCAGTATATCTCAATTAGCAATGTGTTAACCTTCCATCCAAGCTAGCTAGCAGAGTGAAACTAAATAGATTAACTATCAAAAAAAGGAAATAAAAAATCTAAGAACAAAAAGAGAAGTTGAAAATGTTTTTATTTTTGATGGTAACTTAAAAATGTCAGTAGAATGGGCAAAATAACATTAAAGAATGAGTATTCCTAAGTTTGAGAGAAAATATATTTCTTTTTTAAAGGTTGAAACTAGTCATGAATATTGGAAGAATTTAAAATATGTTTGGAATAACAATAGGCCATACCTGTTGCTAACCACTGAAAAGAATTAGAACCTATGACCTCAACCTTCATTTCTATACTGTGGAAACATTTTTCTGCATGGTTAAAATTCAAATTCAAATCAAGTTTGATTATTTAATAAAAGACATCCTTCAGGTAACATAACTTACAAAAGTGAGGGCTAGAGATATTGGCCACTTGCATTTTTGGTCTTTTAGTTGTGCTATTTAATCTTTTGGGAAGGCACACTAACTCTCTGAACTCCTTTTTTCTTTTCTTCTGTATTTTGTGAGTTGATCAGTTCAATACTGAGACATTCTTCTTAATTAATTGATCTTGGCTCAATTCAAATATAAGAAAGTATGTGGCATTATTTTTTTATTCACATGTAAAAGCACAACAAGAAAGACCATCCCTGAGGTTCAAACAACATATGCATTATTGTAGTGTATTTAAACCTGAATTTCTTTTTAAATGTAGCCTAATAGCTATACTGAGTATTATAGAAGTTTATGGACTAAAAATGCACTATAAATCCCCCAGGGTGGGTGATGGTTCAGAGTTATTGTCTCTATTGGTACATTCATTCTTGAATCCCAAATTTTTTTCAGGCTTTTTCTGCTGCAGTCTGAATATGACATTAACATTTTTTTTCTCTTTTACTCACTAATAGAAATTGTGACTATCATGAATGGAGGGACCATATGCTGCTTTGAAAAGGCAGCAGGGACCATGGAGGCAGCTTATAAATGATCTGAGTAAGAAATGAACAGAGACCAATTAAGCTAGTTAGGAGGCCGAAGGTTTTGGAAAGCGAGGATACTAAATTTGGTTCCCTTCAAAAATGATAGAAGATACAATTAAAAATTAGTGCAATTATTTTCTGTCTTTTTGCCTAATAATTCCTTTGTCTCTTGCCACAACATAGCATGGTTTATTTTCTCTTTTTAATGTGGGACAAGGGTTTTAAGACTGGAAGTTGTTGCATGTGAGTGAAATTACCAGGATGGGACTAGCGGCCACTCACAATATGGCTTTTGTCACTGAGGAAAGTTTGTGCACTAAATAATGCATGCACAATTACCACATTAATCAGGCTGGTCAAAACAGGTGATCCAGTGAATATCTTTGTGCCCACTGCCATTTAATGCTATTCACCCATGTATCCATTATAACTATTCATTCAACACCACAGGTGTGCTCAGTGCTTTGCAGATAACATGGAGATGAAGGTTCCTTTCTTACAGAATTTAAATTCAAAGTATCCAGAATAAAGATTGGATGGTAAAAAAATGCAGGAAAATCTGAGTTGTTTTTTTTTTTTAAACCACACTTTAGTTAATTTTTTGATCTTTATTTAGCTTTGGAGAGATATTTTGGGAATATGTTTTAAGGTTTTTTTTGAGTCTCTGGAAAGCATCCAATTAGTGAGAAAAGAGGACATAGGCAAGGAAGGGTTTCCAGATGTAAAGGGTGGAATGAAAAAGTGCCACAGAAGAGAGCAAAAGGACAATTTGAATACCAAAAGCCTGCAGATGAAGTCACAAATGGCTTATTATAGTTACATTTCTTTTGTAAGTGCCAAAAAGAAATAGTAAATTCAGTATTAATTATATATAGAGACAAGAATGGGAAAGATATGGTGCTGAATTAAATGCAAAGGGGAAAATCACATTTAGAGTTGGGAAGACATTTATTTTTAAATAAGGAAAACTCCAGGAAAGAAGAAAAAAAAAAAAGGAGGATTCTCTTAGGGAACATCTAAATTCTGTTACAAAATCTCAGAGCTTCACACATAGCAAATATGTTTAAAAAGAAAGAAAACTTTTGATTCCACAGACAACTGCCTCAAACTTCACACTGCAATGCATGAAGGCGTGCGAATTGGGGTCTTTATTTAGTTTAGTGCTTTGTGGTTACAGTCATGAAAATAATCTATTTTTCTCTGTTCCTCTCTTGTAAAACTGGTTTTTCCCCCTTGGTGAAGCAATGTGACCAAGCTGCTCAGTATGGCTGCAGTGGTTGGGGCTGACCAAGACTTTTATTGTTTCCTTGTGCTTCCCCATGTGTCTGCCTTGATCTTAATGCTTCAAACTCCCTCAACCAACACCATTTCTTCCCTCTGATTTTGGGCACCATCTGGGCAAAAAAACCCAGCACCTGATCAAGGCTTGAAACCCCCAAATGTGAGGATAATACCAGAAGCACACAATAGTAGCAAAATAATGTGAAGAATGTAGATTTCTGCTTTGCCTGGATAAATGAGACAACATAACAGGGTGTATCTGAAGTGTACTGCATATCTGAGTATCTCAAAATACTTCTCGGATTATAGTGATTCATTGTAATTGCATCATGATATTGCCATTATGTTGCAGTCATGTTATCATTTCCGTAATAAACATTTATCTTAGGAATGCTCGTGTGCACAACATAATTGGTTCTGGAATAAAGAGTGCTAAACATGAGGTGTGATTCATTAAGAGAATGATAGAATTTGATTTTTAGATTCCAACAATTTATTTTAGTTATTACTTGTTGAAAGTGAAAACAAACTGAAGTTTTGTTAATTGCAAAACTGATACAAAACAAGCTTAATTAATGATTGAAAGCTAATACATATTTAAATATTAACACAATTAGTTATTGTTGAGTTTGTCATTTCATGTCACTGTAAAATTTAATTACCAGGTTTGCTCTACCTATGATTTCAAGTAGAACAGTTTGATCTAGAATCTTAAATAAGAAAACCCTTTATTCATCAGAATATAACCAGGGTTAACAATTTCACCCAATACATTCTTGCCTGAATCTGACCTTATCACTCCAAAAGAAGTTTTACTATAAAGTATTAATAAAAATAATTAAAAAAAATCAATTCTGCTTTGAGATGCCAACTGTACAAAAAGAGGCAGAAAATCGTCATAAAAAAAAAAATCACTTAAGCTTAAAAGCAAAATATACTCTGTTGCAAGCTAATCACTTAATTATTCTATTCTGCACAACTTTTGCCTTCTGAGGTTTGTCTGCATAAGCCAGTGATCTAACTCTAACTTAATTAGCTTGGTTAGTAGAAGAGCTATGGTCATATTAGCTCCAAATATGTTTATACAGCACTGAGTTGTGTGTGAGAACAGTACCCAGAGCTTCTGAGACTTGGGGTGTTGTTCACTTCTTGTAAGTGTGATATATAAACCCAAACCAAACAAGCAAATAAAATCCACAAATCCCCATGAGAAATAAAGGAAAACTATTTGGCTTTCTTTACTCCCAGCCCCTGAGAACTCCAGAAAAGACCATATAATGTGATCCTTGGGATGCGATAGAGGCACACAGTTTAAAAACTTTTGATTTCAGACTAAAGAATTAGTAATTCTCAAACATTTATCCTATAAAAATAAAAATAGTAGGAATAGTAGCATCCACTTTCAGTGCTAAATTTCCAGGTTTACCATGTCAACCTTCAAGGAGCCTGTGGCATCAGGGGTATCCTAGCAGTGGATTGGGAGAGTTGCATGTGTAAGAACAGGAATTCACTAGGAATAGGCTATAGATGGCCCATAATATCTGCAGAACATAGCCAGACTTCAAACATGACAATGGACAGGCTTACATCACTGAGCAAAAAGTAATAATTTAGGAACCAGCTACTGGAATTCACAGTCTTAGAAACTCACCACCAGGAGTAGGAAAGTGGTTCCTGCTTTCCCAGCACTGAGAAAAGGTGCCCTGGCTGTTCTCTGTAGCAGGGGAAAGGTGGGTTTGCATCTGTTCAGGCTTGAGTCAACACGGACCTCAGGCACCTCCTTTCTGGTTGAATGTTTGGCAGGTATTATATGAAAAATTGTTGACATTACCTCCTCAATGTTTAATTACAGTTCAAAACTAAGGTCCCTGTAACAAAGGCCTGATGCTCTCTCTGAATCCTGTAAAGGAGTCCATGTGGAGATTTTAGGTACTGTTCCATCTGGGTTGGATAGAGCTGGTTATCCAAATGCTTGGGTGAAACAGTCCTGGGATTTTATACCTTGAGAATATTCAGGTGCCTACAGAACTCTTCAGCCAAAGAGGAGAATTTACCAAGTCTCAGCAGCTTGTGTTTCCTCTGACTTGAATTTTGGATTTAAATGTGGGCTTAGTCACCAAAGTCTGCCTAAGTGCTTTGTCTATGTTTCTGGGAATATGAACTTAAACCACTTTTGTTATAAACCAGCTTAAATGAGCAGATGTTTTTACAGAAGTGTTTTGGTGATTCACCAAAAGGTCAAAAACATTTTAAAATAACACAGTGTATCCAGTTTATTTTTGAAGCTTGGGTGTACTTATTTAGACCCAAATTCTTTTCAGACATATACCCAGGACTAGGAGCACCACCAAGATTACCTCAATGCTATTGATAGAATACTTCCCCTAAAATAAAAAGGATGCAAAATCTGTAGAATTTCTTAATATTTCAGACCAGCTACATGATTTCCTATTAATCCAGTAGAACAACTTGTTCTTAACTCACACACCAATTTCTTCTTGGAAAGCTGAAACTGTTGGATGTGTCATTTCTGTGATCTCAGGTGTTTGAGATCAGTGCAACTGAGTGCAGATTGAACAAACTAATTGACACGCCTTTCCCCCCTGCAGCCTTTGGCAGTCTATTTTTGAATAGTGTGAAAGCTGAAGTGTATTTACTCTTTGGTTACCTGTGTAGTGTCCTATTTGGTATATTTTTACTGAGCTGCCTGAATTTCATATCAGCCTACAATTGCTAACTGAGTGTAATTACATAATATTTTCCATCAATAAGAATATTTCGGAGCAAGGAGAGCAGCAAATATTAATATCTATATCTTGTATCATATTATGCTAATTTTTGTGTAATTATCTAAATTTTTCATTATGTAATCCTTTTTTCCTAGAATATTATCTTTTCAATTTCTAATGTTATGCAGAACGAAATATTTTTTTTTTAATAATTTGATGAGAAAAGAAAATTTAAAGTTAAACCCTAAGTTCAAGGTAAGATTATTTTGAAGAAGATGTACACTTGTTCTTAATGGGTTTTGTGTGGTTGGATTGTGTACAAATGATGAAATCCCAAGAGAGTTAATTAGACAGAAGATAGGCATAGTACAAGCACAGTATCTAGCATGGTAGAGTCTAAGAAATGTTTCAATAAAGGTGTTACATTTATACATTATAAAATATTCCTTCACCACTGAATTACTATGCATATGTACTAATATACACACTAATATAAAGTGTATATGCCCATATATATGCTAATTGCTGATATATATATAGTAAAGAAAGATATATGTGTAGCATTTAGATTAATTTGCACTTGGGAGAAGATTTCTGTAGATGGTGAATCACAACTGAGCTTCATTCTCCTTCTGCCTGATCAAAATATAACTCCTGTAACGAGCACATTTCTCAGTAGGCACAGGAAAAATGATAGCTTGTGTTTATGAAGACTTTTAAGGACAGAAAGGATCTACGGGGAATGCAAGGAAATGACCTAGTTATTTTCAACACCTACAAAAGGCGTCAAATAATGGCCAGGTTTTTGCAAAGAATGTTCTTTTCAAAATTAACACCTATCAGCAATAACATTTTTCTACAGTGCTTTTAGTTCTTGTAGTTTTTCTCTGTAGGTTTTAAAAGTAGTCAAAATTGAGTGCTCTGTGCCTTTATAGGAAAAATAACTGTCAGCTCTTTACCATTTATTATAGGTTAGTCCCATTAGAACTGAATAAACATTAGAAATCTGATCAGAAAGTGACCTATCCAAATATTTTTTGTCTAAGTCTACCCTGTATTCAAGTTAAAACTCTCCCCACTCTTCTGGAAAGATTAGATCATATATTCTTCAAGGTGATAAATAGCTGTTTACTGTAGGTACCAGGAGGCTTTATTTCTTAGAGTATTTTTTGGCATAAAATGACACATGGTCATAATGCCAACTATCTACTTTGTTCAAAGCTTTTCAGTGTTATTTTCTCTAAATAAATCACTAAAGCATTTAAACTGAAATGACTAGAGGCTACTAGTTTATTTTCATGGTTTTCAAAGGAGCCCTACACTTAAGGCTAAACTTTAATTACTGTGTAGGTGCTTAAGTACCACAGGAAACTTGGGTTTAGTTCAAAATTATTTTACACTTGTTCCAGGCATAGCAGTTTGTAATTAATCTACTGATTTGAGGTCTTGGGCCTTTATATGATAATTCAGATTGTTTCAGAATATTTTGCTACAGAATGTAACTACTACCATTCCTAAGTCTTTGCAATTAATTTAAGCATTATTTTGTTAATGCAAATGAAACCTTAGTCCCAGTCTTCAATCCTTGACAGAAAAAACCATACCCAAAAGCACATGCACTTACTTCAGCTGTGCCTCGTGCACTTTGAAAACAGAGGGACAGACTGTGTGTCTTGTCCAGAGGAGTATTCCCATTTCCTATGGCACATGTAAATTACATTTTCTACATCCTTCTTGTCTTATTAACATAGTAGCTGCTTTTCTGGAGATGGGAGAAAATAAGGGGCAATGATATGAGAACTCTCTGTTGCATCAGCCAAAATAACTGGATTTGATACAAAGTAATGAAAAGGCCACAATTCCTATGGAAAAATATCTGATTTTGATTTACTCAAGTCTAGAGAAGTGTGAAAACTGTGATAAAAGGTATCTGAATCATCTAGTTGGTAGGGAATAAGATATAATCATCAACAACCAATATGTGTTTCTCAAAACCTGACTGGAGAGTCCAGGGTCAGAATTATATCTTAGACCCACCAAATTTTATTATATAAGAGAATAAAATAATGAAATTAATAGAAAGTGTTTTTGGACTTTATGTCAGACTAGTAAATCTTTTGGAATGTTCGAAAACCAGTATTAATATAAATTTTGTAAAGCAGCAGTTATTATTGCATATTATACCACAGTAATCACACAGTTGATGATCAAATAAAGCTTGGTAGGTTTGAAGTTTGAAATCAACTGTTAAAATGTTGCTTATCCTGTAGATTTCCCTTTTTTTTTTTTTTTTTTTTTTTTTTTTTTTTTTAATGTTAAGAAGAAAATGCTCTCATCTTCATTGGAATTGGTGTCCAAATCTGAATATTTTTTCCTCCAAGGAAATTTTTACTGAGATGTGAGTTACTCACTGGAGGTAGTACTCAAATCTTTGAATATAGAACTTAAATAATCTTTTTTTCTTTATTTTTCTGAATGTCTGAATGACTCCAGCAAAGAACAGCTTTATTCAGTGGCAGGTAGTTTTTGAGGTTTTAGATCTACACTATTTGACATCATTACCATGATTTGAATGAAAACATAAAACACAGGAAGATCACAGTGGTAAAGAACTGAGCAAGTAATAAATAATGGAAGGGATAAGTGTTCGTGTCCATCTAGATGAAAGAACTTTGGCGTAGGAAAAAGGACCTTTAAAAACCCAAGGTTGAATCAAGTTGCTTTATGGATTGAATATATAAGGTCAAGAAAATATAAGATCTGACTAAATTAGAAATGCTCTAGAGAAGAGCCACAAGAATGAGTAAAATATTAGAAAACAAAGCTTTGATAATGGGATTTTCTGTTCAGTAAATAAAAGTATAAGTAGAATGACTGGAAGTTGAAGCTGAGATTATTTATAAGTGTTAGGTTAATTAGGGTTGGAATGATTTACCACAGACTGGTTCATTCTATATCAGCAGCAACTGATGGATGTTTTCACCCTAAAATATATACTTTAATTCAAAAGAGAATTAGTACATGCCTTTATTACAAAAGGGTTAGATTAGATCATTACCATGATCCCCTCAGGCCTTTAATCTATAAATTTGTGAAATTCTCAAGATGCTTTGGTTGCTCTGTTGCACTGAACCCCTGCTGTTGGCCACTGCATCTAAATGTATTTCAGTATGGCCACACTAATGTGAATCTATTGAAACATGTATCTAGAGCTTATCTCTATTACAAACTCTGGCTTGAATTGCTTTTCTTCCAGTAAAATAAACAAAAATGCTTATTTCAAGAAAAAAATCCCCACAGATACAAATACCATCACACACTGTCAAGATGAAGGGATCATCCTGGGGATTCTGAGAAGCCATTCACCAAACCCAGGCCGTGTCCTGCCTGAGGTGAAGTACCTGTATGAATAGAAAGTCTCTCCTAGGCAAATGCCAAAAATAAAAACGTGTCCTTGTATGAATAGAATGGGAATGAAGCTTTCCGGACTATAAGCTCTCAAACTTGAGAATATAGTAATATTTAATCAGTAGTAAGCAGGCTGTAAGGTTCCTTCTCTTCAGTATTCCTGTCTAGCTTCTTCCACAGGAATGTCGAATATATTTTGCCTAAAATTTTCCAAACATGTTAATTTAGTTAGAGTTATAGACAACTTTATAACTGCTGGTTGAAGGAAGACCATTAGAACTCAGTGATGAACAGCACTGCTCTTTATCCCACTCATGTATCAATGTATTAGAAAAACTTTATTCTCATTCTTGGCAAAATGCTGAAAATAATCAGAAGAAAAAAGTTTCCTTCGAATTCATTACTGTTATTAACTCATTACTATTAATAATAATAATAATTTCTTTAGCTAAGAGCTGCTCCAGTGTGATACTGAGTATCTGATAATGGTGGTTCATTACTGTTGACACTTGCATTCAGAAACACCATACTCTCTTAAATTTGCAGTTCTTTCAAGAGCAGTGCTGCTGTAGGAGTTTCCTCAGTCTTTATTTGTTGCCAGTCAGCCAAGGAATAAATCAGCCTCATTTGCACAGAACTGGAACTCTCCTTTCTGAAGTCTGTTCAGCTCTTTTACCTGAGTTATGCTTTGCAGTTTTATTCAGCAGAAGCTGAAGTGTTGCAGAGTAGCTTTCCATGAAAGGAAACCAAGTCCATCTTAGATGGATCTTTTTAGTTAAATGTTCCCTTATGTACCTCGTTACACACAATCCCTTTTATTATATCTAGAAGCACTTAGAGGAGTTCCTAATACATTAAAGGCTGTAGGGGTTATGCGTATCACTATGCAGATGAAGAGATTTAAACAGTTGATTTTGGATTCCTTTGTGCCCTGACTTGTGACTAAATTTGAACCCATGTGGGAAAGCTGACATGAAATGCACCAGTCCAGACATAAATTCACTCATCAGCATTTTACCGTAATGATTGACAATAATAGACTAGACTAATTATAATTTGCTTGCCCGTCAAAAGAATTTCTCACCCCAGGCAGTGGGCAATTAGGACTTTGCAAGGCTGATTTAAGATTAGTTATTGTGAATTCTTTCACTTTTTACTGTTTTATGACATTCTTTGTCTTATTTTTAAACAACCAATGTTTGCAACAATTGCTGCATTTGAAAATTGTTTTTCTCTGTAGTTGTTTTTATCTTTTGAATGGAAGCTATTGACTTCTGTATTAATGTCCAACTGAACACATTAAGAATATTTTTCAAGACTGTTCAAGTTGCTAGGAAAATGGATAATTTCTTCTTTTTAATACTCCCCTCAACATAAAATTATTGAAAACCTCTATTTTTATTTTATTACTCATTTGACACAACAGGGTCTGGTGAAGAGAAAACTGTAGAACTTATTGGCTGATATAGTTGATCTCTTGGTAATGGCTGCAATATGAAAGTATTACTACTACATTAGCACAAAGTCACATTCTGAAAATTTGGACCTGAGTTTCTTGCCACGTGATGAAATTATGATTCATCACAGGCTCACTGGCATGAAAATGATCAAAATGTTTTCATGCCTCCTTTCTGCAAAGATTTCATTTTCAAACAGTTTTATTTCATAACTAATGTGAAATATCCATAGTAGTGGTTGGTGGTGGCTGGACTAAAAATACCAGTACTGACTGGGGAAATGCACCAGACAAAGTTGCTTGGATCTTTTGATTATGTGTCCTCGTTTATCCTAAAACTCATCTCACTTAGATGTCACAGTCCAAAGTTTAGATCTCCAGTCTAGATTAAGTGTCTAAACACCCTCTGTACTTCTCACCCCACTCAAGTGCTCTGAAGGGCTTTTCATCCCATTTTAAACAGTTTCTGGGAGGGACTGGGGTGATGGATGGCTCTGTAGAAGTGCCTGCCTCTTTCCATTCCTCCAGAGCTGGGCTTTTGTTCAGCCTGTGTCCAAGCCTTGCCAGTTCTTCCCATGACATCTGTCACAGATGATATTTCCTCTCTATACATGCTCCTGAAACTCCTACTCCACACTCTTTCTAAGTGAGCTTGGGTATCTGGGAGATGAAGGCTGAATTTAAGAACCCACAGTGTTGTGTGCACAGACCTTACACAAGTTCATTTGACCAAGAGCCACATTAAACCAAGCCCTAGTGGATCCACTGCTCCGTGGAGATTCCCATATCCTGTGCCCGAGGAGAGACCAGTCAGTGTTCTGCTTTCTCTTCTGTCACTGGTGTGTGTTGGATCCCAGTGAGGAGTTAAACTCCTCTTCCCTGAGCCACTTTCGCAGTAGCCTGCCCACATCTGAGCCAATAAGAGAAAGCTTTTATTTATAAGCCTGGTGCCAGCGTCTGAACAACTTGGAAGGACTAAAATATCTCCTCAAACCCTCAGATACAAATCGTGCAACAATAAAAAATTCCCCAAAGTATGAAGTTAGTCATTTTGCTATTAAGCGCTATATATGTAAAGGACAGAACACTGACTTTCTGGAAGGACTAGCATCTTCTTGACAGATACAATTGGCTGAGTTTGTCTATTCCCTACCTTAATGGATGACACCTGTAAAAAAAGGAAATCTATTTTTAATGGGATAGTCCCTAAATGACCCAATTTCAGGAAGAGTGCACTTTCATGAATATTTATTTAATATGAAAACACTAAAGTAAACAAGAAACTACATGCTATAAATAAAAAGAGCCCAGAGGGTCAAACAGTGATAGACTGTATGATATGAAAGCTAATTTTGTATTGCTTTATGCACTAGGTTAGCAAAACAGATCCCAGAGTGTGGCTGCTGCTCACGATGGCAGTCAAGAGGTCTTTGTTACCTTTGCACAGGCAGCGTCTGTGCACTGAGGAGGGCTTCAAGCAGATACCATGTTTTAAACATATATTCTTGTATGTTTTCTCTAAAAAAACCCTCCAATTTTCTTCTGTCCTTCTTTAAAATTCTTAGCATTCATTGTCAGTATGGGTTGCCATTCCAATTTACAGTGTGTTTATATGGGAGGTGCTTTTGAGAGGGCAGGCAGAGACAAGTCCCTGGTTATCCTCCAGATTCTTGTTAGTCAATTTAATTCCATCTAGGTCTTCCCATTTAGTGCAGACTTTTTATTCTGTGGCAAAACAATAGCTGGTGTTCTGTAGGGTGTCCTTAGGAGGTGAAACTAATAGCACTGGACAGCATTCGGGGATGTGCAATTATTATGTTCCACACACTTATAAATGTATTGACAAAATAATTGGCAGAGTGTATCTAGTCTTATTCAACTCTCGCCCCCATCAAATGAGTTCTGTAGGCCCACTGTGTCATGTTTATATTTTCTTAGGCTGGAAATTTTTGTGTGTAGTTTATTTCTAAATATATTATATCATGAGGGTCTGAAGGTGAAAAGGACCTCGGAGTAGGCCACTAAGTGCTCTCATCATATGCACTAGAACTGAATATTTACTCTGTGTGTACTATGGTTATCCCAGACAGGATAAGATCTAGGTAATGAGAAGAGCAGCATTGGAGCAGAATGAAAAATCCCACTTGGATATTCATACTGTTTTCAAATGTGAGTTCAGAATAATTTAAAATAACAATTATTTTGTTCATTCTTATCATAAACATGTCTTGTAGGCAGAAAGCCAGCATATCTAACCTCTTTATCTTTGCTTGAATTGTAAGCCATTATAATTGAGTGATTTCTATAAAATAATGTAATTTTTAATGTAAATGTAGCTCTTTTTTATATATATAAGTGCCAATATACCTCATACATGACCAATGTTTAATGTAAAGCTTTATTCATTCAACAACATGTAGTTAATATTTCTCTGTGTTAATAAGAATAATCAACATTCATTTATGGAATACTCAGCATTTGAGGCTGGGTAACATGTGATATGACTTTTTTTTTTTTTAAGCAACACCAAATCATCACTCTTTTGGATTTAAAAAATACCAGTTTGAATGACAACATTTATAGGAAGTGTGTGAGAACTGCTTTCCTACACAGAGACAAGCTATAGCCAAACCATCTGGTTCCAGTGAGACAGTAACTTGTGAACCCACTAAATTCTTGTAGGCTCTCTGTAGCTGACTGTCCTGTGAGACTTGCAGTAAACAAGATATTGCCAATTAGGGTATCACTGGTAACCTACTGCATGCAAGTTAAAGATCTCCACAGAGTTTGTGGGAAGCCACTCTCCACAGGAGATGGCTGGAGCCACTCGTGGGAGATTGGTTTTCTCCTTGTTGAGGACCAATTCCTAGTCCAAGTTATTTTAGTAACCACATAAAGCAGCAAATCTTGTCATTTGCGTCTTACCTTGAGGATAGAGAATGTTTTACATGCTGTTGTTCTCCACATTTTTAAAATTGCAGGAGATGCAGGAAGAAGACACATTTTAAGAGCTGGAGAAAATGCTTTATAGTGGGAGATTTAAATAGCTCAATCTGTTTATCTTATCAAAAGAAGATTGATAGGTAACATGATTACAGTGTGCAAGTAAATTCACAGGAAGAAAACATGGGGTATTAAAAGGCTTTTTTTATTCAAGCACAGAACCTTGGTAGAAACTAATGCTGGAATCTTAAATCAGATAAAACAAGCTGGAGTGAGGTGCAAATTCTTGCTGGTCAGAATCATTATCGTGCTGTGGTACCTGTGAAAAGAGAATCTATGCCCTGGCTAAAACCATGTCATGGTACTAAACGAGAGGGTGAGTGGCACATTTATTGTCCTGTGAGCTGCAGGAAGCTATCCTAAACATTTTATGAATACTTCTGTCCTTCCCCTTTATTAAAACTACGAAATGCCAAAATTCTCTTCTGTTGGAGACATATTGAGCCCAAATGCTGAGTTTGTAAAAAACACTTATGCACATGCTGAACCTTAATGGATTCCAAGAGGCTCAAAACACACACACACACAAAAAAAAAAAAAAAAAAAAAAAAAAAAAAAAAAAAGAAAAAAGAAAAAAACCTCTCAGAATTAGGGAATTTATTGTTTGCCAGGACTTAAAATATAATTTTTGCATGACATTTTACAGCTAGGATTCTCATGCTGAGGTTCACTGCTACTCTGTTCACCTCTTTCAGCTGGGCGTTTGCAGAGAGCCTTGTTTCTTTGTTTCCCCCTAGCAACATGCCTTAAAAGAAAAGACAAAATACTCTTTGACTTCACTGAAGTCAAAGGCAAAACTCCAACAAGCTGTGACAGGACTAAGATTTCACTTTAATATTTAGCTAATACTTCTGTCTTGATATGCACAATGCTTGCAGTTCTCACAAAGATTTTAAGATTTTCTAGCTTTGCAGATGGAAGGCCTTGGACTGCACAGTTGTGAATGAAAGGAAGGGTAGATTATGAGATTATCTCCGTGAATACAAGATGGATTGCTATGAAAAATATTATGGGATTTTGTTTTGCAGTATGAGAGATTATGCTTATTGTCATTTTATTGTTATAAGGTCAAGGTAGCACATTAAAATATAAGACCACAAAGGAATAAACTTTATGTTGGAGCATTTGCTATGTCTCTATGCACATTATGAATATTTTTATTTTAAAAAATCAACCAAAAAAGAGAATTATTCTTTATTATTTTACCAGTACACAACTTTTTCCTAGACTGCTGCCAGTTTTTTCATTTTCAAGTCCCTCTTCTCCATCCTTTCTGTCGTACATGCTAATCTCCCTTTTTATAACACCGTCTCCGAGTGATTCATTTGTGACAGTCACAGAAGCATGCACTCCAACACCCACACGCAGGTAAATCTGCTGCGGTGATATATTTTAATTACAGATTTAGTCAGAAGTAATTAAGGTTTTATGTCACAGGGATAGCGGAGAGTTTTAAAAATTCATGTGGTTTCAGTCTTTGTGAGCGCGCAGTTTGTGACACAATGGCTTGCAAAACAGGAACGATCCCTTAGTGCTGTTAGATTAATTAATAGAAAGAGAATAAACTTAATGGAGCTAGAAAAGTGCAAAAAATTGTGTTTTTTCCACTGTATATCACACAGATGGAATGGTCGTCCTGGGATTGCGGCGGGGGACAGTAATTGCATTTTAATTACAGTGCTGATGGCTTCTGCTTCCTACCAGATGGAAGGCCCTTTTAAAATAGAGGCACAATAGCAAGCCTCTGCTTATTTTCTCTTCTGATGCTGGCTAACATATAGTGACACAAGACAAAAGCTATTATGGTATGGTTTGATCAGAAAGACTTTATTCAGTGCTAGAATACTTCATAGTGGGAAGAAAATCCATTCTTTGCCAATATTAAAAAGGCTTTTCTTCTGTCTAGAAACTAAAATGGAAATATGCAGGGAACTACCTACTACTTTTATTAGTAGCAATCATAGTTAATCACGTTGTTGCTAGGTTGATAATATTTATAGAAGGAAAGAGAGATAACTGAGACTTCCTTTGTTTAGAATGCTTAGCAAAGATGGTTCTGAGGATGGCACTGTGCAGAACAAGGTGCAGGTTAGATTGAAGTTAAAAGATGCAAAGATTACTCTGTGATGTCCTTTATTTTACAGATATTATTGGGAGTTAGCAAACCTAAAAGTGCTGATTATTGAGAAACTGATGTTGCAGAGAAGGGTCAGACCTGTAAATAGTGTGAAAATTACATTCAAAGCCATTAAATTACATTAAGAAGCATACCTTTGTAGATGCACATACAGTATTCATAAGTGAATAAATGAATTATATTTAATAATATTTCACCTTTTTGTCATAGTTTAACTGCTTCATATATTAGTTTACTTCAACAAGATGCCCTTCCACTGTCATTGCATCTTTGAGACAAGAGCCTCTCTTATTTTTTTATTGTAAAGATATATATCAGAATCTTTTATCTGTGCTTTGAGTCTTGAAAAAGTGCAGGTGCCAATAAATAAATTTGCTTAGTAGTTAATGTATAACTGATTTATTAAGCAACATCTTTGTACCAAGGGTCACTCTCTGTAATTTTTATGGAAGATATGCAGTGGTTACCATGCTATAATGGTACTATTATTTAATACTTGCAATAATTAATAAAAATTAGCACATTGTAGCTCAGAAAGATGTGACTTTTAGTGCTGTGCTGCCAGCAATTCAGCTGCCTCTCGGGCAGTTTCCAATTAACCCACTGGAGCCATCTCTGGGTTGTCAAAGATGTGCTCAAAAAAGACTCTGAGCAGGTGGCCCAAGGTTCATCCTTGGAGATTGGGAAGATGGAGGGAACTGAGAGACCTTGGAAGTGTCCAAACAAAGGATTCATGTTGTCCATTCTCTCACTCTCTGGAATTTGAATACTGATAACAGTGGAGTGTCTCCAGTTGGATTATTCTTCATTAAAATATATTTGCATAAGTGTTTATGCAAACAGTATTTTTGCAGGCCATTAACACACCCATAAATTTCTTTCATAACAAATTTAAGTCTAATTTTTTGTTGCTACAGTCCTAAAGGTCACTTCGATTATTTCATTAAAGCTTAAAAAAAATAATTAAAAAACCAAACAAGTGAAAGCCCAAGTGAAATATTTGGTTCTTTCCTCACTTTGGTTTTCCTGAGATTGTAATCAGTTAATATTTTGTAATCAGTTAAAGTGGGAGGGCCTGGAAACCCACTGAAAGAAGGTGCAAGAATTCTGAGTGATCTTGACAGAACTGCAGGAATGATCGAGTAACAAGAAAACCAAAATGTTACTTTTAGGAAGGAAAACTAAACCTTGAATACAAAATATAAATTCACTGATTAGGGAGTTGCACAATCTGAAAGGAGGAGGGCGATAGAGAAATAAAAACTGAATTTGAATTATTGCAGTTTAATGGCAAAACAGGAGATACTTTCCTGTGATATGTAATTAGGAGTGTTGTGTTTAAGACTGAGATAATTATTACAATTTCCCTCAGGCTGGTGATGTTGAAATGGATTACATCTCTCACTTTTGGATTCACTTCAAGAAAGATACAGGTAACTTGATGAAATTTTGGAGGAGGGCAGTCTAAAGATACAGGAAACAATGGTTCTTCATATCTTCATGTCATAGAATTTTACCCACAGCAAAAGATTTAAATTAGATTGTGAAGAGCTTTTGTAACTACAGAGACAGTGAATGGAACAGACTGTCTGGGTTGTGAAGCCTCTTTCGTTAGAGATTTAGATAAAAATGTTCTCATAGTAAGGGATGTGTGATCAAGATGAAATAACAGGGATGTGAATTGTAAATATCTCAGTAGTTTTGGTCTTTGTCAGTGTTTATCATCATTTTCTCTGATGGTCCTGCAATTACCCCTCATGATTCCTTTCAGCTCTTCTTTCCTCATGGTTCTTGGATGTTTGGTCTTGTGGTCTTCCTCTAATTAACTCTGTATTTCTAAATTTCTGTAAAAATGTAGATCAACAACAGCCAAAGCAAGTTTCATATGGGACAGATATGAAATTTTCAAGTACTGAAAATTTTCATTGAGAGTTTGTGAAAGTGTTATAAAGTGTGAGTTTCATATTGGAGCAGCTAAAAATGTGTATGCAAAACTTTTTTGTACTTCACATTCAATTCAGAAAAGCACTTGTTTGTTGAAGTCAAGAGAAAAACTGCAAAAGTAATAAAGAGATGGCAAATAATTATCTAAGGCCATGGTGCAGCAAGAGAAAATGACTGCTGAAAGGTATAAATAGGTGTGCTGACATCAAATTTAGTGAATTGTTTGGTTAAATATTCCCCTGGGTAAGAATTGATTAAATAATACCTAAGATTGGGAAAGGTACATGGTGATGCCCTGTAAATATTTAAAAGTGAGGGAGAGTATTTTGAGACAGTATGGGAAACTATTAAAAACTAATGGAGGGAAATAAAATACTACCTTTGTGCAATTTCAGGAAGTTAAAATATCCAATTACACTTGAGGATGAAGATTTGATCATGAGATCAATACACTTTAGAATAGTTTTCCAAGACTAGCAGTGCATAAAAACATAGAGGTCATAGTACGAGGTCAGAAAAAATGTCTGTCTGTAACAATCTCTTGTGGGCACCAGCAGATGCTTAAATTAGAAAATAAAAGTAGGTGAGACTAAATAGCAGCTACACTAATTAACATTTAAAAATCAGAACCAAACATTAGTAGAACATAACACTAATATTGTAAAAACAATGCAGCACTAATTATTGGAATAGGGAACGTGAGTTGTTTTTTCCTTCTCCAATTTCAAAATATCAGTCTTAGGAAATGTGATTTCATCATGATGAAAAATCATCAAAATTATCCGGAGTGGCTAAGAACTTCCCAGAATCAAGTAGTCCCTTCTTATTTAGAGAGGTTTTAACAGGTATATTAGTTCAGACATAAGAATTATAACAATTCTCTCACTCTTATGCACAGTCTAGAGAGGATGAAGATGGCTTTAAACCTGCAAGAATTAATATACAACTCTTTGTGTGAAATTTGCTGTTGGCCATCACAGCACTTGTAAGCACTTCATACAATAAATGTCTGATGTTTTCAGTACTTCTGAAATGGTTACCATAATCTGGCCTCTAATTTCCCAAATGTAAAATGATATTTCCTGTTATTCTAAGGTAGAGTGCTCTTGCACAAGAAATATTTAGATCCTAAAGGACTGTGGCAACATTAGCAGGGGTGTTAATTTGTATAAAATATCTATTTTAATTGTTCTATTGTGTTTCAAATAATAAATAACAGAAGATTAATCTGTCTAGCATAGTAATAGGTGCTATAGAAATTAGTAAAAAGAAACAAATATTTGACATGTGTATATCCATATTAAGGCAAATTGATGATTTCTGGCACTGTTATAAAATTCTACACTGTAGGGAAAGTTTGCCAGCAAGGAACAGAAGGAGTATTGACTTTTTACTATAATGACATTTCTGTCAAATTAATTACAAACTTGGGAAATATTAATCTAATTGAAATAATACTGCTAAAAGAAAAATCAGTTAGGTTTTTTTTTTCCTGACAGTTCAATGGTTCACAAAACTTGAAGGACATGGAATACAATAGTATTAGAGAAAATAATTGCTAGTATTATAATAATTTGCATGAATATTATTGAAAAGTATTAAAATGTCTATTCATGTCTATTAAATGGCTGTTCATGTCTATTAAAACCAGCTGACAACAATGGAAGAAATTTATCTCGTAATTAAGAATAAAATAAAATAATAAAGAAAATAATGAGCAAAGCAGTAATAAAGAAATATTTATATGATACTTATTCATTTATTATCAAAACACATATTGATCTGCAATCTATCATACTGTAACTTTTTCATGACACATTAAAAATAGCAATAACCAAATTAAAATGGAATTCACCTGCCTATCATCGGTGTTTTCACCAAACTAAAGAAAGAGTGGTCTAAAATAGATTGCATCCTTTAAATTAAAAAAAAAAAAATGAAATACTAAAGGATTCTATTGGTATTGCTGTGCAGGAAGGACAGACACTGTTTGCCAGGTTAGTTAAGGCTGGAGGCAGATGCATAAACAAATCTCCTGCTCAGCTGGGCTGGGCTAAATCCAGGCCAAAAGCCAAAACCTGAGGGAAAGCTGGGGAGCTGGTGGGTGCTCAGATTCGTGGAGCACAGGATTTAAGTGTAGAACGGCATAAATGATCCCTTCTATTAAAGCACAATAGACACACAGGAATTGGAAGACTTTGACAAAAAGTCAGTGACAACACTTTGTTTGTGCCTTTAGTGAATGCAATGATCTGAAAACTCGGAACTGGGTTCTTGATGCTGTTTTCTTTACTGGTGCAGAAATTAAATTTGGTGCATCTGAAAAGTGTAACAATGAGAGCTCTTGAACCAAAAAGGTTCCCTTGAGTATTCGTGGCATCTTCTGGTTTACATGTGAACACTGACTTAGCAGTCTCCTGGAAGCAGCTAAAGCAGTCTTTGTCAACTAATTTTGTAGTGTTGTCTAAACAATGGGCTCATAGGCACTGGGAAAGGATGTTGTTTGGATTAAATTTAATAAGTGCTTGATTCTTGAATCAGGTGTTTTACTAATTCACCACACGTGGATCTTTAAAAGGGTTGTTAACTGAATTATATGGAATGATATAAACATATCTAACTGAATTGTTATCTGAGGGACATGGCGTGATCTCCTTCTTTTGCCTAATGCCGTGCACAATTTACTGAAGGTTTCTTGGGGGATAGACTGAAATCTTTCTCTGCACCATGAGAAAACCACAGAGCTCCTCAGTGACTGTCACTGCATATTCATTTCCATCCAAGCCATGCATATGTTAGGTTACACTTCTGCAAGAGGACTGCCTTGTGCGCTGCAGCGCTCAGTGTCAGTCCCAGCACTGCTCCTCTTGGTTTATCCTCCCTACTGGACTCTCCCAAGGAAAAGAGAGGGGCAGAGGAAGGACACAGTGCCTCAGGGTCAGCACAGCAGGGCTTCCAGACCTGGATCCTTCTGCATCAGGGCACCTTTGCATCCGTGGAAAGGGACACGGATTACATTTTAAACAGATGCTGGATGTGGTAAGCATTAACAATTAATACTTTTCTAGACAAGTGGTCTGAAAATGGTTTGAAGTGTGATGTCTTAATGTGCAAACAATGCTGACAGGTCCTGTCTTTTGCTCAAGGCTGCTTTGGGCCTAACAAACTGGTTGGCTCTCTCTTAAGTATTAGAATAGGCTTTCTATGCTGCAACTGCATTAGATTCAGGGAGGGTTGAGGTATCTAGAACCTGACTCATTTCTCTGCAGGTCCTGTATCTCACCACGTGAAAAAAATTGTGCCACTAGTGAAGACAGCATGAAGCTCGTTTTTCTTTAGATTTACAAGATGGCAAATAATTGGTGCTACTTTAGTATTAACAACTTTCTCTTGAGCAACAGGTAGTATTCACAGGCCAAAATTGCTTTTTCTGCCTTTGAGTAGGTGGGTAATACTAAAGCAATTTAGGTCTGGTTGTTAACTGGAGAATAAAATTAACCCCCATTTAAATTCTTTGCCATATTCCAGAGTTGGATGTTGGAAGCAGAGCTCTTTTGCAGCAGTGGCATGCTGTGACTGAGATCTGCACTCACCCTTTACTGCAAGCCTTGTTATTCTGGGCTTTCTAAAAATATAAATGTGCTTGGTTATCTGTCCCTGTTCAGACTTAGCTTTCTGCAGGCTTTGCTAGATTGCAGTTCTTGCTCTGGAAGGGCTTTGTCTGTATAAAGAGGCAAAGTGGTTTGGAATGGAATGGTTTTAAAGGCTGGTAATACCTCTGGATGACACATTATAGAGAGCTGTATTCCATTTGTGGTGGCAGTATTAACTCCACACTTACATCAAACACTTGGTTGTTTGGTATAAAATCTGGTTACCAACTTGGTTTTCTCATTGTCTGCACAAAACCTATGGCTGTGCTATGACTGCATGTTGTTTGCTTTTATTGTCTTCATCACATAGTTAGGATAGTGTAAGAGTTACTCAGAAATGTCTCTCTTTGCTAGAAACGTATTTATTTAGGTATTCATTTGCAACTTCTCCGTATGTTGATCCATCACTGAAGCAGGCAACCCTTGTGTAAATGCAACCTACATAAATAATACTGTAGATATATAAAAGACATTTATCAGAGAGTAGCTAAATGAACCCTGCATAATAAGAAAATGATAAACTACTTTGTATTAATTGCTAAAAGCAGTGATTCTATTTGACAGAGCACTGAACTGAAACTTAGGAGATCATATTCACTGGCCAGAGCAAATTTGCTTATCAACTTGCTTCATTTTCCACATCCATATAATGGGAAAATTGTTATTGACTTGCTTTTTAAACCAGTTTCAAGATTTAATATGGAATCATGCCATATATGAGATATGTATTTTTTATAATCTACTGGATAGAGAAATACAAAACCAAAGTGACACTTTGTATCTAGAAACTATTTGGAGTAAGGATTTGCAAGCCTTCAGATGAGTGAATTCCAGATTTATGGCCTTTAAAAAGCACTGATGAAATGTGGAGTGTCTAAACTGAGAAATCAACAACAACAGGGACTACACGGGAACGATGTCCATGATAAGACAAAAAGAGAGGACTGGAGCTCTGTACCTTAGGTGCTTTTGATTTATTCTTCAGTCCACATAAGGAGTGTTCCATTAGATAAATCACATTTAACTTCCGTACAGCTTCTGGAAGTTTTAACTGTTGGTTGTATTTTGATTTACATATGGCCAAGAGTTCCAGTGTGCTTGTTTGCATGGCAAACAGAGGGGTTGTGTTGCTCCTCTGAGAAACAGAGTAGTCAGTTCTGCACAGATTTAGTTCCCAGCCCAGGTGTTTCCAGGACTGCACATCAGTTCCCCACCACTCACCCCGATATCCTCTCCTGTTCATTTAGGGTGGGTGTTCAGCCATTTTCCACAGCGCATCCCAACGGGCTTGACGGACACTCACAAAATGGAAATTATGGTTATGGAAGGCTGTGTAAGTTTTCTTTCCTGCCCAAACCAGCTTCATTACGCTTTGACACTTCCCGTTTGAATTCTGCTCTTTCTTAGTGTCCCAAGGTCCTTTCTAAACCAATCCATCATCAACAGTTTACTGGTGTGATTGAATGAAAATATATTCATGTAGGTCACCTTTTTAAAATACAAAATATGAGAAATATAAGTAAAATGAAGCCTGATTACAGTTCCTCTTAAACCCAAATGACCTTGTCCCTACAGATTCTCTAGAGTACACACCTCTCTCAATTTTTGTTATGGTTGATTATCAATATTTTCTTAGAAAATTCTTAAAGGAATTTGTTTTATTAAAGAAAGTTCTTAAGAAAAATAGTTTAATAGTTCTTTGTAGAGAAGCCTCTATTCAGTCACACTTTTGTTTGGTCATAGAACTGTTTTTATCTCCAAGACTGCAGATGCATTTACACTACATGGCCAGAGTGTTTCTTTATAGACTGCTTCTGTTCTTGAATATCTCATCTTCCCATTAAATAATATTTATTACCATGAATGCTTGTAGAGGAGCTTTTCAACTGTGAAGAGTACCTAAGGAAAGAAAAGCAAAAAAAAGACTATCATTATTACAATACAAATGACAATTATTTGATGCACATCCATAATAAAATGTGTAAAAAAAGGTGACTTTTTGGTGTGTGAGGAGCAGTCTACAAGCTTAGCCTTCATTACACTGTCATGTCTACAGCAATGTTGCAGCAAGATGTTCATTTAGTGTTTATGCAGAAAAAATTAAGTTAACCAATTAAGTTATAGCCAGGGTCAGTGAGATGAAAGAAAAATGTGAAAGAAAGACTTAGTATTAAATAGAAGTTGTAACCACAAGTCTACAGTTTTGTCATGGTTCATCTTGTATTTAATTTCTTTCCCTCGTATTTTTGGAATAGTAAATTATTTGGTGCCAAGTACCTTGGTTCATGTCCTATATCCAAATATATCAACACTTTTTTCCTGGCATTTGACATAGTTCTGGAATCAAAGAGTGAACTTCAGCATTTCAGCATTTATTAGGGATTACTGGGTATGTGTGATGAATTTTGTCTTGCTGGAGAGAGCGATGAATATTTGAGTCAATATGCATACGAGATAAGTTATTCCTATGCACTGGTTCATATGCAGAACTATAATTTCAAGCTCATTTCTTGACTTTGCTGCATTAAAATTCTTAACCACAGTGTTTCATTAATGGGTTTATTGCCCTAATAAGTTTCAGTGAACCCCAGTAAAAGAATAGAAACTGTCATAAGTAGATTTTAAAAGTTTAGATATAAAAATCTGTAGTTAAAATATCTAATTATTGTGGTATTGTGTGCCTTTGAGAGACTGTAAGGGAAGTAGAGAAGTGAATTTAAGGTAGTGCTGCAGAAAAGACTGATATTCCCTTCACAGAGGTTCCAAGTGATACATCCATTATTATTAGAAGTAGGCTGGGGTCAAATTTCCAGAACAACATAGCTTATCAAGGGCTGAGAAAAAAAAATCTATATCTTATTTCTGAATAAAATTAACACATCCTTACTCATTACTGCCAAAGTGAAGTCTGGAAGAGAGAGGACAATACGGTGTAACCTCCTGGGAGGGAGCACAAATCTAAAATGACCTCTTAGACTTCAGAAGTGCAGACTTTGGTCTGCTTAGGGACCTGCCTGGAAGAATCCCATGGGTTGGAGCCCTGGGGAGAAGAGGGGTCCAGGCTGGTTCTCAAGGAGTCATCTCTCCTGATGAGAAAGAAATCAGATTAAGACAAGAGGAGTCCTGCAGGGATGGACAAGTTGCTCCTGAAAAAGCTCAAAAGTGAAAATAAAATGTACAAGAGATGGAAGGAGGGCAGGTGACCCGGGAAAAGTAGAGAGACTCTGAACATGCAGGGATAGGGTTAAGAAAGCCAAAGCCCATCTGGATTTGGATTTGTCCAGGGAGTTGAAGGGAAACAAGAAACACATCTGTAAGTACTTCATCTGCAAAAGAAAGACAAGAGAAACTGTGGGCTCACTGCCAGGTGAGAGAGGCAATGTGGTGATACAAGACCCAGGGAAGGACAAGGAATTTTGACCAGCTTCTCAGTGTTGGTTGGTCAGAACGCTTTTCAAGAATCTCAGGTCCCTGGGGCCAATGTAAAGTCTGGAACGTGGAAGGTTTAACCTTAATGAAGGAGGGTGAGATAAAGGAAAATTTAAACAAAGTAGGTTGTCAGGGAAGTGGATCTAATCAATGTGCATAAATATCTGCTGGGAGCTGCAGAGAAGACAGAGCTGGTGTTGAGGAGCACTCCTGGTGCAGCTCAGTTTGAGAGTGAGGTTCAGACTGAGCTCTGGGTGGGAACCTGAGATGGGGGCTGTGACCTGCCAGCCTTTTGTTGACAGAGGGCACAGAGTGACACCATCCAGGTGAGCGGAGCCTGAGGGACACAGCAGGAGCAGGGGACTCCGGAGGGAACATGGCACTGGTCTGGACAGACTGTCAGGCTATAATTTTTAAAAAAAATTTTTTACTGTAAGTCTGGTGGAACACTGAAAGGACTTGCCCTGAGAGGGTATGGACTGTCTGTCTCTGAAGATATAAAAAACTTGTCAGGACATGGTCCTGAACAGCCTGCTTTGGTTCATACTGCTCAAGCAAGAACGTTGGACAAGGCAGTCTGAAGAAGTCTCTTCCAAACTCAACTTTTCTGTGATTCTGTGAATATAAAAGAAAGTACTTTTTTGCATCAAAAAGAGCAGTATTTAAGCATTTCCCAACTAACAAATCCCTTAATCAAAGAAAATGGACTATTATTCTTTTGTAAATGCTCACCCAGAATAAGAAAAAGGACTGTTCTTAAGAACATTAACTGATGACCTCTTCTTTCTTTATTGTGATTTGTGATAATATGGAATGGTGTTAATGCCTTGAAAATGACAGCGCATTGTAAGAAAGCTTTGCAAGAATACTTTGCATAATTTTATGTTTTAAACTTTAAGCAATAGTGGAGATTTAGTTTCAGTCCACTCACATACAGAATTTGCATGAATGTTATGAAATAAATACTAGTAAATACTAAATTTATTCTTCCTCTGCCCTTCAAACCATGGCATCCCTTATGCACATGCTCTACCTAGCATGTTATCTCTTCCTAGAGACATTATTAACATGAACAAAAATTTGATATGATCAGTAATCACAATCAATTATTTGATTAGTCTGTAATATAGATTGCATTAAGAGTCATGTACCATAGCATTTCCAATAATAAACATTTACAGCAATTATTTATATGAAATATCCATACTGTGTTCCCATACTGCATTTTTCATTAGGTTCCCCACAGAGATGAGACAGTAAACATAAAATTCAAAAATTCATACCATTTTTTATTAGAAAGCGTTCAAGGACCTTCAGCATTTTGACTATGTTAAAACACTCTGTCAGTTCTCTTTGAGGTTACTAAGATTAATTGCCTTTTCTGTGATTCAAAGAGCTTTAAACGTACTCGGTCTGAATGTGAATTTTCTGTATGTTCGTGCTTGTTGCACAACAGTAAAATATAAGCTATTTTGTCCACTGTGCATGAATTTCAAAGTTTATAATAAATCCTAATGTTTTCATATCTCCTTAAATGAAAGCTGGGGACTGGGAGTAAAACAGGGAAGCCAGTGGATGGTGAGGGAGTCTGATTTCCCTTTTTCCTGCATATGGTAGTTTCTTGCTGTAACTGTGGACCTGAGAAACTGGATTTGAATAGTTCTGCTAGGAGGAGGCATCTCTCATTTTTTTTCTTAGCATCTCTATATTGGTCCTGATGCCAATTTCACCACATAGAAACTGAACACAGGATATTTGCTTTGCTTGTAATGGTTGCAGGCATCTAACTTGCTTGCTTGACTAGTTGAAGAAATATGTACATGAATAATAAAGTTCTAGAAGGCATTAATGGTTTTTAATTCATCTCACTTAAAGTTCAATTTTTTTTTTGACATTTTTACAAATATTTACACATTACAAATATTTTGTCACACTATTTCAGGGACATTTTGGTTCTTGACTCATTGAAATAAGTGGGAATTAGGAAGTCAGCAAGTCTTTGCAAGGTTAACTTTAAATCCTCAATAATTCCTGTATGGTAGGGTAAAACCAATAACTAGAGAAAATAAAACAGCCAGGTCCAAACACTGCTTTTATTTACCTCCTGTGCAGTAAAAGTGAAGAAATTGGACAGTGGTCAAGCCTTTAATTCTTTTAAGTCATAAAAAGTACATGAGCTGATGAAGACCTTGCAGAAAAATTCCTTTGCATAGTTGCATTAGAATCGACAGAATCCTTGGCCTTGTGCTTGAACCGTAGGTCATAGTGCCTCATTCACATGATGGAAGTTCTGTGATTAATTAAATCAATTCCTTGGCATCTCAGTCTGGAGGCCTGAACGAGGGTGCCTCAGCTGGGTCTGTAGATGCCATCACTGAATAGCCAAAAACGATTTTGCCATTTCCTTTTTTTGAGGCCTGATAAGGTAATGCTTCTACTCTCTTGAAAACTTGTAATCAGTAACAGACGAGTTTTTTAGTGTATAAACAGCATGAATTGGGTTGTGTGTGTTTGTGTCAATCTGTTGTTATACACAACACTGGGCCATGCAGAGTCCTGCAGTATTTGCTCTTAAGAGTCACCAATTACTCCTTAATCCACGGTGAAGTGCAATAATTTCCCTCTGTACTCAGTTTGGGCACTGAGAACAAGATCACATTTCTGTCAGAAGCTGGTGGGTGATTCACTAGAGATAGGGGCAAGGGAGAAGCTTTCCTCTCTTTTTCAGAGGCTGTGCCAGTGACCATGTTAACATCTGTGCCTGGTTTAATCTCAGACCTAGTTAGGCCAAGTCTGGCTGTATTTCTGCAGGTGCATCTTGGAGAAAAGTGATTAGGAGGCTCATCTACAAGTTGTTTTTTGCTTTTTTAAATGCAGCCAGGGAGAGCCCATCCTGTCATTCAAACACAAGGCCGTGTTTGCCTGGCTAGTTAGACTAAACTTTAGTAATAATTTGAACAATTAGATATGGACATTGCTGAAAGACAATAAACATGGAAATCTATAACACTTTATTTGCCACCCTTTTTTACTGTGTGAATATACTCTGAAAGCCAGCAAAAGATGGCTTATGGTAGTCAAGAGTTACTCTTCACATTGTAAAACACTGGAGAAAAAATGTAAAGCAAAGTTATTTCTTTGAAACCTAGTGGGAGTGCAAAGGAGGAAACTTCCTGTTGTGCTGAGATGCTGTGAAATGCATCACATTTCAAAACACTACCATCTTTTCTATACTTTAAACCCACCATACCTACTAAAAAAAGGATGCTAAAGTTTTGATATCTCACATCTATAAGTTAGGCTGCCTGCAATTTTAATTTAACTGTATGATGGGATACTGCTTTTTCCCACCAGGGAGGAAAAGGTTAAACAGTTGTTTTTGACAGATGATTATCTGAAAGTCGTAACAAGATTGGGAGAATAGGGATTTGCAACCAGATGATACAAATAAAGGGTAGGGAAGGCAGAGGATTAAAAGTGTGAAGTATTCTGCTTTGACAGTTTTGAGAGTGAAGGGTTAGTTATGCTTTTGAGACTGTGAGGGCTTGGGGATGGTGGGAACTCTTGCAGAGATAAGAGAATATTCTGTCTTGTTAATGGTGAATCACTTAAGGATTATGATTAAAAGCCCATAATTGATAAAAGGAAAAGATATGCAAAATGGAGGTAGGACAAGCACTGGATACAGGCTCTGCAAAGTGCGAGGATTGGTTCTGGACTGCTGTGGAGCTGGGGGGTTGCTGTGCTCTGGGCTGCCCAGGCAGCCTGCCTTGTGAGCATGCACTGCTCTGCAATCTTTAAATATGTAATCTCACATTGCTTTCACATAAGAGATAAGAATTTAATGAGCAGTGATCCAGTATTTTGTTTTATCGTGTTCAGTGTGTGGTCCCAGGCTGCAGCATAGGCTGTTTACTATACGCTATTTAAATGCTGTGCTGAAGGCAGAATAATTAACTTCCTCATGGGCTTTTCTATAGCACTCATTGTGGTGAGATTGGAGTGTCTTACAATGTGAAATAAATTGCCACCTTAATGCATGTTTGTTGAGGAGAGACTATTTCTGCTCTCAAGCACAGACAAATGTCAGGCATATTGTCTGTGCCCAGTTTGAAACATCTGAGGCTTGATTTTTGTGCGTACTCACCAGCACACAATACTTCATTTGATGTATCGTTCCTATTTTCTCCAGTTGCAGCTGAGACTATTCAACCATTCCACAACTCTCCAACCGAAAAGCTGAAATAAATAGGGAACACCTGTGAGAATCTCCCCTTTGAGTTGCTTTCAGTCTGTTTGAAATTTCTGGTAGAGAAAAGTGTTATGTGTAGCTGTACTTTTATATAAGTGGGATCTTGTGGGCTCCTGCTGTCGTGTTTAGACTTAGATGCAGTGGTTTACAATGCTCCAAGGAGCCAAATGTTTGGAATTATTTATCATCCTTACTAAGCTGGGACAGGTGAGTAAAATGATAGAAAAACTTTCAAAATTGCTCAGCAATGTAGACTCCTGTTTTGAAAAGCACATAACTTGTTTATGAGCTTAGGTGCTTTCAGAAAATTGCTTTCTCTTTTATTCTGTAATAAAGATGATGAAATAATGACTATATCACTCTTATAGGACAAAAAATTCTAATTTGAAAGTGCTCTGCTTGTAACTTTTAACAACACTCCAAAATTTAGTTGAAAGCTATTAAAAAAGCGTATCTGAATTAAACAAATGCAATATATCTGCCTTGTGAACAATGCATAATGATAATTTATCTATTATGTAAGAAAACTGAATCTTTAGAGAAGAGGAATGCTTCTTGAGAAAACATCATTAACTTTATTGCTGCTAGCAGCACCAGAAATTTTCACTCTCATATTCTCACCTGAAACACTCAAGCAAAGTAGCTTGTCTGAGAGAGGGGAATACTTATTTGACTTAGAAAAATAAGTTTACTGCTTGTAAGTGAATGTCTGACACCATTTTAAACTCTGTATCGAATATATGCTACAGAGTTAAGACCTAATACTACAGGCCACCAGGAGTATAGCAACACTGTGGTGTTTAAAACTGATTATTTCTTAAATTGCTGCGTGTAATCGAGTGTATTAACATTGATTACTGCTGACAGCCTAATAGAAAGAAGATATAAAAAAGTGCTTCACAAAGATGCATAGCAAAGGATAAAATAGTACAGGCAATACCACTTGTGAAGCTGAAGAACATTTTCATAATTAGTGACTAATTTGTATGATGCATAATGTAAAAATGTGCTTGATTTTAATTCTCTTTATATAGTTTCTTTTTTTCTCTATTCCTAATTTCATGTGCTTGTCATTGCCCTTAAATACTTCTATTTGCTGTAATACTTCTCTGAGGTATTTGAAGAATATGCTAATATAAACTGTAATGTTTTATCATGAAATAAATAAATTACATTAGCATAATGCTCAGTTTGAACCAGCTTTTGACTGTGAACTGACCTGAGATCTCCAAATTCACTTTTGCTGTATCTTTCAGAGGCTGTGGCAACGATCTGACTATCCTTTGTACTTTTAGTCTCTTAAACTTTTGAAATGCAATCAGTAACTTGGCTGTATAGTAGTTACAATTAAAGCTTTTCAGACAAATATAATTCATCTGCCTTCTTACATGACATCAATCTTTCATTTTATCTGTTAATGATAAACTGTATTTAATCAAAATGTATTTCCTGAAAATGTATCTGATCTTCATTCAAAGATCTCAATCAATGGAGAAAATAATTGCTAATTTCGGTATTATCTTCCAACCTTTGCTTTTTAAATTGAAAAAATTAACAGTACAGGTTCTTAAGAATCATCTGGCTGGTTACATGTCTAAAAATCACTTTGAACAATGTATTTATTGTCCTTTGCAAAGGTTTAACATACTGTATTTCAGTATGTTAAACTGCTCTTGCCTGCACTGGCAAAGTTGTGTGTGAAATTTCATCACCCAGCAGCACCAGCTCCTTGAGGGCTGTGTGTGGAACAGGTACCTTGTGCTGGCTCTGTGGTGGCAGAAGCTGCCTTGGATAAAGGCCAGAGTATAATTTAAAGCTGTTTGTATACAGAGCTAATGCACTGTAATTCATACTCTGTGAAATGACATTTTAGCAGTGTGGTAACTTCTTGGACTATGCTTATGTTTAGACTTTTTTTTTTTAATTAAAAGCACTGAGCTCCAACAGTTTTGCTGTAAGGTACTTTCAAATCACTTTGGGAATTCACTTTTCAACAGCCACTTTAAAACAGGAACACTAGAGCTATGTACAGCCCAAATGTCAGGCTTTCCAGTGTCTTAAGTAGAATTAATGTTGTAGTTTTTATTTTATTCTTTATTTTCTTGTTAAGGCATTCAAGAGTCAAATTTGCCCCTTTGCAGCACTTTTTGGAGTTCTGATGTTTAATTTCTCATCCAGTACAAACTTGGCATTTCCTACATCTCCCATTTCTGATATTATACTTATCAAAAATTTGTTCCTTATGAAATTTTTTACAGGTTTTAAAAAAATAAATTGTAATTTAATCTATGCACATAAGGCAAAATAGGTGTTCTGGTTCACTTCTGTAGCTGCCCGGCCTCTGCATTATTTGCTTGCAGGTTTTATTAGCAGGCTGAATTCTTACATTCAGATTAACATGTTCCCCATCAGGTTGCACATTAATCCCTCCAGTGCTTTTCTAAAGCAGCTGATGAGTTTCACAGAGTAGTTTCCAGTGAGGAATCACTACCAAGGTAGCTGTCTCCTGCTACATCTGATAGATGCTTTGCTGATACTCTGCAAAGCTAATCTGTGAATTAATTGTATGCATTGAAATAGTTTAAAAAACTATATTACTTGTGAGATGAACATGATCAACATCACTTTAAAATAATCATAAAATAACTTTTTACAAGTTTAATTTTCCATAAATTCGTTTTGACTGGTGTTTTTCTATGTTTTCTCTGTTAATTCTTTATCAGTGGAATCCTCTGTCAGTTTTTTCCTCTAATCTACTCAGAATTGATGGGGTGAACTGGGGTAATCTGCCTTGCCCTTTATTAATATTTCCATGGTCTTCTAAGACTGTAAGAACTTATATTTTTTGCCCCCCAGTACTGCCACATTTATTAAAAGCAGCAGCCAGTGGTACACCAGTCCGGCATCTTCTGGTCATAAGTTTTTTGAGAGTAACTGCTTAAAAATTATTTATCCAAAGTCCCTGTAGTTGAACACTGAAGCACAGAAGGCCTGAATCACTCAGATTGATCTAAGTAAAACTGTACAAAATCCCAAAGTGGTCTCAGATTGCTTGGCCATCATGGATTGCACTGTGTTTTTTCAGCAGTGTCCTCTCTGACATTCAGGATTGATTTCAGCCCTGAGTTTCCTTACGCTTTGCTCTGCTACAGGAAAACAGAGTGCTTTCCAGAAACTCCATCCAAGATAACAAATGCCTGTCATGTGTTCTGCTATCTCTAAATCTGCATTTACAAGATTTATAAGAGGCAATTGTTAATTTTGTTTGCTGCAGCCAGCTTGCTGAAGAGAAATGGACAAGAAAGGAAATAAATTCAGTATTTGTTGCAGAGTAAAGAAAGTGCAGGAAAGTACGTTTTCACCAGTCTTTCATCATTGAATCTGCTGTGCTTTGGCCTCAGCATCATTTATTCCTGTCCTGACAGTGATCAGTCTTCTTTTTGGGCAACATTAAATTCTTCGTGTCTTTTGCTCCTTGCAGACCATTAGGAAATTGCTATAGAATTGCAGTTTATAATATTACTTACCCATGCAATCCCTGCAATAAAGTTATCTTCATACACAGAGTGAACATCTTGACTCTGCGTTAATGGCAAAATCATAATTCCATTTAAGTAGTGAAAGGATTTTTCTATAAATCTTAATTCATTGTCAGGCCCTTGAGTTTTCAAGGAAGAGGAGAAGATGGTCCCCTAATGAAATTGAATTGGCTTTTTATTTTTTTCCTGATTCAGATGGAAATTGTAATTGCCACTGGCCACTCTTGAACGTATTTGTTTTTCTAAAATATTCACAATTACAGTGGGAAAAGGATTGCTGCAGCAACTGTTTCCCAAAGGCTGGTTTAGGGAATCAGCCTGCAGAGGAAGCTGAACAGGAATTTTAGCCCTAACTCTTGACTTTCCCCCTGGTGACTCCTCCTTTCTTTTGTGTTTATACCTGTCTTGAGAGAGTATTGATCCAGTCTGTTAGCCCAGGGCAGGGGGCAGATTTCAGTCAGATGTGGAATTCAGTGATGAAGAGGGGGAGGAATGTGTGGGGAAAAATCACAGCAGCAGAGTTGTATTCCTAGATTTTGCCATAGAAAATTTGAATATCAGTAGGTGGCAATTCATATTCTCACTGGAAAAAAGTTGAATTTATTAAATTATCTCAGGTATAATCACTGATTTCTCATTACTGCTGGGATATTACACTCTCAGGGCTTGAAGCACTAGTCCTTTATCTCTGATCTGGAAAACAGAGAATGGAAAAAAAGACACATCCATCCCATATTAAGTGCTGGACATGTATTATAGTACACTTATAATAGAACAGAATTTTATTTTAAACAGTGCCTTTCTTAAAACGGTTTTGGAGATCCTGAATGAGTCAAATCCTGTAAAATCAGTGCTGCACAAGCTCTCTGAGTCACTTTGTGTGTTCTTGACAAGAGCCCAAGCAGAGTGCTGGTTGTCAGAACTGCTCTGGGAAGGGGATGCATTCCAGTGCTCAGAGTTCCATCCCCTGCTCCAGCTGGAAGATGCTGAAGTGTCTGAGCACACCTGAGGAGTCACCTTCTGAAGCTGTGACTGAAATTAGCCCAGCCTGCTTTTTATGACACAATGTTTGAGTGCTTTTTCTGGCAGTTCTTTCTCCCCCCACTTTCCCCCTCTGCGTGTTTCTGTTTTATTTTGGCACTGATCCTGCAGCTCTGCTCAGACGCGCTCCTGCGAGCCCACACAATGGGAGGGGGGTGCAGCAAATTGTGCAATCAAGTCCCTTAAACAGAATTGCACTCCCATAACTGAGTATGACAGCTGTCATTTAAAGCTGAGAATTCCCTTCCCCAGCAAGCATATTTTATTCTGAGGCAACGCAAAGGAGATATTCTCCCATCAAAAAAGACAGAAAAATAGAAACTGTGATGGAGGTTGTTTAAATCTAGTTAAATCACCTGAGCAAATAAATGGGTTGGATGTGAACTGATTTGTGTGTGGTGCCACAAAGGGAGGGAAGAGAATTCCTAACAACTGATCCACACTTCTGTGGCATTGAATTTGTAAAGTAAAATGGGCTTTAGAATTTTATTTTAATTATTCCATCTGGTTTGTACAGAAACTCTTCTAGACTGAAAACTCTGTGCAGCATAGGCTTTAATTTCTACGTGACCATTTGTGCTGTGTTTGGATTATTGGGACATGTTCCAGCACTGAGCTGTGCCTGATTATCTGCCAGGAAATCTGAGATAATCTTAGGTAGAACACAGAAATTTAACTTTCCTCTGGGTTTTGGACTCTTCGTATAGTCTGTAAATAAAGTAATTCTGGTGCTCCATACACCAAAACTCATAAGTGGACTTTTAAGAATGGTTTTCATTCCATCTTGTGTCTTTTTTGAATAACCATTGTGAAATGTAGATTATACAGATAGTTCTGCATATATATATATGATTTTGATGGAAGGCAGAAGGCCAAAATTTGCCTAGCAAGATGAATTCTTAGTAGTTAGACAATAGAAATTAATATGTGTATAACTCTGGCAAGTTTGATAAGCGTGATAATACAGTTGGCCAAAAGGATATATGGGTACAAATTGCTAAAAGTAAAAAAAACCCAAGTACAACTTGTTCAAATGGAAGCAGAAAACTTGTCAGATGCTCTGTAGACTGAAAAATATTTGTCTGAGATTTCTCAGGTCTTCAGAGCTCTCAGTTTTGGGTTGTATTCCATAAAAAAATTACCTCAAGATCATCAACTAAAATTGTTCTAATTTAATTGTATACCTTCATGGGATCTTTGCCTATGTGAGAACTGTGCTGCACAAAGTCTGCTTCTGCTGATAGAAGGAAATTACATATTCCTATGGATACTTTCAGAACTCTGATGGGCTTCAGTGTGTATTTGAATTTCTCTGAAGAAAAGCAAAGTGCCTGTGCTGCTGGTGCCCCATAACCCATCTATTTAAGAGCTGTGTTTTGCTCTGGTTCTCTGTGCTGGGGCAATATTTTGCCTGAATAGAGGAAAAAAAGTTTTTGATAGGTGATACAAAAAAACTTCCTCAAAATAGAAGCTTTCATATGCTTGGAGGCCACACTCTGATATGGAAGTTGGAATATGAATTGATGAATATTAGGAGAAAAATACCCAAGTTACAGAATTTAAAGAACTTTGAGCTTTGTTAAATAATAATTTATTTAATAATAAAACATCAGATGTCTGAGATTAGGAAGAACCATTTTGATGTAGTTTATTTTTTAAGATATTCACTTCATACAGCTGCATATTTGTTCCTGTCATTCTCTTCAATATTAAATTTCATGTCTCTAAATGGTATGAGTTAGTTTTATTTTCCTCAGTCAGAGACTTTAATGCTTATTTTATTGATTCATGTTAAAAAAAGGGAACAGTCAAGGGCTTCTTCAGGATACTTGAAATCTGATCAATTCTTTTTCTTTTAAATTGGAAATATAATATACCTATTACTCCAGGATATGTGTCTCTAAGTGCAAGTGGTTGCAGCATACATATTAATTTCCTGTTGTATTTGAATGTACAGCCTCAGCATCCATATTTTATAAATGCTGACACCCTAAAGTTAAGTAGGCTAACATGGCAGTTTTGAAGTAGTAATTTATGTTGCAAGTAAGGCATTATTGAAGTCAAATAAGTGTTTCACAACTCGTGTTATCACGCACATATTTCAAATACTTGGTACAATATTTGTAAGTACAGCTCCAGCAAATGACAGGAGGTTTTAGAACAGGGGCTGAATTCCTGTCACTTTCTGTCCAATACTAATTTTAACCTTGTGCAAAAGATAATTATGCACGTAATTAATAGATGAATGACAAAACAAGAGACAAGGCAAACAGAGATGGATTTCTTCAGACACTATCTTAGGATAGTTGGAACATACTTCTACATTTAATTTTAGTCACTAAGAGAAAGAACATTTTAAAAAAAGAGAGATCTTTATTATGTGTCATGGGTAATAAACTAGGGAGGAATATTTAGTCAATAAAGAAGGACTCAACACTAAATTCTGCTTCTTACACTCATTTCTGCAAGGTGAAATGAGATGTGCTTGTTTTCTGTTCCAAAGTGATTTCCATTTTATACCGAAAGCATTAACAGAAATCCATAAAGATTTTGTGGGGGTAGAAAAAGATATTTAGATTTCAGTTAATTTTTTTGAGTAACAGACTGAATGCACATGTAGAACTAGGAGTTAAAAACGAGCAAGGGAGGAGGAACTGAGGAGTTCATAAGTGCCAAAATTTGCAGTTGTTTCTGCCTGCCTGGATGTGGAAAGTACATGGGATTTACTCAAAATGACCTCCCATAAGCAATGAAGAACTGAAAGCTGCTGCTGACTTTTGAAGGGTGGGGGTTCCCCTAATTTGGGTGCAAGGTGTGGCTGGTGTTCCAGGGAGGGACAGAGGGAGGGAAACACTGGTTCTTGCTAAATTTAGGTGGCTCAAAAGTGGGGCAAGAGGGTGGCAAAGCTGTATTGTACAGAAGAAAGGAGAATTCTAGGGAAAGTGTCCCTGGAAATTCCGTATAATGGACTTCTAAGAGTCTACCATTGGGAGTTTTCTACTAGGGAAATGGGATTACATGATAACATTTAAATCTAACATGTTGATTTCTGAGGACTCTAATGAAAAAGGTGTTGTTTCGTGCTTTGTTTTTTTCTTCTAGCAGTCTGCATCTTAGTTCTGAGAGTCCCCCGTTTTACAGATTGCATCTCTAAAAGTTTGAGAATGTTCAAGTATAATGTAAATTAAATAAATAATGTGCATCTTTCATTGTATCATGAGGACAGGGTGCTTTTTATTGCATATTCCTACTCACTCTATAAATTCCTGCAGAACTTTTTTTTTGACAACTTCCTTTATGTGTTTCCACACAGCTGCCCACCTTCTTTCTTGCTGTTCCCTGTGCTCGTTTCGTACTCCTCCTCTCCTCTGTTAACTCCCTTCAGACAGGTGCTCTAGGTCCCCTCAAGAAATGACACAATCCCTGCTGGGGAAATTTGCACTTGTTCCCGAGAGCTGGACAGCCCTGGTGCTTCCATTGTTAATAGGGTTTTATAACCACTTTAGTAATAAAGAGTACTTTTAATTTTCTTTTAAAATACAACAGCCATAAATAATTAGAGGTTAAGTAAAGAAATTATTTTTAGACAGGTTCTTCATCATGCAGGACCTAGAGTTCTTTATTCATATTAATTAATGACAGTATTAGCACATAAAAAGGAGTGTAAGGACTATAGTGTCCTATTCTGTTTTGGGTTCTAAAATACCATCCAACTATTGCAAGATGAGCACAGAGATGAATGACTAAGAGTCACACTCTTAGAGCACTTCTCTTATTAAACTTTTAATAAGAACATCAGTAATTTGCACTAATGACTTCTATTTGTATTAGAGAAGACCAAACTATAAATTAGGAAGTAAATGAATAAATGGAATAAATATCTCTGCATTATGTTCTGTACTTTATTCTTTAATTGAAAATGGTATTTTAATTTAATTAATAATGATGATCCTGCAGCAGAATGTGTTTTGGAGTGTGCCTTATGAAAGAAAGGAAATTGAAACAATGGGATAGAAACTGTCCTTCAGCACAAAGGGGCAAGGCAAGGACCATTTTTTGACCTTTGTGACTTTCAGCACTTGATGCCATAAGTTTATTTCTGTAAGTGAAGAGAATTATTTCCTTCAAACACAGCAGACTTTTTTTCCTGGAATAAGTGCAATTCTGTCAAAATGTACAAATTTATGTTTGCAATCCACAGAACTACCCAAGGAAGTTTTTTTTAGCAAATAATTCGTTCCTCCTGTGTTTTCTATTTTGACACTCTTTTGCATGATTGTTTTATTCTACAACATTATCTTTTCCTATTGTCAGAAGGCAAAGTACAATAATAGAATTGCAATTGTCCGGAATACATTTATTGGCAAGAATAGTAAACAGTTAAATTTTTTTCAAACTTTTTCTTCTGAGAAATAACATTTCTAAGTCCCACAACGTCATTTCAGCTTCTTGCCATGCGGCTGATACCATGAGCCTTACTAAGATTAAGAAAAGCTATAAAAAACACTGTAGGGTTTTCTTTGTTTTCTGTTTGTATTTTGAATAATAGGTGGCAAGACATGTTTGACATAAGACTGCAGAATGATTAAACTAAGGATTTGGAGTGCAGCTGGGCTGATGATATTTGGCAGCTTTATTGACACATTGTATTGCCTCAGGCTAATGATTTTTGCAGTTTTTCAGTCATTTCTTGCAGTCTGTTTAGGGAGAGAGCACTTAGGCCTGCTTATGAGCTGGGTTTGTCTCCAGCCTGTGTCTCTCAAACTTGCAGTGATGAAGCAAAGCAAATGGCTCTGATGGAGAGGAGGAGCAAGAGTCCACTCTTTTCAATGCTCTGCATTAATAGAAATTCTTATTAAGACAAATGTTTCTCTACGAGATGGCCAGATTTTAATTTCAATTAATCTGATTATTTTCCTTCAAAATTGTTCTCCAAATTTCATTGAAATTCAATTTAGATGCATATTTGAGCTGTAATAAAGGTGTTGTTCTGCCAAGATACAGTTATTGGGATCATTGCCCTAAAGTTCTTGTAACATTTGCAGACCAAATTCTGCTCCAGTCCATCAGAGGTGTGACTTGCCTGGACAGTTCCAGGACAGTCTGTTCCCTACACTGATGTTCCATAGTTTTCCTCAAGTGGAACCTAACACATTTTGTGCTGCTGCTTCTTACTGTGGCTGTGGTCAGGCCCCCCTTCCTGGGACACAACATAAATAATATTGAAGTAATATTTATAAGGGCATTTGCTAATAAATAAACGGTTTAATGCACTATTAACTACTTTTTATGGTAAACTTTTCTGGCTGATACACCTTGTTCACATGAATTTTGTGATCCAGGCACTTTCCTTGCTACCTGAGCTCCCCCTGGGCTGGGAAATAGCCCCTGTTTGCATTTCTGGCACCTGTGGCTGTGCTGATCACGAGGCCATTGCTGAACCACAGAAAGCACTTTTAAAAATAGTTGTTTTATGCCATGAGGCACAGGCATGTGACACGTTCAATAGAAATCACAACAACTTGGCAAACTGCTGTTGCTGGAAGATGTGCAACTGATCCCGAGGTGAGGTTGTGTCATTAGATATATAATTCATATTAAACATCTCATTGCTGCTCTAGAAAACGGTTTTTACTCAGCGCTCACAAATAAAAATGTCAGCCTGGCGGGAGTTTGAGGCTTTTTTCATTCCCTTAACTTTGCCCCACTTAAACTAAATGTTCATTCTGGTGTCCTGGCTCTGTGAGTGATTTTGAGGCCATTTGCGCTAATCTGAGTTTTGGAGAGGCAGCTGTCCTCTGTTGTGTGACAGTTCCCAGGGAGCCTCCCCGCCACTCTGAAATGTTCTGCTCTGTGAGGGCTGGAACTGTGCAGTCACCTGCCACTGAACCTTTACCTTTTCCTCTTCCCTGACACGTGGGTTATCCCTTAGATGGGGAATAATTACACTGCAGGTAACTTTGTGTTCCTGCATCTCAGCCTTGCTGTTTGAAGATTCTCTTAGGGAGTTTTTGCAGGTTCAGGCCTTTGTGATAACTTCTTGAGGTGAATCCAAGCACATTTAGATTGCTTAAACCCAAAACATCTTTTTGTGGTTTATTCAAAGATTCAAATTGTCTTTCAGCACCTTTTCTAATCCAGAATTCAAGATGTGAATTTTTGTGTAAAGTTTCCTTAGGGATTTTTTTTTTTTTTTTATGAAATAATTTTCATTGTTACAAGTATCTTCCACAGAGGAATAAAAATAATAAAAATAGTGAGCTTTTTACATCCACTTTTAGCATATTAAAAAAATTCACAAAACATATTAAAACTGATAACAAAGGGAAGTATTTGTTGATAACAATCAAGGTTTAAAATGTTTTAAGTTCCCCAAAACGCAGATTATATTAGATAGTTTAAACTTTCCTGAAAACTTTTTAAAAAGGTGCCTCAAAATGTTTTTACTTCAATCAGAAGGTTTCCGTATTTTCCAGATTTAGGATTTTTCTTTGTTTTATATCCTTGCCCACAGTTAAATACTAAAGACTTGGAAGTATCTGCTGCAGAGCATTTCGTCACTTTTATAGTTATATAGCTGGTTTTAACATGCAAAGGAAAGCTAGGTGAGTTTTTGGACATAATTTGACCCTCAAACTGCAAATAAGCAGTGCATATTCTTAACTACCTCATAAAAAACCCAAATAAACAAAAAAACCCCAACCCAACAAAACCAAACAATCCCCCCACCCCCCAAACCAGAAAAAAAAAAAAAAGCTAAAATGATGTATAATAAATGCAAGCTAAAAATCAATTTCCAAATCAGAAATTAACTTTTTGTTCAGATGACATTTCTTGCATTCCATTACATTAAAGGACAGAAGGTCTGCCTCAGTTTCTTCCTCATCTGATTGAAAACTGAGTTAGTGGCAACACCCTCACCCTGAACTTTCTCTGCAGTCAGTCTGCTTGGAAGAATTAGGTGTAAGACTAATTAGATTTAAGGTTAAAAAACCACCTAGTGCAAGGCACTCCCAGAGCAGAAGCCTGCCATGTTATAGAACAGATTACCTTAACCAATTTTACTTTAGTTGGTAGGAAAAAAAGCTCCTTCAATACATTATTTGGAATAAATTTATTTCAGCACTTAAAGAAATGAGAATTATTATTTGAAGAAATTATTATTAGTCCATCTCAAATCTTGAGAAGGTATAACTCAAATTTCTTAAGTAACAGGATTACCTTGGAACTAAAATGTAATCCCGGTAATTATTTTCCTTTTCATTTCTAATATCCCTTCTTGCATTATTTAACATGTGAAGTGACATGTACATTTGGGCTTTTTTTCAGAACTAAAAAAAAAAAAAAACAAAACCTTGATTTGCTCTAACTGTAGTATGTCATTTAATGACGTTGGGATATTTGAATTTTTAGAAATGATTAAAATGATAGCTCCAAATAAGTAGCTAAGTATTAAATCCCACTGAACAGAATGAAATTAAGTCTTTTTAATACAACACAAAATATTAGTTAACTTGAAAATAGGGATCTGATCCAATCACAAGCTGTTGACAAATTGAGAAGAGAGAAGCTTTTTTCTCTACTAGTGGAAAGATGGCTGTGCCACTGCCGCTGTAATTTAGACTGTAACTAAAACTGCTCTAAAATTTGAAACTGTTTTTTGTTAAGATTGAGTGTGAAGAACTGTGGAAATAGTTTATACAAACTCTAACATACTTTGACAACAGTGGAAACTTTAATAACTGTGTACTATGCCGAGAGGAGTGAAAACCTCACACGTGTATGTTCCACAACATCCTGTATTGCTGGTGTTTTGACCAGTTAATTGTATTTTTAAATTATTTTCCATATTTAGTAAAGATAAATACCCTTAATTTAAAATCTTCAGTCAGTTCTGTGCTCTGATCTTTGAGAGCACTGTGTGTGGTGTACCTCACAAATACTTTCCTGTGCTTCCACAGTGAAATTATTGGTAATTTCTGGTTTCATATTTCTTTCATGGGACAAAATGAGCATTACAAACATGCTTTTTCAGAGATTAATGCTTTTACTCAATAATGTCTGTATCCTCATGAGTCCTCAGCTACCGAGACAGAAGAAAGGGAAAGGCTGAGGTTTGTTTGCTGTGTGGTTGCATAATTATTGTGTGACTAATGGGAAGAATTGTGCTCAGTAGGACTCATTTCACAAAAATTGGACTTTTATACAATTTGTTTACTCAGACTGAGTTAACTTGCCCTGACTTTAATGTTTGCCTGGAAAGCTATTATTTCTCCTCTTAGCACTGCCAGTTACTATATTACAGTTATTACGACGTGTGGTTTGCGTATTTTTATGGTGTCACTCAACATCATGGAAAGTTATCTGGAAAGATTTTAAACCTAGAGCATTCTGCCTGAGGGACTGCAGGAAGACTGCTGGCCATATCTTTGGAAGGTCATTAAGAGGATTTCAAGGATTAAACCCCTTCTTTTTGTCTGGGTGGAGATTAGTGGAGGAACCTGCAGCAGTGGGCATTTGGTGAAATCAAACCTGGCCGAGGAGCTCCCTTTGTGCTGTGAGGCAGCTGCACAAAAGGGAGCTTAGGGCTGTGCACAGGCAGGACCGGCAAATTCTGGAAAAAACAGGAGGGCAGGCCTCGGGGAGGAAAGTCTGTGGTCAAGCAAGAGACAAAAGGAGACATTGTTATGTGCAGAGATAGAGTCTGTGAGGACAGGCAGAGAATTACAGAGAGATTAGAAATAGCAGTGCTTGAGTTCATTTTCCTCGAGTTTTTTGTTAAGATGTAGCCTTCTCGCTTTGCAAATCTAGATATAAAATAAACAGGACAGCAATTGTGTGTTGCAATTACCTGAACAGAACAGGAGAAATCACAGAAGCAAACGAGATACTCTGGTTCTTCTGGTCATTGGCTCAGTAAGGACTGAAGTGCAAAGGGCGTCTGTGATGGTTGGAGAGAGGGAGAACATTTACCAAATCAGGAGTTCCATGGAGTTTTAAATGGAGTGTGGCTTCATTTCTTGCTGAAGCTGGAGCAGGGGATTTGTGGTGCTGGCCATTTGGCACACTGGAGAGTCTGAGGAGTTTATAGGTTTGTCATTCTGGCAGATTAGATTTATTAGATTATAGGTTTATAGGTTTGTCATTCTGGCAGATTAGCCAGGGCTTTGGTGTTGTATTCTGACAGAGAAGGAAAGCTTTAAAAAATTCAGTGTGGAATTCTATAGACTTCATGCCTGTGAGGGAATTCTTAACTATCTTCTACCTAGAAATGTTTATTTTAACATATATTCTAAAAAAACCCCAAGCCCCCCACTTTGAGACAACTATTTTCTGATAATACTGTTAACCTAACTGCTTCTGGTAGTAGTGCTGCTGATACTTAACACCATAGCAAATAAATTCGTCTGTCTTTAGAATAAATGTCTTTTTCTACTTGAGTATTGTTTCTAATAACACTTGCAGTTTCAGCTCATAATGCAACAATCAAAGTTCCAGTGAAAGGTTATCAAAGGTGACAGATCTATTCACATGATTTTCTAACTGAAATCAATATAATCTGTTTTTGTGCTCTCAGTAATGTTCAATGAAAAATATCCCCAGCTTTAGGTGGGACAAGTAAACAACTAAAACTCTCAAACATTCCTCATTTTACAGTCTGCATTTTTCCTTGTTTGCTAAAGACCAAAATCTATCAGCTAAATAATCATTCCAAACAGATGCTGTTTATTTATTCTCTCTTTTTCTACTGTTTTCTCATATTTATGTATAAGAAGCTTTACTACTATCTAAAAACTCATAATCTATGAAACTGATGAGAATGGAAAAATTCTCAGGGGCTAGAAAAAGCTGCTGTAACAGAAATAACATTTGTTTCATTTTAGAATTTGATATCCAAATTCACTGCCATCATATTTCAATAAAAGTGAATTTATATAAGACGGGAAACAAGTTAATTCATGTTTTCACAATCAGAAATTAGTGAACTATTAACCATTTAGTAAACTTTTTGATCTTTCTGTTCAACTCTAATTTAAACTGGATGAAGATATAAAAGGGGTGAATATTTCTTCTTCACCTATCAGATTTTTAAAATACTCTATATAAAAGAATATATAATGATTGTTTACTGAAAAGGCTTTCAATGAAACATAGGAACACTGAAGATTAAACTGTGAGGGAAACAGTGTTTCATCTGTGCCAGTCCTGCATTACTGCAAGTTTTTAAACTTCGTCTTAAAATTGGTTATTTTGCTTTGCCACCAATGCTTTTACAAGAAGACTGTCCCAGAACTTGACTTATTTGAAAATTAGGACTTTTGAAAAGTTTATTATGAATGGTTTAAGTTACCATATTCTTAAATTTTCTTGATAACAACTGCTGTGGTTTACACATAAACAGAATCACAGAAAAGGTGAGGTTCCTCTGAGAACCGGCTTCCTCCCCAAAACAGGGCCAACTTAAAAGTTGGTTAAAGTGGTTCAGGGCCTTGCCACATGTCAGATCAGGCTTTAGTTTGAAAGTTCCTCTTTCACTGTAAGTTTCTACACTTATTTCAGTGGACTAATACTTGTAGGATGCAATATAAAACTCCCTGATTATGGCACACAGACTGACTGGGTTTTCAAGAAATGTTTTCTCTCTATTTTACCTCTTTTAATCCAGCTTTATAGAATAGCAATTGTTTTGTGTGTGTGTTTTGCTATTAAATATCTTGAAATGTGAGGTTTTTTCTCTAATAAGTAAAGATGGGGATTTTCCTTATGCATTTAAGAGAGCAGTTTGACTTTGAGCTAGCTCACCAAATAAAAATCTATGTATCTTGCACAACCCATACTGAGGTTTGTGACACTAAATGATTTTCTGATCCATCCATAAACTTGGTGAGAGTTTCAGGCAGAATTGATGCAGGACCATTGTTTTTAAATAGCAATGATGCTTTGACAAGCAGCCTGGAAAACATAATGGATTTTAGAACAACCATCGTCTGGTGATGTATCGATTTTATTTATTATTATTTTCTGAGGCTTTTAAATGTATATATTGAGTGGAAATAAAGCAATATCAATGAAATTAGTATTACTTTAGCCGTTTTAGGTTGACTTTTTCTTTTCCCATGCAATAGGTAAAAACATTTTAAAGGGAAATAAATACTAAAGAAACAAAGGTCTTTCATACAGTAGGATTACACCAAAGTACTTGCTAGAAGAATGATAGAATTTAAGATGTAATTGAAAAATAAAATGAAAGATACTTTCCATAGAATAGATAGGAAATAATGTTCATGACTTTGGAGTATACAAAGCAATAAAAGGCTTTCACGGGTGATTAAATGCTGAAACGAAGCTAAGATGTTTGATCACCGTGCAAGTAATTTATTTCAACACTATGAAACATGATTCCTATTATAAGACAAGATAAAAGAAGATACAACAATATTTTTCTTCCCTTGTGAAGGTCGGGTAGAACAATTAATAATGGGGGGACCAGATGGCTCAAGGGACAGGCAGTGGGCTTAAGATTGTTCTTTTAAACGTGGAACATATCAAGAGTAAATAACCTTTGGTATCTTCTGTTTCCTACCATATGCAAAGTCAGGCAGTTTTATCAGTCCCTTTCTCTTGGAAAGTGTTTGCAGCCTCGAAAGTCACTCTCGTGGTTGGCACACTTGATCCTCTTTCAGCAAAAAGACTAAAGAATACATTGACAGTGTCAGCCGGGAGGGAGGGAAATGAATTTATGAACTCAGATTTGTGGAATTAGGTGTGCACAGTTGCCCACATATATTTGCAGACTAACAGACCATGTGTAAACACAGATGTATTCCAGGCTTCGGTTCATCTCACTTAAAATTTTTTGGCTCATATCCTGTTTTCTTTTGGGGATTTAACTGTTTGAAAGTAGTCTTTTATACAATTGGGTATCTAAATACCTGAGTTGTGAAATACAGTAACAACATGAAACCACCACCATAAACCATGTAGGTTGATTGACAGAAAGATAAATAACTATAAGTAAATGTATTAAGAGGGAGTTTGTAAATCAAACAATAGATAAGTTAAAATTCCAAAGCCTCTTTTCATTATAGATGCTGGCAATAGGTTAAGAAATATTTTAATACTGTCTATTTTATACAATTCCTATTACTAAAGAACTCTCTCGTTGAACTTTCCAAGTCACAAGGATCTCTCCCATGTCAGTAATCAGGACTGTGTGTGGAATCTTAATGGGCAGTTTTGTACACACTCATGTTACTACTCTGTACTGTTAATTATTCTGCTATATTTGCATACATAAATATCTCTAGTCAGTAAAAATGTTCATTTGCAAGAAAATGTATCAGAAGGCCTGACAGATTTCCTCCACCTGATATTTTAATGGGGCAAAGAAACAGTTTTGCTTGGTTTTGTGCCGTTTATCATATTTTAGTTTGCTTTTATATTAAATATGAATTTCTTTATGCCACATCTACTTGCACTTTCATTGCAGACATCCCCAGGTTATAAATACTGTGTGTTTCTGTGAGTTTTCTTATCAGTTGAAGAGCAAATTTTGCATATCCAAACCAACCTTTTTTATTTTAAAACGGGGGATTTTCTCCAAAGCAACAAGCCTTGACACTGACAGTAAGCAGCATTTAACCAAAAAAATGATTGCTTAGTCCAGAAAACCTTTTATTGTGCAGATTATATTGTCTTGTTATAATGGGAAAGACAAGTTTTGCTTAACCCAGAGTTCTGTGTTTGGAGTAGCTTCTACTTTGTTCGTGTGCCTTATCTTGGTAATTACCAGAGCCCAAGCTGTAGTAAACAATCCCATATTTCTTGTCTGTTCCAAACCTTGGAGTTGCTTAAAACTGGTGCTGCTGCAGCATTGGCTGTTCTAGATGAGTCATGGAATAAAAACCTTTAAGGCAGAATAAACTCATCTTCTGTGCACGAGATCTCAAGATCTATTCCCTTATATAAAATTCCAAATGTAAGAAAGTTCATGGTTCAGTCTTAACCTCAGCAGGACAAATTGATTTATTTTGTGCCTTTTCAGATCTACCTGGTGCTTTTAGTTATGTTTGTATATTTCTTAATTTGCTGTCACCTCTGACTCTGGCAAATTATCTGTACATTGTACAGCAGTGACAGGTCCTCTTGTTAGATGACTGATGTGTTTTACCTTATTGCATCTCAATGATTTTTTTTTTTCTGTGTTAAATTGCTTTGAGTGAAGGATGGCAGAGTGAAATGTTGGAGTAGTGAATGTAGGCTTACTTCTATGGTATGCAGCAATATTGCTAAATTCTACTGCCATTTTCTAAGTGTGCAGCTCTGCATTCAGTACAAAGCGCTACCTCTGTAATTCTTAGGAAATAATGGACAAACTTAACCATATGAAAATATTCAAAATGCCTGCAATAGCTTTACTGAAAGGTTAAACCCCATCTTTAATGCAGTTCTCACTTTTCCTGAAGGCTAAGATGAAAGTAGAAAGGGCAGTTTTCTTGATTCAGTTCACATGGCAACATGTTTATAAACACACTTGCTTCTGAACAGAAACAATTATATCTGAAAAAAAAAACCCCAACATTTTATTGTTGTGTGCCCTTTGGCAAGAAAAAAAAAAAATCTGTTGCTTAATAACCAGTACCATAATTTTCTTAGGCAAATGTAGGAAGAAAGCAGAGTCTAACAATAGATGGAGGTGAACAATCATACAGCTGATACAATAATACCTCAGAGGGAACCTGGGTGATGGGTACGTTTCCTTACTGCAGGTTTTGCAGGAAGGTGTTACTTGGTCATCTATCTGAAGTATCTTTCAGTGCAGCAAGTTCTGGCAGGGAAATTGGCACGTGGGCAGCTGGTCCTTGACTGGGAATGTGGATTTGCATCCCCTGCACTGTGCCCTTTGGCAAGCACAAAAGCCTTAGAAACCTTAAACAACCTTAGAAAGAGCAGGGACTCGCTCTGAGCCACTCGCACGAAATCCCTCAATCCAAACTTTCACATGGTCCCGAAGCATCAGAGCAGAGACTGTAGGAGAAGGAAATCCTCACTGGTGAAGTATTGGTGGGAATGGGAAAAGCTGAAGGCTGTGTGTAGCATTTGATGGTTCGATTGTGTTGGGTTTGCAGGTGCCAGGGAGTGATTTCACCTGGGAATCTCAGCACTGCGAGGGATCAGCACACGCAGCCCGTGGCTGTCAGGGAAGGGCCAGTCCTGGAATGTTCTTTTGCAACAATTCTGATTTATCCACTTTGAGATCTAATGCCACGTTCAGGTTCCTGTGGTAGACGAGCATCTCAGCTAATTTTAGTGCTCAAGGACATCTCTGCTTTCAGTTCTTCCTTCCAGCCTCTAAACAAAGTTGACATTCATACTTGGGGAGTTCTGACATTCAGATTTATTACGAAATTCTAATTGGAAATGACTATTTCTCAAGGAAAAGTAAAATCCACAGAAGAAATAAGTAAAGGGGATAATGGTGCAGTACTGTGATGGTTTAATTAATGTTAGGCTAACCTTAGGATGTCGCAGATGTCATTTTCTATTGGCTGCGTTGGGGCTGAGCTGGATTTTAGCCCCCAGCAATGTGCGGGCGGTGGGTGGGCAGAGCACTCGGAGTGTTCTGCCTGAGGATCGTGCTGCAGTCCTCCAGGGCCTCTTCTTCTTTTCCCAACACCCTGTGGCTCCATAGACATTTTATTTTCTTCCTTTTCTACTCTTGCTGTTTCCCAGTAGTTGCCCATGGCTAATCCAGAGGCTGACATTGGCATGGAAACAAGTTTGCGTACCTGATAGAAGTAGGTGTGTTTAATTAGAATATCTGGGTTAGCTGGTGTTAGTTTTTTGGTAGCTTTTTTTTTTTTGTTTTTGTCTTACAGAGTTCTTTGCATATATCTTGTACCTAATAATAATTCTTTGCACTGTTACAGCATTTTCAATTTTCACAACGCTGTACAAATATTGTTGAATTTATCCTACCTGTCTCTTGCAATGCACATGTTGAAGTGGCAGCTCACATGAAAGCTTGGATCCTCCAGGCCTTTCTTTATGCTTTGCCCCTTTCCCTCAGAGATCTATATTTACCACAGTCCTCCAAAAATCTACTAACTCCTCTCTTTAAAAAAATTGCTGAGGAAGAAAACCGAGGTCATACACAAATACTGCATTTTCCCATCTTCATCCTGCTGTTTTACATGCTTTACAACGAGTTTTTTCTCCAGTCTCGATTTCTGATGTATTTTCTTCCCACGTGAAACCCAAACCTAAGCTCTGGTACTGCACCTCTTCAAACTTCCCTAACCTGGATTAGTCTTTGCATTAAGTCTAAACTCTGAGTTAATGCAAAAACCTGCTCAATATTTCTTCTGGTGCAGCGTTGCCTCTAAGACATGGGGAGGATGACAAGGCATTCTTTTCTTTCTTTTTTTTTTTCTGGGGGAAGGCAAGCTGCCACAAGAATCTCTGTGGATCAATAAAGCACAATTTATGTAAATCGCAGCAGCTGTCTCCCTTAAATTAAACAAATGGAGCTGGTCCAGCACGCAGTACTTCAGTGGCCCTTTCCATTTTGGGCTTGCACAAAGTTTCCCTGAGCATCTGAGACCTCTACTCTTGCTTCACCTTGGGACTCTGGCAAGTTAAGAAGTGCGATTGCCTGTTTTTTTCTCATTATCTGCAGCTTAGGTTGGAGAGTACCTTCTGCACTATCGTTTGGATTAATTAATTCACATTTTCCTGTGCTGTTTTGCCATTCTGTCCATAAAACCAGGTCTCCAAACTACTGTAAAGATAGTACAATATAAATGCCATTTCACTTCCATCACTCTTAGGGTCCCTACCAGGCATTGGCCTCATATTTGCAGCTCTTATTCATATGTTCAGCTTGAAATCTCATATTTGATTTTAAGATAATCATATTTTCATGAAAGTGCACACAACTTCTGTTCCATCTTAGCTCAGTAAAGTTATTTATTATACTGTTATTGGAATAGAAATTATTGGAACAGCACTGGAAACTTGCCAGCTAACAAACAGTGAAGCTTTGAGGTATTCAGTCATTTTACATAATATGCTGAGGTAAATTTATGTAGACTGTTCTTGCAAATTGTAGTAGTTTTCCAATTATTTTCTCCCCAACTAAAGATGTTTGAGAAAAAGATTTAAATGTTTTTATGAAATGCTAAAAAAGAATTTAATGTGGAAAGAGAATAAATTTAAAGGCTGACTTAGATAAATGAGTGGAATACAAAAGAGAATGTCTTGATATGGCTGGAGAAAATAATTTTTCTCAGCCTTCCCAGGCTCCAAGTGACTTTCTTGGCTTTTCTGGATCCCAATCCTCCCTTCTCTTTTTTTTTTTTTCTCCCCCCTCCCCCGGGGATACCTTTCTGTGTCAGATTGCATCTAAGGATGCTCTTTACAGATAAACTAAACACTGCTTGCAATATCTGATACCTGATGTTCTTGGAGTCCCTTTGAACAGTTAATTTTTGGGTTTCAGACACTAAAGGGACATGGAATATATTAGACCGACCTTACAATCTTCTCGAGCTGGTGATCCTCAACCCAGCTTGCAAATCTCTCACTGTCTCCTGGAAACAGCTTGTTCTGAGCTCAGGCTGGCAGAGCCCAGGGTCTGAGATAAACCTTTCCACCAGCCCCTCCTTTCCTGCCCTGCATGGACAAGATCCCACGATTACAAATGTTTTGGGAAGCAGGAACAGCTTTGCTTGTCCTGCCTGAGCAGATCATTTCTAGCAAGCAGTGGGGATGTTTTTTATCTGTAGATACCAATAAATGCATAGACAAGGAGGGATGGATGGCTCGTGTCTAAGCCTGACTAAGAGTGACCTTCAAAGTCAGCCTTAGCTGACACTGGGCATAGATTAAAATAGCTAAGGAATATGTTAAAAGACATGTAAAACTTAATATGTCTTATAAACAACACTCATAAATGCAAGAATATAGGAAAAAAGGAAGATGGGATACACAAATCTTAGAATCTAGGGTTCTGCTATGGCAGAAAACAACATAAAAGTCCTTTTAGTTTAAATTCCATCTTAAAATAAACTCGGATTTTTCCAATAATTGCTTAGAGTGATTACTTTTTTTTTGCTTTCAGAGCAGAATCATGAATAATGAAATAGAAATGTGTGGAAATATTATTAAAACTAACAGTAAAATTGCATTTCTATTTAATATAAATGTATGTAGCCAACAAAGGGAAAAACATTGATTATTCTTATACAATCTTAAATAGTTATTAAGGTGCTGAACCTTTTAATAAAGAACTAGATTATTTTTAGAGCTAATGCAAAGTAACAAAACCCCTTTAACAAATTATCCTTAGGAGATTGTTAGAGTTTTAATCGGTTTCTTGTACTTAAACTCATTTTCCCAGCATGATGTACACTATCTGTGGGAGCTTTTCATAAGAAATTCACACTATGATTAAGGCACCAGCTATTTCAAGTGAAAACATTGTGAAATGTTACTATTGTTTGGGCAGTTGGAACTGAAATGATTGAGTGAAGGATGATAGTTATGCTGCAGGCTAATTACATGGCTAATGTCTTTGCTTTACATATCAATAGATGCTTCTAGAGATGAGCAATAACTGAGACTCCATTATCAGTCCAATACAATGCACTTAAATTAGCCACCATTTATGAATACTATTAAAATAAGAGCTGTCCAGTGCTTAGTGATGTTGCACTTGACATGTTTTTTATTATCAGCCTGTAGATGCTGGATATGGTGTACAGGGGAGTTTTGACATAGCCAGAGATGTTTTTACAACATTTTGCTATTATCTACGTATTGATTAAAATCACAGGATTTTTCAATAAGATAAGAGATCAAAAAAAGGCCATCAGAAGAAAGGAAAAATGGCATTAGAGGTAATTGTTACCTTTGCAAATGCATTATAAATTAAGTATCATCGGTGGGAGGTTTCCCAGCCAAACGATGAAGTTCAGTGGAGCAATGCTAATGGATGCTCTGTCTCAACTTCTGACACAGAATATCTCGAGCTGACCAAATTTTCAGCCTTAAAGTCAAAACCAAAGACATCATCCCATGTCTGAAAGTGCTTGCCGTGGGTTTTCACGGATCCTTAAGGAGTTATTGTACTTGGTGAAAGGCTTAACACAGATTTTGTGTTAAGCAAGATATTGTCTCTGGCATTGCCTCGGAGTTCAGTGTGTGTGGGAAAAACCACAGGAATGTCATGCAGGCAGCACATGGATTAAAAAGAATTAGGTTTTGCTGACAATATGCCTCTTCTAAGTGGCAGCTTAACTGTTTAAAAGCAAAGATTAAAAAGGTGGGATTAATTATTAATTCCTGCTAATCACAGAGTTCTTATTAGGCTGTTGTCCCTTTCTCTGCATTTGGGCAGTGCAGTGCTCCTCACATGGGTCACTTCCCATCTTTTGACAGTGATGCTGGAGCCTGGTGACATCCAGAACTGATTGATGCCTGGTGACAGCAGGCTTTTGTCACCTACTTACACAGCATCTCTTCTCCAGTAATACACAATTTATAGACCAAACTATCAACCTTCAATACAAGTATAATTTATGCAGTGCTGTATAGCTGTGTAAGCTGGAAAGAACATGGAGCATACAGTCAAATTTCAAAATGCTTTCTGAAGCAAATGCTCAGAAAAATATTATCTAATTAAATGGAATCAGTGTATAGCAAATGCTGAAATTGAGTGGACTTCAACTCCTTGCCATAAAAGCTAAAGAAAATTAAAAATGGAAGCATCTCAAAGGTGTTTGAAGAATAAGACCTGAGTGTTTTTCTTGCCACCTATGGCACTGGGCAGAAAAAGGTGCATGTAAGAAAAACCAATCAAAATAATTGCTCTATGAAATGGCACAAAGCAAGGAAAGGTACATTGGTGGGATACACAAATGATAGACAAATACTGTGAACATTTCCTGGAGAAAAGAGCTGCTGTATATGTACTTTATGCATCATTGTTTAACTGAAATATTCATTTAATACTGCTGGAACAGAATGATGATTAAATTATCTCTTTAATATATATTTTGATTAATTGTAGCATTGTGTTTTTGCTTTTTACAGCAAGGCTTAGGAATGTCAAACACTCGCTGTTACAATCATCTTGTTTCACTTATGGGAGTTGATATTAATATCAACTGATTTCATTCTGGTTTTTTTCCCATCAGTTGTTTTATTTTTAATCAGTTTTGTGTCATACTTATAGATAAATACAGCTTGTGAATGTAAGCTTGCTTGCTGTCTAGGATGCCTAGACCACAGCAACTCCTCTTGAATACAAAATTGCAAGTACAGGAAGCATCCTTTGCATCATGCCTGAGTCTCAGGTAGCAGGCAAATGTGAATAACCTGTGGTATAAATGTAGATGTAGGAGTAAACACAGAAATATTCCTTAACCACCTGCATTTTATAGGCACACAACTGCATGCATAAGTCTCAAGTGAGTTGCTTTTCTGTTTTGCCTAAAAATCTGTGCAAAGGGAAAATTTTCTATTTTTATTTGACCTGTCAAAAAGGGGAGACCAAATTTTTGAACCCCTATGATTGTATTCCTAGGAACGACTATCCATAAATTTTTTCCAATAGTTCAGGCAGAAGACAAACATTCCAGTGTACTCTAAAGCCCTGCCTTAAGTGCAGATAAGTATTTTCTCCATTTCCATGTAGCATAGTTTAAACCAAATATTAAGATCTCATTTCAGTTTGCAGATAAGTCTCTCCTCACCTGAGACAATAGTGCAAGATATTCCTTCTTTAATGCATGTCAAACTTGCTTTTATTTAATTTCTTTCCTTCTTACAAATGACAATACAGCCTGGACCAACCATCTCTAAAACCTCTGCAGATTTTCTTTGCTCACAGAATTAGAATATATAAGAGTAAATGACCTCTACAGCCCTCTGGATGTGGAGGTGCCTCATGCTAATTAAATGTGATTATTGCTCCTCTTTGTTTATCTCGTATCTGGTAACAGTAAGATCACCAACTTCTGTTAAATCAACATCAAAAATATTTGTGGCCACTGTTTTGTTGTGTGCTTCACAAACCTTTGTTGTCTACATTCAGTTTCTTCTCTCAATTTTCCTAGTATAATTAATAACTGGATGGCCTCCAGGATCCCCTCTTGGAAAGGTGTAGTATTTTTACTTCATTGTGGATACAGCAGTGAACGTTACAGTGAAACACGTAATAAAGTTTCAAATAATTTCAAAGCTGGTAACATTGTGCACATAGGATAATTGTGCAGATATATATCTATGTGGCTATCTAATGCAACTCTACAGGTTTTCTTTTCCTGTGCCCATTCCATTTACAAATGCATTCCTTTCTATCCTTTCCCACACTTAAGGAAATTGTCCCCACCACTGTGTTATACAGCTGTGAGTAAATTCCTGGCATGGATAAGCATTTTGGATTATATGAAATATTTCTGAAAATGAATTCAATATGAGGCTTAAATTTGTCTGAATTGATTTTCTGACAACATTACTGGTGGTGTGCATTATATAAGTTTTTAGTTATCATTTTGTTATTGTTTCCATGTGACCCATAGGTGGAGAGCGTTATTGTTGCTACTCTGGTAAGCAATTGTTGGTGCTTTTTTTTTTTTCAGTTCTCATCTCTATTATAGGGTGTGATACTTTAAATTCAAGAACATATTAAATTTTGCCCTGACAAAATATTCATGTGCTATATTATAGTCTTCAGATACTCCCATGCAATCCACAAAGAACAAACATGGGTAATGATGTCTATCCTCATTCCATGCCTGTACCAAAACTCTCCATATTTCTGGAAGAAGCACTCATGGTGTTCCAGCTCGGAGGTGACAGTACCTAGGTCAGTTCACCTCTGCCTGTTTAGCAGATAATTTGCTGATCTTGCTAAGAGCTGCCCAGATATAAGAATTGTACTTTGTCTACCAACTTTCAGGATCACTATTTCACACCCCCCCCTTTTTTATTTTCTTATTTATTTATTTATTTATTTTTTTAATATTGCCACTGGACAACTTAAGATTACCTTAGCCAGTAGCAGAATATCCATCCCAACAAACCAACTCCAGGGAGGTTCCCAGGACGGTTTCCTGTGAGAAGAGGTTCAGTCTTTGCTGTGTGGTAGAGCAGTGGAGAAAGCTCCTGGCCACTGCTGGTTAAAGCATCCATTTAATGACAGACACCAGCGCAGCAGTGCTTTGCATGAACAAGCAAGGAAGTGTCACATCAGCTCCTTCCTGCAAAGGGGTGATTTGTCTGGGGAACTGGAGTGTTTTCCCACAGAATAACAATATCTGTGATTCATCTCCTCTGCTTTAGAAACACATTGACAAGTCCTATTGGCAAACATTTCTCACAAAGTCTGGGGTGGACAGTCAAGGGTTTGATCTTTGTGCCTGCACTGGATCAATGCAATTGGTTATTCAAATGCCATAAGGTCTTCCTTGCATTTCTTACATTTCTAATGCTCCGGAGCAAGACAAACTATGTAGACTTTTAGGGGAATACTTCTCAGCAGAATTAAGATCATGGCTCTTGCCAGTGTTAGCTGCAATTTTGGGGTGCCAGTGGTTTGTACTCACTGCTCTCAGCCCTCTAAGCTGCACAAACCCAAGTCCCTCAATATTTCTTTGTAGTTTAAGTTCTCCAACACCTAAATCATCCTTGTGGCCTCCTACTGGATCACTGGCAGGTTTTCAGTGTCTCTCATGACCTGGGGAGGACCAAAAATAGAAATCTTATTCCTGGTGGGTCTGAACGAGTGCTGAGCAGAATGGGGTGTTTGTTTCTTATTTAATTACACATTTTTAAGTATCTTGTTGGTTGCCTAAATCTATGCAGTGTTGTTGTTGCCTAAGTATTTACTGACATGTTCTAACGTAAACATTTGTGAGTAGATCTTGAAGGTGCTTATTTATGTAATAAGAAATATTGTTGCCACCTTACAGATGGGGAGCTGAGCCATTTCATGGCAAAAAGATTTTTGAAAGGTCATCTCACACACTGAGTCTGGGAAGCATGCAGGTGTTGGCTCTCCCTTAAGTGTCACACAGAAAAGGTGCTAAATCACATGAGAAATCAACCAGTCTTCTGATTCTTTATGAAAAAAAAATTTAAAATGATCTGACAGAAAGTAATGGCAGAAAAGCCATTATTACAAGTTGATCCTTTTGCTTCTGGTGCAGGTTAATACATGAGTTCCTATCATATCAGACTGACTTCAGTTCACTTCATATCAGACTGACTTCAGTTCATTCCTGTGCTTATAAACCAAATATTTTAAAAACTGTAGTATCTAAGTATCATCCTTCTCAAAACACCTTATTCTAGAATCTAAGAAACCAACTGTGACAATTTAACAATTATTGCCAGCCTTGCCTGTGTCTTTAGGGTGTATACAATGTATTCCAAAAACTGCATCGGTTCAAGATTAACTCCTACTTTTATAATATACAGATATACACACACAAAAAAGAGAAAGAACGAAAGAAATCTCTCCACACAGTCCTTCCTGTGACTGACTGTAAAACTTCAGTTGGAATTATCAGTGTCAGTTTGGTGAATTACTCCACTTAAAATAGAAACAGGTCACATGGATTATAATAAGATTCTAAATGCTTTGGAGACAAGTGCTGAATGGAGCTTCACCCTACAGAAATACACTTGTCTACCAAGAAATAATTAGTTTCAGATTGACCAGAACTCCTGGACTGCAGCAAATGAGCGTGGAACATGCCAAACACCTGGGGTGCAGCTCTACAGCACATTTAATTCTTTGTAGCCTGGTTCTGTGGGTTGTAGCCACATTCTGTTGCCCCCTGAGCTGATAAATACAAACCCAAGCCTAGTTTTAGATCTGCCTTCCCCTTTCTTCTCGCTGTACCATTCCCAGTGCAGCAAAAATGATTTACATTGGTAATTTGGGCAAGTGCCTGTAGTTCACAAGACTCTTTCAGAAATCTTTCCTTAGGTCTTATCTCTGTATTTTTTGTCTCCCCTCCAAGCTCTGATGGGCAAGAGGCATAAAATGTCCACTCAGCTCTGTTTTTAATCTGAGCCACATTTTCTGATACACACATAATTTAGTCATCATCATCAAGAGGAGCTCTTCTTCTCACAAAAGAATTTGCCATTATAGTGGAAAAACTATTGTAAGTGTGATGAGACACCACGACCATCATGCATAGAAGGACAAATTACTACTTACTTAAGCAAGTTGAACAGAATTTAGATTAACGAGAGGAGAATAACAACAGGAAATTACTATTGAGAGTGATCATATGAGAAAAAATACTTGACTTGGTGAAAATTATTTTCATTAAATATAAATGTGTTAGACTCAGCAAGATGTATATAACACTTCCCAAATAAAGTCAGCTTGCAATGATTGAACCAAATAAATATACATTAGTATGCCTTTCTGATTAATCTAATTTAAATGCAAACTAAATAGTCATAAAAGTGAATATTTTTAGAAATCTCCACTCGAAAAGAAAGTTTTATCTGACCAGACTAAAGACTTAGGAAGTTTGCTTTCAAAATATAATATTAATATTTCAAGTTTGTTGAAACTTATTCCTGGAGAAAAACATTTTTTGGCCATTTTTTGTTACTTCACTCCAAAACAATCAGTTTGTTTCAGCACATGAAGGGCAGAGGAAACATTGAGGGGAGGATTTGAGAAGCCCCTTATTCAGCTGTGTTAGGGTCTGGCTAAAGTCTCATTTGACATGGAGAGTCCATCTTAGCAGGTTAGGGATTGTGAGCAGTAGCTTTTCTTCTTTTTTTTTTTTTTTTTTTTTTTTTTTTTTTTAACAGATGTGCTGATAAAATTGGTGTAGGAGGGAATAAACAAACTGTTAAGCATGGAAGTGTTTTGGGGATGCCAGTGTCCCACCTAGATTCCCCCACTTGGCTGAAGAATAGAGACCAACTCTTTCTTCAGCATTTGTCTTACACCACCACCACCACAAGAGCAGCCCCAGGGATGTGCTCTTTGTGCCTCCTCCCCCAGCTGGAATCACAGAATCATTTTGGATGATTAAGTGGGTTAATTTAGTCGTGTGAAATACAGAATTCCTGACTCCTCCACTGCTGTCCCAGGGCAAAGGCTGAAGCAGCCATCTCTTATTCAAATGTAACAATATTACTTCTGTTTTGACAGCATTACCTCAAATCTCCCAATCTCTTTAGAATTATTTTAAAATATTCTCAGCACAAGCACCCTGTGTAAGTCCAGTGCCAGCTATTATTAGTAATCTATTGTAATAACAATCATATCAATGAATAATTGCTTTATTCACGGTCATAAGATCTGAGTATGACAGTAGTGCTGACTAGACCCTGGCAAGGAAGCTGCTCTCTCAGGATTTAAGGGGAGCCCTCTCCCTCTGATTTCCTATCTTTTGGCTGCCAGAGGCAGCCCTGAGGGCAGCATCACCTCCCCAGACAGAGCATATTTACCTGTAATCTCAGGCTTCAGCCCAAGTTTGGGGTGTTGGTACAGCTACAAGTGCAGTTGCTTCTTCTGAAGAAGTGATGCTAAATAGATGAAAGAAGGACTATGGAGACAGGTTTTCTGTGGGCAGGTTGCAAAATGACAGAATCATTGACAGAATGTGCCAAAGGTATTATTTTCTTCATTTAGAAAAAAAAAAAAAAAAAGCAAAAACCAGCCCAATGCTATCTTCAAAAAGAAGTACAGAGATTAAAGGAGAAAGAATCAGTGTTTTCATTTTGCATTACAGATATATATGCAGGAAATGGTTTTGTCAGAAAGCCTGTATTACATTTTGTGTTTTGTTTCGTGTGTCTAAGTGTTAGAAGCAGAGGAAAGTTGTGTGTCTCTTTCATATTCAAAGCAGGAATATAGTCATTCATCCATGGTCATATTTCTGTACTCTAAAAACTTACCAAATATCTCTACTTTATGAATATTTTTAGACTGGGTGAAATTGTAATATAATTACTGAATTGTCTCTTTGCAGCTATTTATAATATCCTGTGTTTCAGCCTGAAAAATCCATGTGTTTGAAGGGATTGAGGTCTTCAGGGATGTCAGCTGTGACTGGAGCTTAAAGAGATATCTATCTGTATTTAATTGCTCTACTCCTAGACTTGAATATATGAGTATTGTGGGACAGGACACTGACTAGAGACTGATTTATTTCTTTCCATAAGTAAGAAGTGTAAGATATTTTGATATTTTTGGTTTTGTTTCCCCCCAAGAATAAAATAAACATTACCACAAAACAGCACAGAAGAGAGGCAGGAGGAAGGGTGTAATACTAAACATGGTACTTGGTAGCAGTATTTGTCATCAGTTCCTTACTGAGTGTGCTCAGCACTTCAATATCAATTATACTGTTTTCTAATTGTTTTAGGGCTGATAAATTTTGTATCAAGAAATTGCTTTTCATCCAGCATTTCATAGTACTTTACAAAGTTGGGAAATATTCTTTCTTTCCACAGATGTTGTATTTAAAGCTGGGGGTTCTGTTCACTCAAAGTTACACAGATAATGGATAGTAAATTAGGAAGAGTGTCACTTGATTGCTACTTATCTACTCTTTTTACAAGAGAGATACTTTTAAAAAATATTTTTGTGTACAGTAACTTGCAATAACCTACTTTTAAGCCATACTATAACTTCAAAGCCTGCACGAAGTGATGAGAGTACTTAAAAAGCATTTCTATATTCCTTTTTTTTGGGTGGTTTTGCTAAATCTTTCCAGGAAAGTTGTCTTTTTGTGCTTGGAGAGGTCATTAGGGCCCAATGTTACAAAAGTTTTTCCTGATTAAAATATTTCTGCCCATTTTTATAGTAAACTATGAAATAAACTATGTTCAATGTTTTTAACTACAGAGTGCATTCCTTAGTTGCCTTTTTTCAGTTTTCATCTATGTGTTCAGTGGTGTTTAAAAACAAAGAGGTTGCATTTATGGTACTCTGTAAGGCATGAAAGGCTTTCCTGAGAGGAAAGACAGTTCTGTAATGAACAGCATAACTCCCAAATGCTTAAAATATTCCTGTGTTTAATGTCTGAACTGACGTGCGTGTATAAAATTAATAATTGCTTGAATTTTGAACAATGAAAATACAGGGGAAATTACAACATAACAAAGGCAAACTATGCAAGTGAAAGTATCAGCTGGAAGAATAATAGCTTTATTTGACAGTGTTTTGACATCATTGATGTACTGTTGTCACTGGAGACTTTCCTTTCTGTGTTTGTGATATACTATTTCAATCCATATTATCCCAATAGAATCACAAACATTGAAAAGATCTGATGTGTGATAGTCTCTTACTAATATGTGAGTTGACATGTTGATTGTTCTTTCATATCTGGGACTTGTGAGAATTCTGTTTAAATACTATTCGCCAATACTAATAAAAGATGCATAGTTGACAAAGGGGATACAGGTGTTTTGAAAGTGATTAGCATGTAAAAAAGCAAAGTGGCTTTTCTACTCCATTTTGTAGAAATTAAAAGTAAAAATTAAAAGTAAACCAAGTGCAGGATTGATGATATCTACAGCAGTGCCTGTGTTAAGCTAATAACAAATTTATTACCCTTATTGAATAGACCAATAATGCAAATCTGGATGCAAGAGACCTCTTGAAATTTTAAACTTTCAGGTTTCTATTTTTGGGAAATGCTCATAATGGTTATAATTATTCCTAATTTTTACAGAGCTCTATCAATGGGGTTTTTTTCCCCAAAAGGCAGACACACTCATCAGAACAAGCAGGTCTGGGTGAAAAGAGAAACACGATAGCAGTGGGAAAATATTCCTTAGGAAAATATAAAAAATGAACAGCTGTCAGCCAAATGGACTGAGCAGGAGATCTCTGTGCAAGCCCAGAGGCTCAGCCTGGCAGTGTTTGCTGGGCTGCAGCTCAGGTCTGCTCCCAGAAGGGAAGGAATCCTCCTCTGCTGTTTTCCTGTGGTGCTTCCATTTCCCTCTCCCTTGCTGGTTGTGTGAAGCTCAGTTTCCTCACCATAGCAGGTGGACTGGGGCACGGTGTAACAGCTCTGTCAGGCTTGTTCAGGTTTCTCTTGTCATCCATCTGTAAATTTGGGTGTTTAGGCCTGGGTACAGGTGGAGAAAGTGCGGACATGGAGGACCTCCCTTGGAGAAACATGGGACAAACAGGAGCAGAGCTTCCAAGGCCAGGCCTGCTTCCACTCAGGTGCCCCTCATGAAAGCAGTGAGAAGCAGGAGATATTGGTGGAAGAATTCGGTGTAGAACAGGCACCTGAAGACAGCTTGTTATTCTTGTGCTAATCTGTCCTGCTGTCACCTGTAATCTCATCTCACGAGCACAGAAGTGCTGTGATGTGATAAAGCAGGAAGGAAAGATGAAGTGTTCTTTCTTTCCCACAGTCTGGAGAGTAAGGACTCTTCAAGTTTTTTATACAACATTGGTTGAATGTGAGAAAACATGGGTTTGCGTTTGAGAAGAGCACGCTGATAGGAATTTCCATATGCAGTGATAAAATTTTCAGGATTTTCTTTCTTGCAACAAATGTGTATCTCTAGGTCATAAAGAAATAGTCTTCTTAAAACTGCTGTGTCTTGGGCTTCACTTTAGACACTTTTGTTCATTCCTCCCAAAAGCTGCTTCTTTGTATGGATTAGAGGTATCAGTGTATCCATCTGAAGATGAACGAGATGATTTGGTTTGCTCTCTACATATTGTCTCTGGAAAATGGGCTCCATTTCTTCATTTAGTTCACTAGTTACTATGTTTCTGGTAAATATTTCAATCCTAGGCATAAAGCAGCAGATGGGAATAAAAATTGTGGGTGCCAGGATGTGTGGGAGAGGAAAGGACTGTTAAATTATGAAAGGGAATGCAGTATTCAAAGTGAGTAGTCTTTGTGGGAAAAGAGGTGGACTGGACAAAGTTGAGGGCAGGGCTTAGAATGCATAGTGAGAGTGAAGAAAGAGATAAAATAAGTGTGAAGAAAGAGGGAACAACAGATTCCAGAAGTCATTTATATAAAGTTCTCTGCGATGCTGTGGAGGAAAGAAGAAGCACAGTGCAGACGAGAAAGCAAACAGTGGGTGGAGAACTGTGCTAATGCTCCTAATCTGCTTCTCCTGTCCTTGGTTGTTCTCAGCGAGTTTATTTCTCTCACACTCTTCCATGGAGATGTGCAGACGATGTTTTTTTCAGAGACTGAGCCTCACAGATTAGGATGGGTTAGGTTATTAACCCAGCACTCATAGTAAGGCAGGTTTCCACAGCTTCTCTTCTCAGACGGGTAGAAACAGTCAGCTAATTCTCAGCCTAAATTTAATCAGGGCTGTTTTCTTATTCTTGCTTGGGGTTCCCTTTAGTATAAACACTTTCCCCCTTCCTTAAATGACAGTTCCCCTGTTATATTTCATACATACAGTTTTTAATCCTGCCTTTTTCTCATGTAAGCAGTCCCCAGTGCACGCTGAGTGGAGGAGGTTGTGCCCAGCCCCACCCGGGGGGCTGTGGTGCCCCACGATCTCCAAAAGAGATCCCAAAAGAGCTCCCCGAGGGCCAGCAGTGCGTGTTCTCTGCAGCACCCACCCAGCCCACTGCCTCTCCATGGCCCGTCCCTTGGTGAAGCTCTTCCTCTTGACAGTTCCTGACATCCTCTATATAATGGAAATAAAACGGGAGCTGACAGTTTGCAACATTATAAATAAATTCCTCACACTGTGAGTGATGCACAAATGTTGTATTCCTTTCAATTGTAGAAGATGAGGCTTTTAGAGTATGTTACCACTGGCATTTTTGCCTGTAACAAGGGGCTTAGACTGCAAGCTAGGGAATGTTAAATAAATTTCTCAAGTCCTAATGCCATCTATTTTTTTAAACAATGTTGAATTGGAGCTGGTGACCTTGTCATTGCAGAAATAGAAAATTTTATTTTACAGTCTCCTCTACCTGCATTAGCAAAAAGTATGTTGTGAAAATGGGCAAAAAATGCACCCATGTTAAATACATGGTTTTATGGCCAGTGTAATGAAGATACCTCCAGCAATCAGGAGCCACTTAAGTGACAATAAACAAACCAGTATCTGATAATATGCTTTTCTGTTCATTCACATCAGCAAAGTTATATCATATTAAAGAAGTAACAAGTAGAAGTACCTATGCAGAATAATTCTAGTTTGCAATCCCAAAATTTTCCTCTGCCTTTTTTTTAATGACAACCTCTTATTCTTCTCAGAGTATTATTGCAAGCTGCTTTAAGCACCCTATCATTAATCCTGAAATATGTATATATCTTCCTGCATTGTTAGTCAGATGAATGTGCTGGAGCTCTTATGATCACCTGAAGAAAATTACAACTCTGTGAGAAATATTTATCTTGTAATTTTTCAAAATATTGCATGATCTCAAGTCCAAATATATAATTGCCTTCTAGTACAGATAGAAAGGATACAATTTAAAAAGAAAAATACTTCCAGGAACTGGAAAGCAAATGGTCTAAATTTCTCCCAATTTATGTGATCTTTTAAATCCTTCAAGCCATCAGATGTCTGAAGTCTGGTAGATACCTGAGATTTTGCCACTGAAGTTTTTTCTGTGACTTCAGTCCTTTGCATGCCAGAGCTGCCAAAGTCATTCCTGGCCACCCTAAGGACAACCCATGCTCTGGAGATAAGTGCTCAGTCCATGATTCTTTAATTTAATTGATAATGGAGAGTGTATCTTCTCTGGGCTCTTGCCTAGAGTGCTCCTAGAGGAAGGAGTGTCCTTTCCACACTGCTGGTGTTCAAGGTCTGCTCTTGTTCCTGAGCTCCCCTGGTTTCTCTGGCCTCTCCAAGGGTTGTCTCCCTGCTGGGAATTGCTCAAGCACATGGCCTTTTCCAAGACTATTTTAGGGATTTTTTTCTTCACTTCTGAACCTGAGGTTCATGTCCCTTCTCCTTAGCAGTGACAAGCTTTGTCACAGGGCCAAAATCTCTTGGCTGTCCCACACATTGATTGCCTTTCAAATTCCAGAAGAAATTGTGTGCCCATCTTTTCTAGGTGTCTGCCAGCACCCAGAAATCACAGCAGTGATAAATCACTGGACAGTGCTTTAGTGCTAGTGCACATCTAGCAGTGCTTTATGGTTGTAGCTGCTAAACTCAACTAGAAAACACCATTGCAATTGGATTCAGTACTCTCCAAATATCCTTTTTCTGCGTGGACAGATGGTTAAATTGTTCTGTTGCTCTCTTGTAAACCACCCTTATTCTCAATCTCTTCTGTAAATGATAAATAAAACTTCTATCTGAAAATTTTCCTTGGAACATGAAAAAGTTCCCAACGATGAACCCGGGAATTAAATAAGTAAATGCTCTGATACTAGTCTACCATGTATTTCAGTATTAGAAGATGTAGTGATGCTATTTTTACTAATTTGATAAAGAAAAGTTTGTGGGAAAAAAAGAGAAATATTGCAGTCTTAGTTTTTCTCTGTGATGTAATAGATCTGTTCAACTCTAGCAGGTTTTTTATACCTTTTATTGAGACAAATCCTGAAATCCTTATTCTTTCCTTCCTCAGGACAATCTCCTTTTAACTTCAGTGAGATAATAAGGCTTATGCTGCTTTGTAAAGCACTTTGAGATCTATGGTGAACAAGATTTAAATATTATTGAAAGGGAAATTTGATTGAGTTTAAATTAAATAAGGAACTTCAGGATTCAGTTTATGGAGATTGCTCTTTTTTTTTTTTTGCCACGTGGTTCTTTATGCATTCATAAAGTTCAGATTTGGTTGCAGTAGTGAATGGCTCTGCCTTCTTGTAGGAGAGTGTAGGAGGGACACTTGTGGCTGGCCTTGGAGCAGGGTTATCTTCCTGCTCTTGTACAGTCTGGCACTTCATGGATACATTTGCTAGCAGAATTACTTGTTTGAATAATTTACTTTGACATGTGGCTGCAGCATTACAAGGAAAATACAGATTCATTATTTCAACTTAAGTAAAACCTGCCTCACACCAGAGTTTGTTCTATTAGCTGGGGCCAGCTGGGTCAGAACTTTAAAGTAGGAGCCCAATAAGGTAGGTTACAAGTAATTTTCAGTTTCTGAACTTGGTCAAATTCATGATACATGAATAATGTTGCTTATATAAATGAAATTTCATGAAAATACAGGCACGGGATTTGAGAGAAAATGATAAATGAAGCGGAAGTAAAAATGGAAAAAGTGTAATCATATCAGTTTCCTATTGACTTTCATTGAATTAGTCATATCCGCTACTTAAGTGTTTTGTAATCTACTAAAAATGCTTTTATAGTGTAGAAATTTCATTTCATGAGTTTCACATAATACAATCAAAACATTAGGACTAACATCCTCATGGTAAGAAATTTCATCCACATCCTATTTTGCAATTCTTTTTGATGAAATGTAATACTTCTAATGTTATATGGAAGCATCTTGACAGAAAATACCAGAGTTATGTAACAGCATAGAATTCATTGTTTGCCAGGGTTCTGGGACAGTAAAATGAACTTGTGAAAGAAACGCTAAGTTTAATCTAGCATAGTAATATACCTTGACACCAAGAGGATCTACTGCCACATCCTTTGAAGCTCATGGAAATCCTGTCATTGACTTAAAGTAAAATCCGTTTGACACTGAAACAAATTATGTGAGTTTTTCATGCTTCTCTCTCTCTCTTCTCACCCAAAACAAACGGGAAGAGGGAACCGGAGGAGTGAGGCCACTCCTCTATTATCATGGATCAAACATTACAGAAATGTTGATAGCACCAGTCATGAGGGAGAGGAGGAGGAGGAGGAAGAGGAGGAGGAGGAAAAGGAGGAGGAGGAGTGTAGATGCGTGGGGGAGCTGCAGTTTGAGTGCTGAAGCCAAAGAGCTCTGCTGTAAATGAGGAGGCAAGGGCTGATAGCCCAGTGATGTGGAACTTCTGTCCAAACCCCGTTTTCTCCCACATTGCTGAGGGATTTCCTCGTGCAGGCTAAGTCAATATAATTTCCTTTATATCTCTTTCCACACTGGCACTGCACTGTCAGCTGCCTGTTGTATTGCCGTGTCAGACTGAATGAGGGGGACTCACTTCAAAGGAAAAAAATTGAATTCACTTGGAAATGGTTATCTTCAGTGTTGCCCTAATGTAAAAATAGTTAAATTTAATAAGTGATGAGACTAGATTTCATTGGGTTACATAGACCCAAGCTGGAGAGCACTTGAAAATCGATTTGCATCTGCCCACCTGTTGGTAGAAGCCTTCCATTTCTGCTCTCTAGCACAGCCCTTGAGGGGAGTGCTGCTCTGAAGACCTGGGCTTTGAGGTACAATAATCCTTGCAAATGAATATTTGAAAATGTCCAGGCACTTGATGTGTTTGAACATTTCAAACTGTACCTTTGCAATATTAGTGGAGGCTGCAGCTCAAACTGCACTGGATTCCTGTATGCTCTTTTGCCAGAATTTGGTTAAGGATTCCTGCAAAACCTGAATTGCAGGCAGGCAAATTATATAAGACACTTTATTTCTGTCTGCCACTGTATCCATCACAAACACGGTTGACTGGGTCAGAATTCCTCCTCTAGGCACTGACAGAGGAGCCTGCTGTGTTTTGGCCACCACAGCAGATCTCTGAGGACTGACTTCCTGAGCTATCACGTCCCTGTTGTGGCTTCCATGGAGGGAAAAACATCTGGTTTCTTAAAATGCTCTGGGCCCAGTAACTGTGTGATGACTCTTTGGAGGTCAGGTGCAAGGATCAAAGAGATCTTTCCTCTTGTTTTTGTGGTGGTGTTGTGGTTTGGTTTCTTTCTTTTTTTTTTTTTTGTATCTGCTTTGAATAAAGCAAATGGTGTAAGATGTCAGTATTTAATGAAAAAAAAAGGAACTTACATTTAGTGTTTACATTTTGTAAAAGGACAAACATATGGTTTCATGGGGTAAATGTCACCTTTTTGGGGTTTGCAGGAGATGGTGACTTTGCATGGAGGTGCTTAATATTTGCATAAGGGAAAACTTGGTTTGTGAAGTCTCAGTCATAACTTCAGCCACTTGAGAGAAAAATAGGAAACAGATAATCTGAAGCAGATATATAATTAGAATGATCCTCCATCTTTTCGTGAGGAGGAACAGAAGCAAAGATATTGTTCCAGAACTAAGGCTAACATAAATTCTTGAGGGCTGTTCTATATTGTATTCCAAAGTAATGCTTCCCCCTATCTTTAATTAATATCTATTTAAACACTATATTTAAATATTTAAATACTGTATTTAAATTCAAATAATTAAGATATTGGAATAAATTGAAATCCAAATATTTAATATACTTAAATAATACCTTTATTTGCTGAAACCAGGCTTTATCTCAAATTTTAGGGAATCTATTTAGCCCACAAGAAACTAATTTCTTATTTCTCAAAGTCTTCCATCTGGAATGAATGCAAATAGGAAGACATCTTGAAATGAGAAAAGGTTTACCTTTGTGTACCCAAAGCAATGGGTATTTTATGCTCAAATGGATTTTTTTCATCAACAAAGCAGGGAGCTGAGTGTACCCATGAGCACTTACTTGAACTTGTGAATAGAGTTTAAGAAACCAGCTGCTGTGTTGAATTCCTGGAGCCCAAAGTTTTAACTCATCAGCACACACCAACTAAGCACAACTTTAAAAGTTGTGTTTCGTGTTTTGACTGAGGAAGTTTGGGACAGTTTTAGTTCTAATATACAATAAAGGTTCCACATGTAAAACCACATAAACTTTATCCTGGGACTTGTTCAAACTAGAGTCTTTCTAATGACTGGGATGGACACTGGATTGAGCACAGAATGGATATTTTTGTTTAAATAAACAAGAAACATATGGCAGACAGCTGATTCTCTTTCTGTTGTTTGTTCAACAGCTTCTTGAGAATCACTACATTTGTTATTAGTGTATAGCTTAGGGATGAGATTAAATAGTCTTCAAATTGTCCACCCAAGTTAGTTCAATTCTTGGAGGCAAACTGAGTAAATTAAACCCTGAGATTGGTGACCAAAATATCATAATTCAGAATATTAGTCCTTCCACATCTAGGCTGCTTTCCAGAGACTGGGGCTTTTTTTCCCCTCCCAGATAGTTAATTCAGCTACCGAATCATTAGAGGTGTTTGAAAAGAATAGCTGAAAACTCAAAAATAAAAATGCATATCATGTATTATTTACCAAATATTTATTTAACTCCCACTAATACAATTCCTTTTATTCGTGTTGTTTGCTGCAGGTGCAATACATCTCTTTTCCTTGTATCTGCAAAACATTAAAGACTTCTCCCTGTGAAGAATACTTTTTTTTTTTATTCTTTTCTTGCCTTTGGCTGCTGTTCCAATATGGCAGGGTGGCTGATTGTCTTCTGCCGGGATGCAGTGTGATTTGCTGCCACGTTTTGGTGTCTGTGGCATCTTTCACCCCCGGGCAGCGCAGGGCGGTGGCTGCAGGCGAGCGCTCGCTGCGGGCGGGCCCAGCGCTGCTCTGGGTGGGTGTTTCAGCAGAGCAGCAGAGCTGTTATCTCCCTCCAACCTGGTGCAGCATATTAACTATTCCAGCAGTAAACTGAGGCCTGCCTTTAACCATTTTTATTCATGGTTCATCCCCATTTAGCATTTGTGCTGTCGGGAGAGTTTGGTTTTGTTTCTAGAACCGCTTCATATCTCTGTCAGCTTTGCTTTCTTTTCTCTTGTGTTCTCCTCTGTTGATGTTTTTCATGTTTTGTTGGGTTTTTTTTCTTTCCCCTAAATCATTTCTTTTGATTCTCCGTTTCATTCCTGCAGCCCATTGCTGTGAGGAAGAGGCTGTACCTTTTGTCTGGCTGTATGTGTCATGCCAGCTTAGCCCACTGTCTATTTAACTTCTGCATCTTCAGTCTCCTGATGCTCCCCTCTCCCTCGTCCCAACTTCTGTCTTCCTGCTCCTCCTGAGCAGCCTCTGGGACATGCCGTGTTTCTGGCTGAGTATTCCATGCAGGGAGCAGACCTCTGCCTGCCACAGCTCCCAGCACCACCTGCCTCATCTTTTGTGGTGCTTCAGAGGACTAAACCCGCTTTGAGGTACCAGAGGGGAGGGGCCAAGTTTTAGGCAAGTTTTACACACAGGCCCCCTCTCTGTCTTCCATCATGGCTATTTATCATATTGCTGACACATGGATGGAATAATTTCCCTTTTATGTTAAGCCTGGGCTATGCAAAGGCACTGGAAAGCAATTTATACACCTCTGCAGCTTGTGTCATCAGCAAGGTGTTTTTACGAGTTTGAGATATTGCCACAGTTAAATAAACCAGGGTAGTGATGAGGAGGAATAAAGTGAAAGTGGCTGTAGCAGCTGCGTATTTCTGGTAGGGAAAAAAATAACATGGCAATGATGTTTTACAACTTAGTGGGGTAAAATGTGTATAGCTGCAATACCTGAGGTACAGCTGGGCTTGGACACCGTGGTGCATTGCTCTGCCAGGTGAACATTTACTGACCTGTGGAGGGTCTTTGCTTTGTCTTTGCCCTGTCCAAGTAATCTGTGACACGTGGCTGCATAAAGAAGTTTTAGATAGGAATAATGCACGGGAAGTTGGGGAAAACTGTGCCAAATGGTAAAGTTAAATCATTTACCTACTCACAGTTTGGTTCTGCCCTTCAGTATGGCTTCAGCAATGATATTTATGTCAGCAGGGTGATTTGTGCTGATATCACTTCAGTCTGAGACAAGATGAGGAGCCTGGTCTACTAGGAGAAACATGAATGTATATAATATATATATTTGGTTTGTTATTTTTAGTTGGTTTGTAAATATATTAATCATTCAGCAAATCCACTGTGAGTAAAAATGAAGATGTGTACACATAGACTCCTCCCTGCAGCCACAGTTTACGTTTGCATCTGTGAAGTGTACACCCCTGGCTTGTACCTGTGGTAATTATTTTGTTTTTAAATGCTTCTCAGAGTGGAAATGTGAGTGCTAATTGAAATACTTATTCTGCTTTGTTTTCATCCTAAAATTGCATCCACTTAAAGAGGAGTTAGACTTTAATTGTTTAAAATCTGCTACATTAGGCAGTGTAAATTTTTAAAGGATGTATGTTTTGTTTTTCACTATGAAAGGCAAGTTATTAAATTTACCAGAATGTAGATAATCTGAAGAGATGGGGGGGAGTGTATTTCTCTCCCTCCTATCCATATCGATTTACTGGAGCTATAATCACCCTTATTATTTTGGTAAAAATTATAAACTCCATTCTGTCTGTATGTAGTGCCCCAGTTACTGCTCAGTGTCTCCAGCAGGAGTTCTGCATGGGATGGGGTGAAATTAACCTGATGAGTTGGCATCTATTACAGTAAATTAAACCTTACTGCTTACGTCATTATCCTCAATTTTATTTGGTCATTTTACCAGTTTTTTTCCTCTGACAGAGTGGTTTAGGTCTGAATTTCAAGCCATGCCTTTGTTAACAACAGTAAAATCGGTATAAATCTTGCATTCAAGCAAGTGCATACTCTTGTATACATTATAAAACGTGCTAACATATTTATAAAGCTTCAAGAGCGTGTTTAAATGACCGTATGTGAATTTATCAGCAAGTGGAGCTTCTCCAAGTGATATTAGTAGTTGTACTCTTTTTGATTTTTACTACAAGTTTTTACTCAGAGAAAACCCGAGAGTCTAGAGAGAGGAAAATGAGAGTTCAAATTAAAAAGTAGAAATAAAGGGCAGATCACTGATCTGTTCCAGTGGCTTAGGAGTGTCGTATCTCCCTAAACCCCTTGTTTCCTGTGATGCCTGTTTAAAAGTGGACAGCAGAGTTCTTCTGCTCTGACTGCTGCCTACAGCAGTGATCACAAGCATCTTGTCACCTTCCATCCCTGCCCATCTGTCCGTGCTCCCCTTGTCTTGCAGATGGTGATCTGTCTGGGGCAGGAGCTGTGCTTTTGTTCTCTGCTTACACAGCATTTAGTGAACAGCACTTGGCACAATGGAGTCCTGGTCAATGACAAAAGCTGTGAAGTTTTATGATGATGAAGCAAGTAAAATTGTCAACTTCATACCCGTTAGAAACTTTAGTTATGTAAATAACTAGTTTCCCCCAGAGTTTTTTTTCAAATATTTTACATCGCTAAATTATTTATGGTAAACACATTGTCTTACTACTCAGCATAAATTTAACAGATAATTTTAGCACGGAAAGAAAATATTCATGAAGAGATACCAGAGGCAGAAATAAACGTGGTAAATTAATGAAAATACACTGATAATGGCAATGGTTCAGATGAGAAATATCTCTCATCTGAGAGTTCATTTGCTACTGTAAGGATGAGTTGCACCTGTCTGTATCATGTGCTGCATTTGCCCACCTTTGTGATCCATCCACATCTTGGGAATAGTGGAGAACAAGGGCGTTCTGAAAAGATTTTGAGGGAAAAATTACCTTGAAGTACAGTAGGCAGTGAGGAGCAGGAGCACAACAGTGCTGCTGGGAGGTGTTAATACCATTTGAAGTTTCACTGGGAGCTGTAAGAGCGAGGGGGAAGAAATCAGGGGCGTTTGGGGTGTAATAACAATGAATAACCTTTAAAGAATTGCTACAAGACAGAGGGAGCAGGAGCAGACAGGAGAGCCCACGGCCCTGGAGCAAGAGGCCGTTCATAGCAAGGTGTGCCATTTTTGACTGCAGAAAACCATAGCTTGCCTCAGGGAGAGGTCCCTCATGGAACAGGGAAAGGTTGTAGCAAGATCTTTCTATACTGTAAATATCATATGTCACCTCCATATTGGGTCTTTTTTTTGCTAGGTTATGTAGACTGAAATGTCAACAACACACTTCTACTCATTTCATGTCACTTGCACAAAATCAACTATCACTAGCAAAAACTGGATTATGAATGTTTGGCTAAAAATAATCCAGAAGATGATGGCTCTTGCCATGGCCTTAGCATCTAGTTTTTAATGCCAATATAATTTTATTTCAATATTTTCAAAAGACAAGGAACTTTTTTGCATTTCTCAAAAAAATATTGATGACAGAAATTGTATACTTATTATACATTCATATATACTTTTATATATATATTCATACATACTCATTATATATTAAATACTCATTTATATTGTAACAATATGGGAATTAATATTTATTCCTACGGGGATGGAGACAAAGAAAGACATACTGACCAAGCAGAAAGCATGGATAATGTGTTTATACAAATCATGAGGAGTTTTCACTAAGCAGAGTTACCTGGAAAATGCTGTCAGTGTGGACACACAACAGCTTTGCTCTTTTGTTCTACACAGCACCAAAATCCAATATCCTCCTGGACTCTGACAAGTGTTCTTGCTTTTATGTCCTTATCCTGGATTCTTGCATGAGTATTCTGTTTATCTGACAGTATTTATAATAAAGTAAGAGGTGGCAGCAGTGATTGTGGTCACAAACGCTTTCTGTTCAGAAGGATGCTTTCCAAGAGGCAGGGTTATCCTCAGTCTCTGTAGGAATACTGAGTTTTTTCAGATAATCTTTGCTCCTGGGGCATGGAAGACTTCAGAGAATGCCCACCCTCATGGCACCATTCCCCATGCTCTGCAAATCTGGCTGGAGCTGAGTATTTGTATTTGTGTGTTTGTGATTCTGTCCTCCACCACTTTTCTAGAGAGTTCAAATACCCAGAGAAAACATCTGCCTCTGGAACAAATGAAAAAGATCATCTGTGCCATGTTAGTCATAGAAATATCTTTTTCTTTAGTTGCTGGACAAAATTCTTTTCTGAGCAATGTCAGGCATGTTATTGAGTTTGCAGAATTTCCAATCAAATTAGCTTTTGATCTTGCTGAGGTACAGCCCAGAGTACTTTTTTGCAATCAAATATACCTTAAAGTGAGTGCAGTGGATGCATTTTAGCTTCATAAAATCAGTTTCAGGAGGTTTCTGCACAACTGCATAATCAAGATACACGAATACTAGTTGTTTGTTTGTTTTTCTCCTTATTTCCCAGTGGACCGGTAGCAAAATTTTGTCCAAGATGGAATGTCAGGAATTTTGACTGTCCAAATGGCAAACACCAGGTCTTTTTATCACTCTGCTGTAACACCCTCTGTGCTGTGAGCACTGCATGAGGCCTTTGGAGACTGCAGAGAGCAGTTTCACCTCTGCACACTCTAAGGCCAGGAATTTTGCTGTCCTGCAGTCCTTTCTTCTCCAGTGACTGCAAATCCTCGGTGTGCATGGGTTGGCAGTGGCATCCACGCTTGGGAACCTGGAATCTGTGACTGGTTGAGCTGTGTTGTCGAGTTCCTTGGTCTGCCACCAGCACAGTGAGGCAATAATTCTGTTCCAGCCTTGCTCTCCAGAAAAGCAGGTGAGGTTAAAACAGGGAGCTGACAATGCAACACTGAAACCTCCCAGCAAATCCTGCTGCTCTGGCAATATGTTGTCTTACATTGTACCTTTCCAACCTTCTTACACATCCAGGATATTTTGGGCATGCTTTGGAGAAGCCTGACAAAAGCCTCTGCGTGTACAGAGAGAGAGCAGTGAACCTTGATAAAGGTGTGTAGAAGGGAAATTTTTGATTTGCAGAGTGCTGTCCTCTGTGCTGGGAACTACAGCCAATGACAATCTCTTCAGACCCCCCAAACTTGAAAGCAGAAGTGACACTGCACTACAGAAGTGGCAGATCAAAGCCACTGCCACGAGTACAGGGGGCACATGTGTGACATTTGGAGGTACCAGTGTGCTGTGAACATTGCCCTGATTTCTCAGGGAGCCTTTTGTGCTGTCCCTTCATCAACAGAAACAAAGAAGTCTCCATGAGGAGATTTAAACTACAAGGAATGACTGGACCTCAACAATTTACACTAAAGGAGAGCAGAGGGGATTTTTAATATTAGTCTATGGAGATATTTAGGTTTTAGGTATCACTTCAGACTGCTCGGGATTTTGTTGTTGGTTCATGGAAATCTCAGTTGGCACAAGAGGCTGCTGAAGAATTCATAGACTGTTGTTCTTTTAATGTAGGCGTTACATTTTTGCCCTGTAAATTAAAAAAATAGAAAAGGTACTACACTCATGCTTTCCTTTTTCCTTCAGTGAATTGTGGAAGTTCCAAGATGGAAGTGAAACTATTTTGTGTCTGGGAAAATTTTTTTGAAAGCTGTGTGATGATGAATAGAAATTATTGATAGCATTTCTGTCTTACTTACAAACTGCTCACAAATTTTCAGAGTCAAAGAAACTGGAAACAATGGATCAATCCAATTATTACCTTTTCTTCTGTGCTCTACTTACTGATCAGTATTTTTCAGAACCTTTCCCAAAATGTCTCTATGGTTGGAGACCCAGATCTGGAGAAGATGAAGTTCTTTGGAGCTGAAAGAGTAGGTTGTGTCCAAGATAACCCACGATCTGGAGTTCTTGGGGTCCTCCTGCTTTTATACATCCTTCAAAACAAGGAGGTTAACTTTTGTTAGATTTATGGGAAGACCTCAGCTACATATGGAGATATCTCTTTTCCTCTAATCCTCTGCCAAGCAATGCCAAAGGGATACATCCATCATTAAGTGCTAAGAAATGTTTTTGGATCATCATCTCAGACTTGGAGAAACTTGGGAATACACCAAAGGTCAGAGCTCAAATATTTGTGCAACTTTACTGTTGACTTGAGGATAGATTAATCAAGTGGTAACAAGCAGCACTATATGCCAGATTTATAAAGGAAAGAAAGAATATGCAGAGTCACTCTCCCCGTTGTGAAGGAGCAGCTCAGCTATGAAGTCAGCAGATTTAGCAATGTATATCTCATATTTCAACTCTCTGGAAGATGCATTGCTATTTTGGGATCATATGAGGAAGCAGTATTTTCATCAGTTCCCAAATTGATGGTGAAAGGAATTAAGTTCAAGTGAATATTCAAACAGTTGTATGAAGCACCCAAATGGACATTAAAGGAATGGGGTCATCCATCATTAAACCATTTGCCTTAGAGAAACAGAAGAATTTTCATTGTTTGGGGCCTCTTTTGCACACTCACATACCCAGAATGCTGGGTCTTTATCTACGTAGGCTGATTAATTCACCAGCTCAATTCACAGCTACTTGCTGGCTGTGAGCCACTAATAATGGATTGCCTATGCAGTAGCCTTCAAAGAGAAAAAGAAAATAAATTTTTATTACCACAGCAAATTTGGCCCTGCTATGAAAATGTATTTTACGATCTTTTGTTCCGTGCTGGAGCAGAATGCTCTGTCATCAGGAGGCTGCAGTAATAAAGATGTGGTAGGCAAGCAGGACAGCTCTGGGGTTGTAGCTGCTCTGGGGTTTTACCCCCTGGATATGGCATCATCTTTGTGGGTGTTCAGGGCCAAAAGACTCTGAAGGAAGAATCTGAAGTCCTTATTCTACTTTACGGGAGGCAACTCACCTCTGACAAAAAATGGGTGAAATTGTCCCCAAAGAGGACGACACATGGATACCTTGAATAAATCTAGTCACACCCTTTCCCCCTTCTTCTTCATCTCTGATGAATAGTCAATATAAAAGCTGCCAAGAACAGCCTGTTCATATGACATTAAACCAACAAATCAGGAAATCAGAAAATATCTATGTTACTTCTAAGTTACTAGTCCTCAGTGGCTTCTTTTTTGTTCAAACTTTGCATAGAAAGCAAAATAATTTGTAGTTTTTCATATGTAATTACCTACGAGTTATCCTGAAAGTGATGGTGTGATTAAATTTCCAAAATATTTCCTTTTTCTGTTCCTGACAACTGTTAATAAGAAAGAACTATTAATGGGAAATATGAATCCAAACTGGGACCACAGGTGACTATTCTCCCTCACTTGTAACACTGCTCACTAAGGCAAAGCTATTTAATTGGTTCCTAAGCACCTAATTTTTGTGAGTGGGGCTTAAGTGCTGAAATATAGGAAAGCACATTTCCTTATGCTTGCTATCAGCACAGAAGAATGTAAATGTAGTTCAAAGAGAATCCTAGAAAGCTTCCTAAAATATTCCTTCTTTGGAAAATGGAAAGCATTATCCTGTAATCTTTATTTTTATCAGAGAACAAAGGGGTTTTTTTGGGAAAAGCACAGTACTCATTTCTGATTGCTTTTAGTGGGAGCTTCACAGAGGTGTGAAGGAAGAAGATNTTTTTTTTTTTTGGTGGGGGAGGAATTTTGACAATAATGCTTAAAATCTCAGAGATATGAGTGCTATGGTGTAAAACACAGTGATATTTCTTACTGTTGTGACAAACTGAGCTGATATTGTGTCCCTGTCATCTTCACCCTGTTGATTTTAATCCTTGTAATCGGAGATTCTGATTGACTTCATATACAAAGCTGTGAAATATTTCTGTAAGGTAAAATCAAAGCTGTGTTTTCTGTTTTCCAAACACCTGACAACAAACAAGAATGATAACCAATAACACTGCACTTTAGTTCTCTATGCAAGATTTATGATCTTTACAGGTTTATTCTGATGAGTCTTTTTTCCCTCTCTTTGAATGAACATTAAAATAAAAGGAATATTTTTCTAGTTAGTTCATTTTCTTGAGAAAACAACATAATATAAACTAAAATTATGTCTCTGATTGCTTTCTCTTGAAATGCAATACACTGCTATGAAGTCTTTATACTGGTCTCTCTTGTTTGTATCTTATTTTCATAAAACCAATTTCTTGCAGAATTCTGATGATGGTAGGTGTTAATAAAAGTCAAATTGCATCAGACTGATATGGATAAAATCTACGAAATATCATAAAAAGTTGAATATATCAGTTTAATGAACAATGTAATTAGTTTTTATTTCTGAAAAGGAAAAAAGGGTAAATTGGAATACCTCGATTAAAAAGTATTTTAGCTCTTGTATTTATTTATTATAACTATTATATAAAAAATTTCTATTTATGAAGACTTTATTTAATGATTGTAATGGTTTAGCATAATATCCTGGCCCATGGTCCAGGCTTGGTGGCATGACTGCAGCACAGAAACTTGTAGTAATAATAATCAGAGCTATAGAAGGCACAGTTTTAAAAAAAATTCCTCTTCATAAATGAGATGGAATAAGTGATAGAAATAAAATATTTCACCTATATTTCTCTTTTGTTTCTGTGTTTTGATGTTTTAGGGTTTTGGGTTTTAAAAATATATTTGACATGACTTTTACGTGCTACTTTGTTAATGGTAGCCTTTAAAATATGAGGATGCTTTCATTTAAGGTTCAAATATGTGCTTTCTATACTGAAAGCAAATGGGGGCTGTTTTCTTCTGCCACTGATGGGAGATGGTGCCTCGATGTCCTCACCCCTGGCAGTTGAGATAAAGAAGAGATTATGGCTTATAATAAAAGCTTATGCTAATGAATGAACTTCAGTACTCGAAGGTGCTAAATCCACTTGCCAAAAAAGGTGTCATAAAACTCTTCTTTTTCCAGCCAAAGAGAAATGATAGAACAACTGAAAAATTAACCATCGTTTTTTAAAAGCACTTTACCCACACACACTACACATAAAAGTTACAGCACAAATCATTTAAATGCTTTATCTATTAAATGGTTATGTATCTAAGGCACAATTTTCTTTCTAAAAAGCTCCGAAAGCCCACAGCCTTTGGCAAAGTATTTTAGCTCTGGATTCTCTCTCTTATGCACATGTAGTTTAATCTGCCTCAAAGGTCTTGTTCACTTAAGTGTGTGCTATGAATTATTCTCTTCCTATGTGCTGTGTACATGCCATGCCTGACCCCCCCAATGGAAGGAAAAAAGCATCCAGCAGCACTATTGTCTTAAAAATGGTCATTTTTGTATTTTATGCCCCAAAAAGTGCTATAATACCTTCTTATGAATAAGGTGATTTCTTTTTTTTTTTTTTAATTTTGAAAGAGAAAGCAAAGTAAACTCTGTGTGCCATCTGGTAGGATATAGGAGCTGCAGGTAAGCACACTAATAATACTTAATGCTGCTGCAACATGCTGTGTTTCCAGCACTGTAGGCATCAAGTGATGAATTCTCAGAACATTTCCTGTGCTCAAGGTAAATGTTACTAATCTCTTTAAGGAATCTTCTTGGTCTTGCTGAGAATAATACCTGTGTGCTTGCCAGCCCTGGAACCCCTAAAATCGGCTTAATATTGCATTTGCTGAAGTTTGTTCTTTCTCTGCCCAGCCCTTCTTTTTCCTGCCCTTTTCACCAGCTCAGAATCTGCTTCTTCAGAGAACCCCCAGTGAAAAAAAAACACCAGTCAAAATTAGTGATTTATTTTTTTCTGAGAGATCTGAGCGAACACAAGGAAGTGTTGACCTCCTGTCATGGTGTAAAGAAAGGCAGATTTCCTTACTACTGTCCAGACGTTGCCCCACAGAAACAATAAATGCTGTTCTGTTCAGTTTTTTATTACAGTGAATATACAGACATATTTGCCAGGCTGGAATACCTGCATGTTGCTAAGTTCATATTAGCTAAAAGAGACAGGCAGCAGTAAGTGTAATATATTGTCACAATTAATGTTCTAGCCTGTGACCATGTTTAATTAATTATTTGTATCACTCTAGCAGTATGTTTAGTGTATAATTAATTAGCCCAGAAGCAGAAGAGTAAGGAAGAATGACTTGAAAACTGATGGTGAAAAGGTTCCTGGCATATCATAGTTAGGCTTGTTCGTTCTGTCTTTCTTCAGTGTGGAAGCCCTTGCAGTGTTTTTGCTTTAAAGTAAACAAAATGGATCCCTATGTGTTTGCTAAGGAAATTAATGTATCATTTGCTCTATGTGGGACATGGCATTAGTCTCAAGTTAGTGCAAGATGTGTAAGACAAGTGCATGAATTTTTTTGATCTCTGTGCTACCTCTTAGGCAGGAAAAGCATCAGCTCCTATTCAGTATCTGTCAATGCTCCAAGTGGATGTGTTACATTTTTCTCACTTCCCAACATGACAGACACTGGGACTGTGGCTGTGTCTTGGTCTTTCTAGTTCTGGCAGCTGAATTCTAATACTTGCTCGGGGCTCTCTGTGACAAGCACACTCTTTGGTGAGGATGCAAGGAGCTTCCTCTGCCTTGGCACTTAAAAGCACTGCAGAGGCAGCTCCCTGGCTGCTCCCTGGGGCAGGGTGGGCAGCGGAGCAGGCCGTGCCCTTGCCTCTGTCTCTGTGCCTTGACCTTTGTGTCAGTCTGCTGGAGCTGCTGGAAGGAGGGGAGCAGGCTGCATCCTCTCCAGAGCTGTAAGCCAGGGCACAGTTGTGGAGATCTGTGGGGGAATCAGCACGGCACGGCCCTGCCGCCTCCCCCAGCAGTGCTGAACAGGGACTGGCACCTGACACAGGTGCCTGCTGAGCTTTAGGGATGTAATGTGGGAAAACAGAGCCTTGTGGAACGATGTGGAAGGCAAAATACGTGTAAGTTGAAAACGTCGATGCAAAGACTTGAACATCCATGCACAGTTCCACACACCAGGAAGACCGGAATTGAGGAAAATTGCCACTTCCCAATGTGCTGTGAAAGTTTTTGCTCTGGTAGCAATTGGATCCAAGAAAATGAAGTGCTGATTTCACTCTTTCTATTGCATTTCTCTGGGTTTCACTGGCTTTCAAACCAGAGGCACCACCGGATGAGCCAGTCTGTGGTGATGCCAAAGAGCTGCACACGCACAAAATGTGACATCAGAACAATGTAGTGCGTGAGACTCCCACTGTAAATGCCACCTGGATTTGGAACTTCCTCGGTGCTGCTGCAATCACAACGATGGCATTAACAATTCAAGTCAGACATAAGTTTTTCTGTCTCTGAATAGAGATCACTACAATGCTTACACTCTCTAAATACAGATAATTAGAGGCTGTGGCATAATTCTCTTCTCCCTCGACCTAAAAGCAGTCACGAGTAAAGTCACTGCAGCAATGGTTGCTGTCTCAGAGAGCTAACAGAATGCATTGTGCCTACAGTGAGATCCTTGACTTGCATTAATTTGGGTGGCAGGATCTTTACATTACTTCTTAGGGGCTTGGTTTTTTTTTTTTCACTTAAATTGCACAGTCTCATGGCAACTGTTATTTGGAGGTGAACATCAGCAGATGTAGGGAACAGTTGTGATAATGTCTAAACAGTAGGCAGGAGTGGAACAGGATTGCCAAATTTTAAGAATTTTCTCATTTTTTTTAGTGTTTGGGGAATAAAGGAATCTATGCTATCTGCTTTGCTTATAATTCACTAAAATGGGTCAATGCTTGAGCTAGCAGTTGCTCTGAAATTACAATGACTGACTGTAATTAAGAACTAATTTGTAGTCATAAAAAAGCCAGATAAGGGGCTATCCACTTCATGAGAAATGAATATAATCAGGATAACTGGCACAGCTGGTGGCCATAGTCTGTCCTCAGTGAGCACACACAATTCCCATAGTTCATAATAGGACTTAGGTATCTGCCTCAGAAGGTGGATACTTAAGAAAATTTTCTTTAGATTTGAAACATAAAAACTTAGAGTGTGGGGACAGGGCTTGGGGAACATAATGCAACCATTTATTAACTATATAACATTAGTATATTGATAGGTGTCGTGTAAATGAATTGGGTAGATTTGTTTTGGTTTGCTAGAAAAAGTCAGGTTTGTTTCAGAGGAGTGATATCAAAGCTGAATGTGCCATTTTATAAATGTGAGCAGGAATTGACTTCAACTGAAGCCATTCCTCAGTTGTATTTGAATTTGTGGACTTTTCCTTGATATCAGAGGCAGAACTAGCAGCACTACCCTGTAACCTTTTCATTTGTGATACTCAACTAACTTCTGTATGAAAACAATCAGCTTTAGCTTTACTGCAGAAGATATATCTATAAAACCTTGTTAACTGTTTTCCATATGCAAAACAGCAATTATGACCTCTTTGACTTAGCACTTATTCTACAGAAATAAGCAATTGCCATTTGGCTCTATTCATTTTTTACTTTGTTTCACACTTTCTTAAGATGTATCAGCAGACTTTTAATTATCCTGCAAATGATTCTATTAAGCATTCTCCTTGCATATTAAATGCAGAAGACATTGTTTTGAGCTTCCTTTTCCTCCTGTGAATAGAATGTGGGCAGACATAGAAAAATCAAATTATTTTACTAAATGAAAACAACCTGAGCAGAAGAAATCATTTTGAATAATGACAGCTTGGGTGAGAGTGTCACCATTTTCTATCAGTTTGCTCTGCATCACATAGGAGCTCACTTGATGGAATGTTAAAAAAAATGTGTCTAGTAAAAATAAGCTGTGACAGTCTCTAAGTAAATGTAATAAATCAGGAGGATTTTCAAAGGGAATAAAAAGTGTCATTTATGATGGTTACAGCTTATACGCCCACTATGATTCCTGTACTGGTACAGTTTATACTCTCCCATGGTAGATAAAATTATTACTTGATCTGTCAAAATGGAGTGACAAAATTTTTGTGGGTAGACAGCTTATTTAAGAATAGTAAAGTTCTATTGTGTGTTTGCTATCCTAACTCAAAGTACTGTAGAAAACAAGAAATGAGGGAAAGCAATCATTGTTCAGAAAGTTGAAATAAAATTGGGAAAAAAAAGGTTAACAGAAAAGTCTTAATGTTTTACCCATAGGATAGGGAGAAATAGTAAACATACTGTCATCTGAGAAGTGATTATTTCAGTACCCTGTGAGACCTAAATTCGAGCAGATTTCCTATGCTATAATGAATTGATAATTCTCAGAAAAAGTTTTCTCTCTGTTGGAGGTGGACTGGATTAATCACTCAGTTCCAGGTGTTCCCTGGAACAGGATTAATTCTAAGAACTGACTGTGGTTCCCCAGTGCTGGCTCAGATCTGCCAGACATTCATATGTGACCAGGAAATTCAGAGGCAACGGAATATTTATGCAACCTCAAGCACTGAATCATTGTCTTTTACAGAAGTTCTGTTTCTCTGCTTTTTGAGCACATAATCAAGGAGTTGCCAAGTCATGGTGTGTAACTGCTCATGTAGGTAAAGGCATCTAATACTGGAAAGCTTTTAAAACTAGCTGAAAATGTCTTATGGCTGGAGTTAAAGTCAGCAAGGTATCAGAGGTAAATAAAGTGCATATGTTTTGACAGTAAGAAGGAATACTTAGCCTTTGGGATGGGCTGTGAAGGAATGTATTGAATCTGTCATTGCTTAAAGCCTTTAAATTTTGATTCAGAATCCTCCTAACTCCCTAAACTCACCACGAGTTGCTGCTGAAACCTGAATAAAGGCCAGGCATACTCTTCTGTACCCTTTTTTCTCTGCTTGCACATTTTGAAAGAAATGTTGTGGAGTTACACTTCCAGTGCTAAATGTGGAGTTGGAGTTCTGTGCTCTGTTAGAAATGGCATTTAGAAGATGAATGCATTTGCATATTTTCTGAAGAAATGATCACAGTTGAAAGCAAAGGATGATTCCAACATGAGGAATAAGCCCCATATTTCAAAATTGCTGCTAATTCCCAGTAACCAGATTGTACCACTTCCCACCGGACAGCTGAAACCCCAAGTGCTCTGGAAGGAGCATGGCTCTAAAAATTTTGTAGTGACAGATCTTCAGTGACTGGAACTCTCCCTTCACAGACAGAACAACTCCTTTCTCTCTGCTATGGCTATTTCTTGAAGCTATTTTCTATTCACACAGCTTCATAGAGAATTCACTTAGCTTTGGTAAAGGAAAAGAGGAGTTGGGGGAGAGGAAGAAATCTGAATTGTGAAATTATTCCCTCCTCTTCAGATGAAGGACAAGCTGTAAAGTGAATATCTGGATTTTCCAAAATGCTTAGTGAGATACTGCTTTGGGTCTAACCTTAGTGAAGATAAGCTGGTTTTCATAGGTGTCAGCTTGCTTCTACTGCTTGTGTAGCTGAAAGAATGTTTGTGGCAAGTAGAGTGAAACTGGACTTCTCCCTCTAAAAATGGGCATTCTAGGCAAAAGAAAACATTTCCCCTGTACCAACAGAAAAGTCAGCATAGCGTAGTCTCACGGGGTGAACAGCAAAATTCATGACAAAAATAAGCAGGAGACATCAAACACACCATAGATTTTTTTTTTTTCCAAGAGCAGAGTCTTCTAAATATAGATTATAGTAATTTACTTTCAAACAACTCATTTTCAGCATCTGACATGTTCATTAACCCCAGGTAGAAAAATTATTGTGGTGCATTAATTTTTCACCAATGAAGACATTAGTCATATTTGCAAGTATCATTAGTGTCTGCCACCGAGGTGGAAAAGTCTTACTGTCTCTCTCCAAATGGAGGATGCATTAGAATGTTAACTAGGGTCTGCCGAGTTCTGTGGGTTATCAACCCTTGCACGCTTTTATGCATTGAATTTTAATTAGACTTTTCCAAAAGTACATCATTAAAAGACATGTTTTATATGTGAGTAGGAGAGATACGTAATCCTTTGGTAAAATAAGGCAAAACGTACAAGGATTTAGTGTAAGTATTCTGATAGTTCTTCTGACAATATGAAAGGTACAAGTTCGTCTATTAAACGGTGTGTGTGCTCAGCAATTATAAGAAGGAAATGAGATCAGAGGTACTGGAGTCCACTGGGGGGGAAGGGAAGGTTTCAAAGGTGCCAACAACAGCAGGTAAGTGAGGTCAGAGAGACTCGGGTGTTTTTCTTCCCACTGTGTCAAGATAAATCCCTTACACAGTACATTCCTAAAATAAAGGCTAACTATGGGAAAAAGTCTCTGAGCGATTGGCTCCTATCTTTCCCAGATGCTTTTCTGTGCATTATTTCTACTAGATGCTCACATAGTCTTTTATTTTATCAAATCTTTATTTAAATGGTTTTGCTTTGGATTTATCTATGACCTATTTTTTTAATCCTTCAGGGAATAGTTCGTCTTCTAGCTTTTGTTAAAGACATGATGAAAAGGAGAGCAAGTTGAAGCAATGTTGCTCTAGTTAAATTTTTTCACATTAAAACAATGCTCAGATTTGATTCCCTGAAGTATAAGGCTGTATATCTGTACAGTGGCTAATATTTTAGAACATTGTTTTTGTAGGTAGAAGGATGAACGTGTGTCTTACTGATGAATATGACTAAATCTTGGTCAGGAGCCAAGGGGAACTGACATTCCGTTTAGCAGTGCTTGTAAAACTTGTAATCAATTATTCCCTATTTCCCCAGTTCCGTCCCCTTTTACTTTCAATGTCCAATTTCCACTTAAATGAAAGAGGGCATGGAGGAGCTCAATGCAGAACCTGCTGAGGACAGTCAAAATTCACTAATGGGAGTAACATAATGTGGTGGAAATCATTCCTGATTCTGTTCTTCCCTCAGACCACTCTAGTGTGTTTTTGCACCTTTCTTGATATTTTCTAGTATAATAAAAGCATCAGTCTGGCAAAAAAAAAGAAAAACCATCAAAATAACGAACTATTTATAATTCAAAATTATTTTCTGATTAATCTAATTATTAGTACAGTTGGGATGGGTCTTGTCTTGCATTGCTTAAAATTAGGTGTCTTGTTTAAGTGTATCCTTTCTACAACAGCAGTCAGTGGAAAGGAACAGTCACTTCCAAAGAAAATGCCCATTTTTCAGAGTCATGGAAGGCCACCAGATCCCTGGGCACAGGATTTCATCGGGGTCATGACCAGGGTAAGGAGGTGTGGTCATCTCTGGAGCTGCCCATCTCCAAGTTGACAAGAACAGGAGGGAGAACCAGCTTGGCCTGGAGCAGTGATGGGTTTTAGATGTTTACTTTAGATGGGTTTACAGTTATTGTTAGACCAGCCCATCTTGTGGTTTCTGGAGAATCCTCTCACTGGATCCATTCACACACCAAAACCACAGGCATCACCACGTGATGCATCAACATAGCTCATTAAATAAGAAATAATTTATTTTTCCCTAATTGGAAGATTGCATTATTAGAGTGTGAGAGTGAGATGGTCCATAGGTTCCTCTATCGCAGGGAAAGAGTGGAAAATTACCTCCTAGGGCACTCCTGCCTTCTGTCTGTATGACCTTTATTGAGTTTTTAGCTGGTGAATGTTTGGATTTGCATGAGGAATACCTAAATGTTAAATGGTGTAGCATGTACCTGGGAATCTGATGGCAAACTCTGACACCAGATATGAACCTTGTCTTCAAGAAGAGAATAAATTGTGGATGCATCCTCTCTTAGTAAAAACTTCCATTATTAGGTTTATAACTCACAAATTTTTTACCTCTCCTGTAAAATAGGTTTGATCTTTCTGATTACAAAGATTTTTTTCTTTGCTTGGTAGTGTAGGTGGTAGTATACAATGTGAAATTCCATGAGATTCTCCAGGGAGACAAAATATTAGAATTGGTAATGCAATTTGAAAATGAAGCCAGGAATGCCCTTTGAGCTTCTTATATAAAAATAAAAATAAACTTATTAGAACTTTTTTGCCTTACTCATGGACTTGCCTTGATTGTAAAAACTTGGTTTAACTGATATTTAATTTAGTCGTTCTACCTAAATTTTTTTTAATAAAGGTAGTAAGTCTCATTACTGATTGTATTAGTAATGGAAACTTTGCTTCATGCATTTATTAATTATTGAACATATAAGTGATAATTTTATCACATCACAACATGAGTAGCTGAATAGGTACAGATGTTGCTTGTTTAATTGCAGTGTTATAATTCAGGTTTTCTGAACATAATAATAAATATATATGAAGCCTTTGTGTAACCATTTTTTTCAACAGAGTTTTTCCAATGGAAAAAGTTTCTAGGAACTGGAAAGCTCACTGAATATTTAACCATTGTACAATTTAATGGCACCTAATGTTACTTTTCTGGCATTTACACAATACAAAAGCTATTTGTTCCATTTTCATTTGTTTGCCTTTGAGCTCAGCCATAGAAAGTTATTTTCATCTCGAGATAGTTGTATTATTTAAGCACTTTTTGTTTTGATGGAAATTACTTTTGTAGGCAGAAATTTACCGCTTTGACTGCGATCAGGGCCACAGCTCAGTCCGTAACACTCACTGCTGACATGCCTATTTCCTACCTGTCAGAATGAAATACTAATGGTAGGTCCTATGAATTCTGACATTGCTTTCTTATTTTTTATAACCAAGGTCACTTTGCTTCAAGTTTACATTTGGCATGCAAATAACGAAGAAACTGTAAAAAGGTTTATTTTTCTTTTCTTGCAGCAAATTTGTGCTGATTGTGTCCTATTTTAATATTTTTCATTTCAAAGAATAAAACATTGGAAAAATTTAAGTTGATAGATAAGGCATTTACTTGTTGGAAAGCAGAAAAAGGTGGTTTTTTCATCTTTATTAAATACACATGCTAAATCAGACTGGCTAATCAGCCGGTTCTTTTCTCAGCGTCTATATTATTGCATTCATGTTTAAATGAAGCATTTGAAAGGTGTTTAAGGACTATTGTCTAACCCTTACAACATTCCTGTTCACAAAGAGTCTAAAGGAAGCTTTAGTCTCTGTAGGAAAGGGAAGCGATGGTCTTTTAGGGTAAAAGACATTGCATTTCCCTTGAACGCACCAAGGCAAGCTTGCATTTCAATTCCCAGGGCCTATTTTCCACAAAATCTTTGTTCTTTAATCATAATTTTCACTATTGTCTGCTTAGAATCATTTTTTATCATATACTCGTGAGCCAGAAGCCTTGTTTATGGCTCTGCAGTGTGGAAGAACTGCACTCCAGGAAAGCTGTGCCCTTGTTTTTCCTGCCTGCTTGGGTGCAGGGCAGGCAAAGCTCCTCCCGTTGTGCTGCCAGTGCCCTGCACCATCCCCGATGGACCTTTGGGCAGCTGAGAGAGGTGACAGCCTGCTCAAAGCTGGTATTTTTGGGGAGGGCTTTCTGGCTGCGACATGTTTGCAGTTGCAATTCTTATGATCTTACTTTGAGATTAATCTGTTACACTGAGATTATTTTGTGTTTTGTTTTGGGTTTTTTGGGGGTTTATTTAGCCAAATGGAATAAAGGGGTTTTTTTATGCACTGCTCTGACAAAAACATTCTTGTGAATTGGGACAATAGGCAGGTTTTGTGTAACAGTCTTTATTTATTCCAAAACTATGAGGCACTGTATTTCCATCGTTAAGAAATGCCAATAAAAAAAGTAGTTTTCGTGGTATAAAACAAGCTGCTCTTGTGATGGAAACTCACCAGCACAGTGCTTGGAATTAGAGTCCCTGGAGCATCAAAATAGACCTTAATAAACAGACTCCTAGGTGGTTTTTAAAAGGGAAGGGTGTGATCTCTAGACTTCATTTCAGTGCACTCAATTTTAGATCTATTCCATTTTGCAGCAGTAAATTGATGGAATGGTGCAAAAGACCACTCTCTTTGGGATACCCAGAAACAGGAGGCTCTGTAAACTGATTGTCTCTCATTCTCTATAGGACCATGCAGAAATGTTCCACAGTTATGTTCTTTACAGAGCCAGCTACAGCTTTATCACCCTTTCACAGCAAGTAAGACAATTTAAGAGCTTCCCAGAATACAGGTGCAAAAGTTTGGACTGCTGGTCACCTCCCTATTCGTTATTTTTCTTTAATCTCTCATCATGCTGCTGCATGCAGTGTTTGATACTGATAGTGTTGTTTATTGCACTGATAAAATTAAAATTTACTGTACTTGCTAATCTCCTCGCTCTTCCATCACTAGATTATACATTTCCAAGCAAGGCTGTATTTGAGAAGGGTTAAATATGTTAAATGCAATTAATGTATAAATAGAATAAAAAATTCTCAGTTGTATGTACTCCACTACAGTTTTCAAATGCCATCCCAAATGTATCTGAGCAGTTTCCACTTCCATGAAGAACTATAAATACTTTCCTACATTGTGGAGCATTGTTGAATCAGAAAATGTCTACAAGACAATTCAAATGCTCATAGGGAAGGTTCAGAATAAAGGATTGAATAATTTAATAACAAGTATTTCTACTACTGTAAGTACATCCCTTGCTTGAGTAAAATGTAAAACAAGCCAGAATCTTTAAGTAGTTCTGAATTCATGCAGACATGCATAAACTCTGGTTTTGCCTACTTAGTGCTTTAAAACCAGACAAACCCTCTATATTTTTGGCAATCTTTTGGTATAATCGGATACTGATCCGTAACATAATTTTTGTAATTTCATCCTTATCGAAGAAATTTCCTTATTATATTTTGAATTGATAGATTTTATTTTTGTTAGTATCAAAGGACATTTCATGAACTGGAGGAGGCAGAGCAAGAAGATCCTGGTATTGTCATCCCTTTCCTTTTGGCAGTCACTAGGATTTTGTGCTGCTTCACAGAATCAGCTTTGCAATACTGTACAACAAGTCTGAATTACTGAGGCAGGCAGGGTTTTTCAGCAGACATTTTGGTTTAGGAAATAGCTTGATTGCTTCAAAATCAAAATTTTCTTTGGTGCATTGAGATTTCCCTGCTGTCAGCAATGGGAGGAAGCATTTGTGGTGGAAGAACAGAGTGTTGAAGGACACCGGCTCTGAGGTCTGCCCTCAAGTTTGCAGCTGGTGTTTGAACAGCCTTCAGCAAGATCCTGAGTGTCCCCCCTACAAAGTGTATTTTGGGGGTGTATTTTGTAACCTTGGAAGGCAGTGAAGTCCTACAATAGCATGTACAAAATGGTATTTTGTTTCTAAGAAAAATTTATCAAGCCCACAGTATTTTCCATGCTGTTTCTTTGTGCACAATGGATTTTTTCATTATATTTAATTTCTGTTTCTCTTAATTCAGAGTCTCCATCCAGTTAAATCTGAACATAAGTAAGAAGCTGAAAGTAAAGCAGAAGTAAGCCTTCTGGGCTGTACTTACCTCTGTTATCTAGGCAGAAGTGTAGTTATTAGGTTTGTTTCCATGTCTGTGTATGATGTGGTTAAGTCTATGACGCATCTATAGTTTTAAAATGCCACCTTTCCTGAAGGAAATCTATCTTTTTTCTTGTCTTTCTTAATTTTTTTCTTTTTTTCTCTTCTCTTTTGGGGTGTGGGGAAGTCTGAGCTCGGTGTTATTCAATGGCAGTAGCCTTGCAGGGTGAGAAAATCCTTGGAGGGCATATAAAGCACCTTTTTTTTCTTTTTTGTTAAAGAAAAGGTCTTATTTGCTTTTTGAGTAATAACGCAAAAGCTTCTATTGTAATCTGTGTACCCAGCATTGTATCTTTTCCCTTTCAGACAGAAAGAAATGGATTTATTTATCTAATCTGCCAATCTAACCTATGCAATTCTGATGTAGACATTTACCAGAGGTCTGAGCACTGTTTGTGCTGCTCTGATTTATAGAGAGTTCTCACTGATGTATGGCCTTGGTGTTCTTCCTCTTCTGTATTTTAGCTGTTGGTGGCTCTCTTTTGATTGTTATTTGTTAAGTCTTGTTTCTGCAAGGCTCTAATTATAGCTCCCATTATTTTTAGGGAAATGCTGAAATACAAGCTCAAAAGGGGCTTTAGAAGTGCTCAGATGAGAATTGGAGATGTGATAAGCACTCGTCAATAGGCTACTGGGGCTTTTCATTTGCCATCATTCAAATAATAATTAGAATATTTAGATGCTAAGTACATATCTGAGGGAGAAAATCAAATGGAAAGGCTTGGGGGTTTTTAATGTATATATAAATAGAATATAATACAGATCTTCACTTGTGTGGATTGACACACAATGTGGAGTTACGTGTATTTTGCCTTTGTTTTGCAGAGTTGTTCTTTACAGGAAGTACTGCATGCTTTTTATAGTAAATGAAACTGCTAAATATGGATTATGTAGGAGCAGAATTGGTAAAAGACCCGTCGAATGGCTGTGTATTTAAATGCAAAAAGAAAAAGGCACAGTCTAAATCCTCTTAGTAGGGACAGTCTAAATCATTACTTCAACCTGCTTTTGACCATAGACAATTGTCAGAAGAACATTTTGAAAGAAACAGCATTAAAGAAAAGAAACTTGATCATGAAAATAGAGGGGACTATAGCACTGAATAAATGGTAAACAGGAAGTAAAATGAAACCAGAAATGCCTGCAGTAGTCATCATTCTGCACGTGTCAGAATCCCTGTGAAAGCATTCCCAACCTCCCGTGTTTCAGGGCTGGGAAGGCTGCCTGAAAGCCACGCAGTTAATTGTGCTTGCAAAATGTCTAACTTTGCAAGGATGACTCCAATTCCTTTGCCATTTCTTCACAAGCATTGGAAGCAGCAGAGATGCCACTTCTGCATTGGTAGGAAGACCAAGGATTTGCTGTGTTTTGAATCTTTATCTTAGAAAACACTTTGCTTTTGTAGCTGAAGCCTTGCTCTCTCGTGACTATTGACTCTCCATGAAGCTAATTCTTCAGTAAATATTTTTTCCTTTACCAATGTAAACGTTCCTGATTTCTTATGCATCTCACCCCCCTCTCTCTATGCCTGGTGATCTCCCCTATAGATCCCTTCTGTTTGGATAACTGTGTGCATCAGATGGCAAATAGTTGACTGCTGGTTTACATGTTGCAGGGATCAATCCTTCACTGATAGGGCAATGGACTGGATGACCTAAGATATGTCTTTCATCTTTATTTTATCACTGCAAAATGCAAGTGGGCGTGCAAATCCCAGCTCTTTGCCAAAGCCATCTGCTCAAAAATATTGTACAAACAGACAAGGAGGGTTTAAACTAATTACAACTTTTGTCTGTTTATGAAAATTATTCTTTGCTACTGCAATCATATATCTGGGCTTCCTCTAGTTGTGTCATTTTTTAAAATCAGAAAATCTCCTCCGAGCACGAGCTGAAAGCTTTGGGTATTTTTCAGAGATTTTTGGATGTTCCCAGTCCACTTTCTCTGGAAACTAGCAGTTTCTCTGATTGCCAATCAGTTCAATGCACTCATTCTACAAAGTCTGCACATATTTTTCCCTACAATATCACAGACAGTGATAGGGAAGTCCTACGCTAGGGTTTTTTTATTAAATTATTGCCTTTTTCTTGCTTTTTCACTTTGAAAAGCCCGTCTCTAGGGAAGAGCTAGGATTCACATCAATATAAATTTTATCTTTGGCCTAGGAAACTCTTTACTTGCACAAGATGGTGTATTTTGCTTGTGTTGAGAGGAACTTCATTTCCCATGGGCTGGAGGAATTGGACTGAACATAACCTGCTTCCAGGGTCTCCCAGCAAACCAGAGGATGGTCCCTCTGAACTTCCAGAGTCTCCTCTTCCTCTCAGAGTTCACTCTGCCCGTTTCTGATTTCCTGATCTTATCAGGAAATGCTTCTGGGGTGACGGGGGAAGTTTCCCCAGCTGGGATGGGTTGTCCCCGGTTTTGTGTGCCCAGAGAAGGGGAGCCCCTCTCCATCCTGAGCTCTGTGCCGGCCAGAGGAGGAGGGAAGGCTCCCCTTGCAGGTCACCAGCTCAGCTCCCAGGCTGTGCCGTGTTACTGCTGGCTTTTTTGGGTGACAGATGGAAAGCCATAAGCTTTGTCACTAAGTGTTGCCTGAGCCAGTAACAGTTGTATGTGCAGTTCAGGGTGCTGGTGTATTCAAAGTTTTATTTGTGTGTTTTGGTTGTGTTTGTGTGATATTGTAAAAAAGAAAAAAAAGGAATTAATCTCTCTGCTGGTTAAAGAGAGCTCCCCGTAAAAGTAGTATATATGAAAAGGAAAGCTGTTTATATTTATTTTTAATAGGAATTTTCAGCTTGTTTGTTTTTTCCCCCTTTCTTTTTCTTTTGACCAACCCTTTATGGCTTTTACCTTTCCAATTGGTAACTTTAAAAATATTTTTAGCCATATATTGTTTTAGACGCATCAGAGAAACTGTGTATCTAAATAAAAGGCTCACTGTTGGCTCAATGTATGTAACCTGAGTTTGATCACACTTTTAATACTCTCCAAAGTAATTACATTAATTTTCTGTTCAATAAGTCTATATTTCAGCACGTAGAGATCTTTTGCTATCAAAAGTTCTTCTAGAATGCTAAAATTACCTGTTGTGATTATGTATATACATACTGCCATTGACGTGGTCCTTAGTCTAAGAGGCTGAACAGTGCTAAAATCTGATCTTAGTGCAGTATATGTGAATATTTCCTTAGAATGCATGAAGCTGGTTCATCAAAGAAAACAACCAACATATTTACCTTTTTATTGGACAATTTTTAGCATTGCATTAGTACATAATTAACTATTTTGCAACTAGCTTAATAAACAAACAGCAGTTAAACATCCACATATGGCTTACTTTGCAAAGTTACACCGTCATGCAGAACTAATGGGTTTGCCACCACATGTTAGGAATAATTCTGTTATAGTTTAGTGAAACTGGTGGTTTGTCTGTTGCAGGAATAGCTTTACATTCCTATAGATATCAAATGTGGTATTGGCTACGGGTTGCATTTTATTACCTTTTACCAGACACCTTGCATTGGGATTTGCAGGGAATTTTAGCATCAGCAAGCACTTTTGTCTTATGTTTTAATGAGGAAAATGAACTGCATTTTTTGAGGAGTCACTGCACTGTTTGGCATTTTATATTTTATGTGATATTATTTACATTTTATGTGATAATAATGAGATATGATCCTTCTCTTCTGCAGGCTCCATGTCAATCAAATATTACTCAGCCTGGACATCCAAAAGGTCTAGGAAGCAGCTTAGGTTTTCACGGCTGGAAGCTGTTTTAGGAGCAACAGAGTAGTGTGGCTGGAATGGCACGAGGGGCAGAGCTGTTGTGTCCAAATCATGGACAAGTCCAGCCCCGTTCCCAGGCACAGGGAATACTTCCTATTTACCATTTACTCAGTGCTATAGTCCCCTCTATTTTCATTACTAAGTTCCTTTTCTTTTACGTTTCTGCTTGCGTTGCTTGTAATGCAAGTTATAATGGCTGGGTGGATGTGGCTGGAGAGGGGCAGAAGTTTCCCTCACTAAAGCCATTGTTGGTAAAAACTAAATTCTGCACAGGTTTCTCATGAGCTGTTGCTACCCCAGGAGTCCTGTCCCTAGGTGGGACATGTTATAGGGCTGGACACACAGTTCTGGGAGCCAGCACAGGGTAGCTTTTTGCATTTAATGCGTTGCTTTCCAAAGTTGCAGCTCTGTTTGGAATTGCAGCTGCTGAGATTTCAGGCCAGAGCCAGCTGTGAGCCCATTGCTGCAGCGGCAGCTGAGTGAAACTGCATTTCTGTGCATCTCATACCAGTGGCATTAAGGGCTGCTGCACCAAAACCCCTGGAATTAAGGAATTTCTCTGACTTTATACTCTTTTAAGTCATAAGTAAATAAAATCAGGATTTTGTGTAGATACACAGATTTTAATGCATTTGAAATGCATTTTGATGGATTTTTCCTTAATAAACCAATAATAATCATTTTCTTCTGAGTGCTTTCTCCCTTTTGCTGTTCTTAAAAAAGTCGAATTATTTTGAAAAGGGAAACTTGTCATGAAGGCGGATTTGGTCTGTATTGTTTCATGTGCAAACTTCAGCTTTACCTTTACAACTTCCCTGTACTGTTTTATGCCTTATGACATTTGTGTCAGATCTATTTTTGTTTCACAATGCAGGCTATATTCTTGTACACTTCTGACTGTATGTCATCCCTCCACATGCAAGAGAGCTGGACAGAGGTTATGATGTTATCTTTTTGAGGCTAATTAAGTTCCAGCATAATCATTATACATAGCCTATATTTTCTTGTTGAATATAAAACTTGCTTTGAGCAGGAGCTTGGCTGAGATAACCCTCCAACGTTGCTACTGACCTGAATTATTCTGATTCTATAAAAACAACAGTCAAAGGTGTGTGTTTATTGTAGAAAGAGATGTTTCATTGCCTAAAATTCTGGTTTTGAGAAGTCAGAGTTCATTGTAGAACATTCTGACTCGTGGTAACAGAAAATGGGATTCCCCAGTAGAAAACTGTACCTCTAACATGGACACAACTAAATACATGCTTAAAATTCCCATCCTCCAGCCTCCAGGACCTGCATCCTGCAGAAAATACCTGTTCTTCTCAAGGCCATGTAGCTCACTGCAGGTAAACATGTTTTTCTAAAACAGAGGCCCTTCCGTTGTAAAAAGAGGATTGAATTGCAGTGGAAGACTGTAATTTAAAAACAAAAGTCCTCACAGTTGCAGGTTGTGGAGAACTCATGCTGTATAAATTTTTTAGAGCACCAATATTTCAGTGGCTGAGTTGATGGATGAACTTGGCAGCCTGTCCTCAAACGATCTGGGATTTTTAGAAAAACAAAAAACAACACCCTTAATGCCAGGCTTTAAACTGTATTTAATAAAAAATAGAGCTGTGTGCAATGTGCTTATTTTGCTTTTTTAGCTACGAGGCCTGTTGCTGCATTCAGCCATTAGCTTCTACCTCATTCTGTCAATATCCAGGATTGGAGATACAATAAGGAACCCTGGCTGCCTCCAGGAGGATGCATACTGAGAAGAGAAAAACAGCTACAACTTAGCCATGACTCTCTTAACTCTTTCTTCTCTGTGTTTGGCTGATCATGTTTATTCTCTCATTTGATCTAGAGAAGCTAAGAACTAATTTAAACATAATCCAAACTCCCTCATGGGACAAGAGCACAGAGTACTGTGAGCACAGCGTTCGTGTTCAGCCACTAAGGAAGACATATGAGCTTACATCTGGGGTGGGTAAAAGGTCTGTGGTTTTGTATGCTTAAACTTCTCTGTGTGAAGTCAAAACAGATAATCCCAGAGAAGCAGGCAGGAAGGGCAAGGGAATATGAATAGGCTGTGAAGAGATCATGGCCTCTGTTCTTCACAGAATCATTTCCATTTCATTTTCTGCAGCCTCCAAAGAAGCAGGTCATCTGGCCTCTGCCTCTGCCAGAAAACACAGAGAAGGGTTCTGCCTCCACATCCAAGCCCTTGCCCACTATTTATTGTTTTCACTTCATGGGATTCCACAGCCCTGCTTACATGCAAATAATTAAAGGTCTGTCAAAAAATGTATAATGCTATTTAGGATAAGATTATAATTATTGAACGTCACTGTATCTTTTGCAGTTTCTATTGCCTTTAAGACTGAGAGATGCAAGAGCAAAGTGCGTGAAGCAATGCTTCAGTAAATATGCAGGAAATTTAAAATCAGGAAACAGGTCCTTGATTGTGAATCCAGCTGTGCAATAGTTTCTTCCTTTCTTAAGCTGGTCTGAGTCACAGGCAGTTTCAATATAAAAATATACACATCAGGCTATAAATCCACATCCTTTCTTCACTGCACCAAGTTCTTATATGTCAAATTTTGTGTAGTCAATCAAGCAATGTAAGCTAGAGAGCTTTATTTACTGGAGAATACTGAAAGCTAGCTCTCCGTGTCAGTCCTCAAAAATAATTAAACAAAAAATAGTTTGACGGGGGTTGGGGTAAGAAGGAAGCAATTTAATTTCTTTCCAGCTTAGGTTTCATGCTCAGTTAATTACAGAATCGTGAGGTTGGAAAGGACCTCAGGAGATCTCCAGTCCAGCCTCCTTCTCAAAGCAGAGCCAGCTGTGAAATCAGACCAAGTTGCTCAGGGCTTTATCCGGCGGGATCTTGAAAACCTCCAAGGACAGCAATGGCACAACCTCTCTGTGCTGTCCTCATGGGAAACAAGTTCCTCCTTCTATGCCATCAGATCTGCTCCAATTTCAGTTTATACCAGTTGTTGCTCATCCTGCTGGGACGCACTGCTGTGGAGAGCCCGGTCTCTCTTCTGTGGGACCCTTTGTAGGCTCCAGGGTCTGGTGTCTCTCCTCCAGACTGAGCAAGCCCTGTCCCTCCAGCCCCAGAGCAAGAGCTTCACCCCACAGCCATCCCGGTGTCCCTCTGCTCAACTTGCTCCAGGTGCTCAATGCCTCTCTCGTATTTGAGGGGGCAGAACTAGACAAGGGCTGAGCAGAGCGGAATCATTGCTTCCCTGCATCTCCTGGCCATGCTCCTGTTCATACAGCCAAGGATGCTGCTGTCCTTCTTTGCTGCAGGGCACATGGCTGGCTCCTCTGGAACTTCTTCTCTCCCCAGCCAGGCAGTTCCCAGCCCTTGCCATGGCAAGGGGTTGCAGGACTTTGCATTTCTCCTTGCTGAGTTTTGTAAGGTTCCTGCCTGCCCTTTTCTCCAGCCTGAGCGGCAGCCCTGCCCTTGGACATGCTGACTGATCCCCCAGGTCTGGCCTTCTCCATTTACAAAATATTGCCATGCATTTCCAGTAAAGCCATATCTGCTGTATTTATTACAGTAGCAATAAAACAACACAATTTAGACTCAGTGTTTTGACAGTTTAAATTTTTGTTCATATCATAGTTGTAAAGATGTGGAACAGAAAGCTTAATAAAACTTATCTAAATCATACCGACAGTTAAAACACATAAAAATGTCTTTGTGTGCCAGATACCTATTTTACTTGGGTTTGATTTTAATTCTTACACCATTCTGTCCACATTGAATTACATTTGGACCCTCTGTGTTGGACTTGTTCTTGGAGAAAGGTAGATGCACTCCTGTCTGTTTCCTGAGTGTGCTAATACGTCAGGACATTGGCTGTAAGATGTAGGGTGATATCCATTCGTAAAATGGATATGAAAACTCTAAAAAATAGTGGCTTGGTGCAGAGTCCCGTGGGGCTGGAAAAGGAAGCCAAATCACAAGTCCCATTCCACTGCCCAGGCGTTAGATTAATCTTCTTTCTGGCAGCTATTTAATTCAGAATAGATTTAGATCAGAACTTTTGTTTGAACACAGTGGCCATTTAATCATGCCAAAATGTTTCCACTGTTCCCATTTTTTCTTTCATTACGTTGTGTGCTAAAGAAATTATAATCAGCAAAGCACTAGAATTATCACCTGGCTATCCTGAATCATAATGAAGTACTGTGTGGCATTTTACCGTTCGAATTCCTGATTTGTGGTTAAATTTGATATGCAGCATACTGAATTCACATTATTGTGTAAATATTCTCATTATAAGCTATAATTTGCTTTTGATCTGAAAAGGTCATAAACATGCCATCAGTTATTTCATAGTAGTATATAACGATTCAGTGTTTTTTTTCTCCACTCAGAATGGGAGGTATCTGCAGGAAGTGTATGGTAATGCCTGGCAAATGTTGACTTTTATCAATGGCTTGGGTTTGCTTCACGCCTTCAACTCCTACATATTATAGCAGTGATTGCTGTTTCTGTTTTATTCTATGGTGGTTTAGTACTATGCTGGATATACTACTTTGCATAATGTTATCAAATTCCTACTATTAGCCCTTGGAAAATATTCAGCTCAGATTCCAAACTGTTCTGAAATAATGGTAAGTTTAAATCTAATTTGTAGTCAATCATTCAAGGTCCATAAATGATTGTCAACCACCAATTTAATGTATCTTTAATTCTGTTTTGAAAAACAAACATTTGAATTTTATCTGTTTCCTATCCTATCCAAAGTCTGTTTTTTACTTTTTCTTGCCTTGCTATTCCTTCTGGTCCTGTCACAATCTCTCCATGAAATCAGAATAATGACTGTGGTGCAGAAGCTTTTCTGAGAAAGCACCTTAGTGTCTCATGAGACTTAGGGCAGAAATTTGTACTCATACTGAGCCAGAAAGGAAAAGATGTAACAGGTGACTTCTTTCACACATAAAATCTCGGTGTTAGGGGAGGTAGCAAGTAAGCCAGAACAGGAAATAGCATTTTTATTATTTCAGTTCAAATTATTGCAAATTATGGGGGCTGCTGCTTGGAATTGTCCCAAATCTGAATGGGTGCTTTATCATACAGCAGAAATGCAGTACAGGAAGAGTTATTAAATGCAGAGGATCTTTGGGGCATGTCAGAGGCATGGACCCTTTGTTTGGATTGCACAATTCAGTTTAATTAGCCACCAGCATTGCATTTCTGTGCATGGAGATTAAACTGTGAGATTGAACGAAAATTACCCACTGCCAAGGACTGCCAAAACCTGCCTACAATTGAGGATTTGGCAGCACTGCCAAGCACTCTGGATTGGGCTCATGGAGAGGAAGGACACGGGCTGTGGGTTCCTCCCTGGGCTGTTATGGGAACAGAACTGCCGGGTGGCACAGAGCTGGATCCCCTGCAGGGAATTCCCGATGGAAAGTTGTGAGGAGTTCACTGATTCCACTTCCCAAGCTGGGATGGGAACCTGAGCCCCAATGTGTGCATTAAACAATACCCTGAGCCAAACTTCTCAGCCAGGCTCTGCAACTTGTTTACTCTGAGCTTTCTGGGGCTGCACGTCAGCTGACAACCTTTTCATTGGGGTCTTGTTCCAGAATTAAGAAGTTTGGTGATTAACTTGCAATTTTACTTTGTGACTTTTCTGTCCTTCTGGTGAGGAACATCCTCTGTGTTTAAGGAGTTTTTCAGAAAACCATCACATAATATGGCTTTTATTAATTTCCGTATAGAAGCATTAATGAACCCAAATCACAGATGAGGAATGACTGTGCTGCTGTCTGAAGCCAGTGTCCCAAATTCACTTGAATTGTTGTGTTAGCTGAATACACAGGTGCTGTCTTACAAATCTTCTACTCAGACATTTCATTACATGCCCTTCAAAATGTACAGGGAGGTGATGAGCAAGGATTTTAGTGTTATCTCAACTCTCTTCATACACAGCAGCAATTGACTGATGCACTTTTTTCCTACCATTATATACACAAAGGAGCAACACATACTTTGCTTTTTGCGAGTATGTTGAAAAACATTTTTTGTGGTTTAAGACAGCTACTTTTATGCAAGTTTCCCCTACAGCCTCAGAATTTTGATGGACTCTTTGGGGATGTGCTGTGGATTTAATCTTACCAACACTGAATTTACTCCAGCCGAAGGTGTTTTAAAATCCAAAGCAAATACATATCTATGAAAAGTGCCTCATTAACAGTCCCTTCCTCAATTAAAATACACATTCAAGATTTCCTTTACAGGGATTCTCAATCTTGATGGTAGGGTAGTGGGTGTATTTACTACAGAAGTCATAGCTGAAATTCCAAGACTCTATTTGCAGTGTCTTGTCCAGGATTTTAGTAATAATGGAGCTCAATCAGAGAAAGCCCAGATTTTTCTGGCAGATTTTCTTTGGCATCATTTTGTCTGGAAAATCTTCATATGGCTCATAAAAATTCATTTATTTCCACTATTGCCTCATGTGATAGAAAAAACCCACATAAAATCCTTATCCTCAGATGTTTGTTATATATCTGGGTAAGAAAGTCTTATAGTTCCCATGCCTGTTGTTCATTATTTCAACCTCAACACAGAAATCAGTTAACAAAGAACAGTAACTTTTTTCCCCCATACTTTTATTCAGAAAAAGAAACAAATTATCTCCCTCATTTACATTTATATTTAATCCATGAGACATCTTGTCTTTTTTTTTTTTTTTTCTGAGGAGCAGGGAACAGATTTGTGTCCAGATAGATAGTTTACCAGGATCTGCCTTTGAAGGCCTATTAATTAAATTGTGGATATATGCCTTCCTGGGTCTGTTTAAATATATCTTAGTTATATCTTAGCCTGAAGATTTACACTTTTGCTTTTATACAAATAGCATTAAGAAAAATAAAAATAATCATTTGTAAGACCATTTTTGTGGTAAAGGAAGTTATTTTTGTATAACTAACAATGTGGGAACTATCAATTTTTTCTAACTTTTTCCCGTGAATGCTGTTTCACAATTTCATAACACTGAGGAGAAGCATATTAGTAAAATGCATTGTTGTTGGTTTTTCTCTGTTTGTTTTTAGTGATGGGTCTGGATGCAGACGTCCTTAATATGTCAAGGCTTTTCTAAAACAGGTGCATGCTTTTGCTGAAAAGACTCATGATGCCAAGAACTGAGGAGCAGGATGGTGTCAAAATATCCCAAAGTCAGCAGGAAATTCTTTTCTAGTTTCAGGGCTTGCACAAAGCTCAACATTTCAATAGTGCCTCATTTAATTCAGGATACAAATGAGGATTAAATATTGCCTAGGACTACACGTGGAGCTTGCAAAGTCCAAGAAGAGGGAGAAACTGAAAAAAAGAGGTTTTGTATAGGTACAAAATTGAAGCTGGGAGTAAGTTCCCTAACATTCAAGATAAAAGAAGGTGGTAAAATTTGTTAAAAACAGCCCCCTTTCTTTATGTTTAAACATGCTGGTTAATATTCCAGCCTGACTGAAGTCAGGAACAAGCTCCCACTGACATCGCTGGAGCTGGGATTTCACTCTCTGGCTGAGGGAAGCTGTAGATCTTTATTTCTGCCTTTCCTTAGAACTCAGACTCCAAGGAGCTATTTGCTTTACATTTGACTTTGCCCATGGGAGATCTGCTCTTCCCTTCAGTAGGTGGAGATCAGTCCCTTCCTGGCAAGAAGCTGGGAGCTTCCCCTGTGTCTGTGTGTGAAGGTGCACAAAAGAAATTGTGATTTTTCCTTCTATCCTCTGTGATTGTGTCAAGGAAAGACGTTTATAAATGTGCTGTTTTTATTTGGGGGTTTGTTAAGGATGGGGTGTTCTGAATCAAGATATCCATTTTAACATCAGTCACCACACTACAGATTGTTCTGCTGAGTGGCAGAGCCCAGCAGAAACCACCAGTGCTGGCAGCCCATGGTGGTCACTCTGTGCACAAGTCACAGAGGAAAGTGTTATGGGAGCAAAACTTGTTGGGTTTTGGTTAATTCATTACATTAGCAATTCTTTAAAAAATAATTTGTGGGGGTTAACCCCCTGAAAGTGTCAAAGAACTCTCAGACTCTTTCAAGGCAATATTTCTCCTATTAGCCAAAAAAAAAAAAAAAAATCTGTGCTTTTCAACTTTGCCTTTCCTTGACTTTCTGGCCTTCTTCCTGCTCTTTCCCTTTACACCCTTTCTTGATCTTTCTTCTTCACAATGGCAGTTTTTACCTTTTTAAATTCCTCATTTAACATTTGGGTTGTGCATGATGTTGCCTTTCTGTTTAGGAAACACGAAGCCGTCAGTATTCCACAGCTGCAAAGTTACTGCTGTCTGGAGGCTGACACAGAAACAGACACAGAGCTTTAGTCTGTTTAAATGGAGATTAAAATTTTATGTAGCAATTAATGGTTAACTGGGGGTAAATGATCCAAAATTACCCAGCAGGGTCTTTGTTGAACAGAAACACTGCTTAATGTGCCTTGTTTACTAACAATCAGATGATGAGCGAGAAGACATTTCTTCTTGTGTTCTGTCAGGTCTACACAGAAGCCAGGATGTGCTCCTGAGGAACAGCTCAGTAGGGACCTGATAGAGCTGTGCCAGTTGCAATAAGGTGCAGTTTTCAAAAAAGTAATCTCCTTGACTTCTGGACACGACATGGAATGTGCGGAGAACCAGAAATTTGTTTGCCAGTTTGATGACTCAGGACTTTCCTGTCCACAAAAGCAGTTTTCATTCATGTTTTGGACAGCAAAATCAAAGTAGGTGCTGGTTTAAAGCTGGAAGGTTGGGAATGAGACTCCCAGCTTGGGGAAAAAATTTCTTTTGGCTTTCCCTCCTTGACTTTGGGTTTCAGGCTGAGTAGGATAATGCAGAGGCTCCATCCTGGTGCTGCAGCTGTGGGAATGAAAGAAAATATGAGGAATAGATGGGAAGGTGTGGCAGCAGGCTGCACCTCCTGTAGGTGAAAAGGAGAGAAGGGGGATTTTGTGAAATGCTCTTCGAAGCAAACTTTTTGTTTAGGAAAGTTTGAATTAATGGGCATTCATGATTTGAGATTATTGTAGGTATCTAACTGTACTACTGTTCAGACACCTTTTTAAGGACATAATTTCCTATAAAACCTATGAATATAAATATTGGTACTGTAAGTATCAGGAAGAGGTGAGTTTTGCCAGAAAGTGGTCCAGAACCCCTAAGACAAATGCTTACATTTAGAGATGGTGATGAGCTGGTTGTCATTTGCTATTTCCTCTAAATAGGAGGTATTTTCTTCCCCTCTTAAGCTTAAATACAGTCCTATGATTTTAGTACAGCATATGAAATAGTAGAATTTCCCCCCCAACACACACTTTTCACAGCAATTCTCCAAAGTTATCCACAATAAAAGACTCCAAGCAAATAAGAGTAGGAGTTAAGTCATCTGCTATGCATTAAATGTACAAATACTGAAAATTAAAATCCTGTTTGCAGATGCATCCCAAAAGGTTTAAAGATTGTTCTTTAAGTAAGAGTGGGAAGGCAAATGTCTCTCAATGCATTTTATATATGCTACCTGTGACAAATGTTCCATAGACTTGAGGAATGGAAGAGAAAAGAATCCTGGGGAGGGAAGCAAATTGCTGCTTGGTTTTCAGTATTTGTAGATCTAATTTAAAATTAAAACAGGGAATATACGATAAGCACTTTAACTTATGTGATAATAACTAAATTTTCTGTAAAATAACTAATATTCTGTAAAAATTAGGATCACAATGTGCACAAATATCCCGAAAATCCTGGTAAAAAATTGAAAATAGCCACTGATACAAAATCTGAGCGTGGGCAGATTATATTGCAAGGCGACGAGCCATTTTGCATTTGCTGGCAGGAGCTGGCATCTGTTTTTAGATGTAACATCCTCAGTGTAGCTGAGGAGCCTCTCAGAAAGAACGTTGCTGGGAAGAGCTCCAAGGGAAGACAAAGCCAGGTTTGCAAGATGTGGAAGTGAGCTGGTGTTAGACTTCCACCACTCAGCAAGACCCACTCTGTGTGTCGTGAGCTCAGCGAGGTACAGAGCTGGTTCAGATTTGGCAGAAACAAGAGCCACTTGAGTCTGAGGTTGTCATGATCTTTTCCAAATAGCTCATTGCATTTGCAGCTTCCAGGTGGGCTGGATGGTAATCTTTGGTCTTTATTATTGCCCCTTGGATGCCTGGGAATCTCCCCTGATGTTCCCCAGCTTGACTGTGTGTGACAGTTCTGGCATTGTCTTGGGGAAATCGAGAACTGGCAGAGAAGTGCCTGAGCTAAGGAATCAGAACTCATTCTACGTGGGGCCTTTACTGACACCACACTGTTAAATGGGTCAGAAAGACAAGATAACACTTCCTTTTTTTTGGCCTCGTTGCCTTGATCCAGCACTCACATGCTGAGGTGGGACTGTCAGAGCCCTGACAGCTGGCATGATGACACACATACACACATCTCTAGAGCTTATTTTTCAAACTAACTCCACAAAGGGCTCGAGGATGTGAATGACAGTGTCTGCCAGGCTCCACTCTACCTGAGTCAGCACCAACTGTCTCCAGCCAGAGAGCTATCCATGATTGTTTATTCCTCCACAGGTTTTTCTATGTGCAGTGTGTGGTTCACCTTGTGCCTGTGCCCTGGGAGAGCCAGCTCATGAAAAGGCAGTTTGGAATAAAATGGGTAGTATATTTATAGTTGCTGAGTATTCAACTGGTAATAAACCTGTCTTAACCCTTGAGAGATATTTCAGTAAGATGACTCTTTGGAACGATCTTGTTTAAATAATGCATCATTCATACAGATGCAAAAGGTGTGTAGAAGCCACCTCTCTAATCACACTGGAGTCAGCAGCCACTTAGAGCAAGAGCAGAGCACAGGCAAGGTCCTCCCTGACAGCCACAAACAATTCTCTCCTTTGGCAAATGGTCATTATTTTAACATGTCCAGGAAATCATGGCCAGCTGTGTGTCAGCTGCTGAAAGCCTGGGCATGCACAGCTCAGGCCTTGAAATCTTCAGTAGGTGAGACAAAAGAGACCTCCAGCTTTGGTGTTAAAAGACCAAACACATACTAGGAGTTATTTTCTGCTTTTCACATGATTACTGTTCATGGGAAACTTTTTCTAGGATCATGGCATTTAAAATCAGAAGAAGTTGTGGGAATATTTTCTGTGGGAAGGGTGATACTGAAATTCTAGCAAGCACATCACTGACCTGGAGTTCAGACATTCAGCTGTAGGTATTTGTGATATCTCAGCTGGTGCAGTTTTTCTTTGGGAGAGGAGGTTTCTGATGGTGCCTGTTGTATCTAACACCCAGGGTCTTCCAGCTTTTGCAGAGCTCTCAATATGGTTGATTTGAAAGCCTGGCTATGCTGTGCCCTTAATCTTTGATACTTCTATAAGCTTCCACAGATGCAGTTTCAACATACTTATTTTTCTGGCTGACACACACTAACAAAATACAACAATCCTTTCAGGAATGTTAACTTTCTGGGGATTTTTGCAGCCATTTTTTGCACAGTAAGGAGTTCCCCTCCCTTTTATTTTTCCTCTTGGACTTTGTCTAACAAGGTCCAAAGGGAGGAATATCTCATGCAAATAAGATTTTGGCCATTACAGTAATTAAGAAGAGACTGTAACTAAAAAGCATTGATTAGTTGGTTCATTGCAGAGATAGGGGACTGAGACTCCTACACACTCAGAATTCAGTATCCAAACAGTAAAAAAACAGTTTAGAATTATAGGTTTTGCAGAAAAAAACAAATTGGGGTCAATACATTTTCATATCCTTTTGAAGCACTGGTATCTTTTCTTATAAAATAAAAAACATCTTGAATGTAGTATCTCCTTTTTATCCTGTAGCATGTGATGAAGGCAGCTTGTAATTGCTGTGTGGTGGGACTCTACTGAAGTAAATCCACTGTAGCTTGTATCCCACTTACTTTTATTCTAAATGCATTTCCAAAGAGTACTTTTTTAAAAAGTCACTTAAAAGCATGTGATCAATATTTCTTTGATTCTGACTGCCGGATAGTGATTTAGGCACTTATTTTTATCTAAGACTCTTCAATCTGCCCATACAACCTAGAAAAATGGTGTTTGTGATCAAGGGGTTTCACCTTGGAAAATAAAAAAGAGTCTACAACAATACTGGAAACACATTTGCTGAGCTGCAAGAATTCTTTCCTGGCTATAGACTGTCCATAAAGAAAGTATCTAATTGTACTAGACACACTTTGGAAACTTTCCCAGAGGAGTAATAGATAAGTTAACGGAGCACTTTTTAATTTTGCAAAGTGCACTCTTCCTTATAATTTACTTAATATAGAAATTTAATGTACTGCAGTTTACTGAACAAATTACATTTAAAGTATTTCAGAGTTAGGTTGAAAGCTCTGCTTTGGTAGCCAGTTGGACTTTATTATTTGATTATCCAGATAAGGACAAGCAGTAACAAAGTTCTCTGTCTTAAGTGGTTCCAGGGATTATCTCTCAACCATTACCACTGTTAAATGCAGATTTTAAATTCCCAAGAAAAAACCCCACAAAACAACAACAAAAAAGATACAGTAGTCCTTTCCTGCCTCTGCACTAGGTAATGCTTAGTTTTCATTTGACCTAAGTCTGAGAGGATTTTGTATTTGTTCCATAACGGCTTTCATAAATGAATTATAATGTTATTAAATAAAACTCTAAAGTTATAGGAAAATACAAGGATGCTAGAAAGTAGTATGGGCAGAACCAAATGTCCTCTTTGTGTGTTGCTGCAGCCCAGCTAACTAAGGTTCTTTTCCATTTATTTGCCTGAAACATCACCAAAAGCACAATCCTGGATTAAAAGTAACAGCATATATTTTCATTAAGCCATTGCCACAGATCCATGATTCATCATGAGTGATACTTCTGTCCTGCCCTCCTGTAGGGCAATCATGTAATGTAACCCCCTCCCCCTCCATTTGTTTTAAAAATTATGTTAGGGTTTTGTTATCAGACAACAGGTCAAATGAGTGTTTGTACTTGGAATGACATAGACTGTGGCATAAATTATCCCAGGCTCCAAAGCAGCTCATTAAAAAATTTCATCTGCTACATGATGGAGCTGTACCCATCTTCTGTGCTAGAAATAGAATTGTGATCAAAAATCCTTTTCATGGAGGTTTTTGCCCTGGGACGGACACATAGATCTCTCAGAGGAGAAAATTATTGAAAATTTAGGGGAAGCTGATGAAGACAGCAGAATTCAAAACTGTTCTTGAAAATCTTAGTGACCGAGGAATGCGCTGCTGTGTACTTCACTGTTTAAATTTTCCAGTGAACGGTTTTTCTGTCAGGTGGAGTTGTAGGAGAGCAGGGCACCAAAGAAAAGGAAGTGTCCCTGAACCTTATGGTGTCTGCTGCTGGTGTGTTCTGCAGATGGAGTTTGAAGAACTCCATGGCATGTGGGAGAGGGCAGGATGAGGGAAATACGTGGCAGCAGACTACAGCAGCAGTCAATGAAACCAGGCCATCACATGAAGCATGGAACAATTTTCTAGTCAAATTCCCAGGCAGTTCATGGATTCTGCAATGAGGTGGAGTCTGAGAATCATCAAACTGAAGAATGGCTCAGACATTCCTGACTGGGAACTTCCAAAAAAGCCTGCACTGCAATGGCAATGCTTCAAAATATCACCTGCTCTCTGAGTGTCTCACCAGTACTGTTCCTCACTTTAGTTTCAGCAGTTCACTGATGGTTAACCTGATGATCTTGGCTTAACACAGGGCCAGTCTGGATGACAGGAATGTTTCTGCAACTTAAATGTGCAGGGGTTGTGCAGTGTTTCATATCTGTCCTGTCCATGTATCCCTCCATGCAAGACGTGGGGTCTCTGAAAGAATTTTAGTAGACATCCCTTCCTGTGGTGTATCAGAAAACTCTAGTGATGAAATCCATTGCAGCTGCTGTGGTCCAGAGCAAGAAAGGTAAACAAATGCCCTCCATCAACAAAAAACTGAACAATGTTATTAGGGCAACCTCTCTTCCTAATCCTTGCTGCAGTCCACATTGTGCTAATGGAAGATGTTCGACTCAGTTGATATTTTGGCAGCCTTTGATATATTTCCTTGTGAATACCCTCAGAAAACAAAGCTTGGAGCTGGATGGTAATTGGCTTTGTTTTATCAAGAAAGGTAAGGAAGGTGAAAGAGAATTCACTATTAGACAACCTCTAGCATTCTTGAAGAAGAAAGGAATTGCCCAATTGGGCCAAGGGAGGGTTTATCACTCCTACATCTCTCTTACCAGCTGCGAAAACAGAGATGAAATGGCTAACAATGGGACAATCATTAATATTTTTTTGATGAAAACCTGTGGAATTCTTAAAGTGAAATCAAGTAGTTGCCTGGCTGGTAGAGGGACATGGCTTTTGTATTAATAAGGATTCCAAATGTAAATGATCGTGGAAGCAGGTAGGCAGGATTTTCTTGGCACTCGGATCTGGGCAGTGCTGCTGTCTGTGGACAGACTGATGATACATCTTGGAGTTTGAATAGCTCTTTGGTGTTAGACTTGATGGCTGGAGATGAAGAATTAAGTTTGCTTCATCTGGCATATAGCCTCAAGATAATATCAGAAAAATACTTCATGCTTCTGCTTCTTTGAAAAATGTATATGTGTCGTTTGCTTTTAGTGAAAACACATAAATGGATAAATGGGTAAATGGCCTCATGAGATTAACGTTCAATTAATGGATGATTTCTGCTATACAAAGATTTTTATTAGCATTGTGATTACTGAGAATAATTAGTCATAGAAGTCTATACTATCATCAAGTTGAAGAACATGACTGGATCTAATTAAAGCTAATGTGAAGAATTGGGTATCGCATTTTGACTAGGATGGCAATGCAAAATCCCGTGCTCCTGAGAAGTCTGAGCTTCAGTGACATCCTGTGGTCAGGACTCACTTTGTTGCATTGAAAGAAGGCATTTTCAAAAGCTAGGAATGAAGGGATCCTCCTTTCTGGAAACCACGTGTGAGGCGTGAGCGTGTGTGGCGGGGGCACCGTGTCCACAGTGACCTCCTGGGACCCCCAGGGTCAGAAACTCAGTTTCCTTCTGGGCCACCAGGTGGGTCTTCAATTCAAGGAGAAACAAAAGCTCTTCTTCAAGACCAGGGAATGGCCAGCTGGAGAAAAGCAGCAGCCTGTATTCTAATGGTTCCTCAGAAATGGGATTTTATCCCTGGAACACTGGGAGTAATTTCTGCCTAGAGTGGTGGATTGAGATAGAAACATAGTTAGATACAGCAAGTTGTTATTATTCACAGACATAAAGAAGATATTTAAGGTAAAGATCATCATTAATTTCCCTGTAATGACTAATGCTTTATATTCCCAGAGGCCTACCCCTTCTTTGATGAAATACCTGCCAAGCTTTGGCTCACATAGAGTTTTCTGCCTTCTCAATGAAACTCTGCTTGTACATCTTTCAGGCAAAAAAGGTCTGGTGATGTTGATACAATCCACATGAATTGCTATAACAGAAGTTGGATGAGCAGGCACACAGATCATTCAGATAAAATCACTGTCCACACTGAAACATAACATTTTTTTTTTGGTTAGAAAGACTTAAGTCAGAGTTTTATTGTATTTTTACCTCTATTTTTATCTCTAGAAAAATGTTGTAAGAGACAGTCTCCTACCTGTTGGGAAGTAATAAGTAAGATTCATGGGAAATGATCTCACAAATAAGCCAGTATGTAGACTAAGTGGGCAGGCTGACCTTTTGTTTAGCAACTCATATTCCAAGCTATTATCCCCAATGAATTTGACTGCAAGGAAAAGGAAATTCCTATATCTCAGTTACAGCAGTAGAAAAAGAATAAATTTTCAATTGGCTTAGTGTTTGTTGCTGCTTTCATTTCATTTTTTTCCTTTGATATGCACATAGTTGATACAAACTATAAATTGTTTTTTAGGTGAATAGTGGAAGTCATTTAATGAAACCAGATTTAATGGTCTTCTAAAGATAACCACATGTGTATCCAAAGAAGGTTAACTTCTACCTTTAACTTCTTCATGAACATTTTTCTTTACATTTCAAGAATGCAATGTTGGGACTGGCAATTTGAAGGAATTTTCTCTCATTTTGTGTAGGTTGCTACTGCTGCTGGGTGTTAGCAAGTGCATCTCTAATATGCATTTAAAAGTTTTGAGAAACAGAATTTTTAAACGTTTTGTCTCTTTTCTAAACAACAATTGTTGCCATCAGCTATTTTTTCTCCCATGCTTTTCTCACAGATCTCCAAGGAAAAAAAAAAATATTTTCAACTTCTTTCTATGAAGACAGAAAGGTCTGAAAGACAGACTTAGATATCTAGAAATACCACTCATCTCATGACTATTTGGTATTAAAATCTACGTGAAAGCAGTGGAATGCAGGGTGAACAGATTTGAAAGCTCACAACCCAGCAAATTCTAAAAATCTGCTTGCTCTTTGTTTAGATGGAAATTTCAGAGACTTGATAACACATCAACTGCGAGATAAGCTGGAGGTGTGAAACAGCTCAGTCTCTCTACCTCCCTTTCTTTTTTTGTTACAGCTCCTCCTTATTTTATTCAGGTGCATTTGCAGTCAGAAGACTCTTATCATATGTGTGCTTATAGTTGAAAATGACACACCTGCCCAGTATCTATGGTAACAAAGGCTCTCTTCAATCTCAGACTTCTTGGTGCTCTTTTCTGCCTTTTTATCCTCTGGAAGAATAGATAATAAAAAATATTTGTGACAGTTTGTTTTAATTTCTATTGCCATTTATTAAAAATTTTTCTGTAATAATCCAAGCATCTTGTCACTATAAACTTTTCTCCGTGATTACAGAGGGTTGGTATTTTGTGGTGATGCATGGGTTTTGTTTTTCTCCTTGGGAATATGATTAAAAATGTAGGAAATGGTAAAATGAACATTGTCTTTCTAGAAAAGGATGCTGGTGAGAGAGTTATGTATAACAAGTAGAATACTTATAACTGCATCAAAGAATTCTGTTTCTAACATAAAAAACTGCAGATCTACAGGGAAATTACTTTAATCAAAATGATAAATAAACTCTAGTCCATTTTTTATTATGGAGAACTGATCCAATGTACTAAGCTCTTTCCTGCTGTTGATGAAAAGGCAACTCATGGTATCAGTGAGCTTGGATCACTCTGCAGTGGATCAATACTTCACAGAAAATAATTGGATTAATAACTTTCTCTTTATTTATAAACCCTGACAATTAAAAAAAAAGAAAACATAAGGTCTGTTTTTCCTCTTAAACCTCTCACTCTCTCTAGACTTACAAGTACAGTCAGTATTAGCTAAAGGAAAGGGCTTCAGCACCATCTGTTTTGCCTTGTTCTGAGATTCTTTCAGTGAAATCAGAAGACAGCCTGAGCATATTTTGAGTTTAAGTGGTATTGTTTGTACGTTCTTTTAAATCAAGGTGAAGAGACAAGTCCCCCTGTGGAGTTCAAGAATCACTTAGCAAACCAGATCCTTGTCAGAAAACATAACAATATTCTTTCTTTATAGTGCACTCTATTCAAGGCTGCCTTTCATACGACTACCCATGACATAAGGCTGCTATTCTTCAGTTCCTCCTGCTCTCCTATTTCTCATTTGACAAGCACCTTCCAACGAGTGCAAAACCCTTCACTTCTAAGAACAGGCTTTCTATTAAAATGTGATGTAATCCTCACAATGTCCTACTTACAAAACCTCACAGGGCTGATATACTTCCCCAAGGGCTGCAGGTCAGATTTTGTCCCCAGGAACATCCATGTAAATCTCAGCGAGTTCACTGGAGTTGCTGTGGATTTACCCTGGTGTAGCAGAGCACTGCTCTGCTCTGTTCAGTGCATAATTCCTTAACCACTGCATCATTTTAACATGACGGTTAGGAATGTGATAATTTGCTGTTTTGTTCTCATTACAGCTCATCAAATTTGGAGATACAATATGCTGGGATTTGTGTGAGGGTTTAAGGAGAGAAACAAAATTACTGAAATGCATGTTTTAATCTGAGTCTGTAAAGAGTTTGGCAAATGAAGGTGAATAACGTGGATACAGCTGGGAAAAAAAAAATTCTGTACAGGGATTTAAAGACTACTGTGGTTGAAGCAGCTGTCTCGGTAAAATAAACTTTTTCCAGCAGTTTCTTGAACAGCTCTGATCTGAGCAAGGACACAAACACTCAGAAATTACCTGATAAGGGGTGTTGTGACATTAGAAATGCAAAATAATGGTTGAGAGGTTTCAAATCTGCAAAAACCCTCTAACCTGGAAGCTGAAACACTCAGCTCTAGTGGTGAAACACCCTTCCAGTGGTGGAAGGAAAATTTGGAGTCTGTTCCCTGTTTGACTACAAGGCAGTGGCAATATCCAGTGGAGATTTTCCTGAGATTCCCTGAGTTCTAGGACCGAGTTCTAATGGATTTCAGTTATTTAGTTTCTTAAGGCTAAAGAAAACTTTGAAAACATCAGACCCGCTAACCTGATTAAGCTGATAACATTTTTGTTCAGCTGTCTGGCTGGGAAATCAGTTATTTTCACATCTCTGTTGCACAAATTATGCCTTTTATTCCTCTCCTGCCAGCTGAATCAGCCTTCCCCAATGCAGTTTGTTTTCCAGGTGTATGCAGTGGCTGTGGGGGAAAGGGTTCGGGCTGGGCTGTGCCTGTGTGGGGTCGGGTGTGCTTGGACACCTCTGAGCTGGAGCTGCTGCAGGGAATCCAGTGCTGGCAGGCAGAAATGGGAGTTCAGGGTAGCTCTGCCTCAGGAGATGCTGCTCCTCTCTCCCTGGTGAGGAATTTAGCTCACACAGAGGCTGTTGAAGGCACAATGGGTGAGGCAGGGCAGCACTAAAAATTACGTTTCCCACCTATGAGGAAAACTGTCTTATCTTCTGTTCAGCCTCTTCTTTGGATGTGAACAACATCGATTACCACCTGATGCTTAATGTCTGGAATTTTCTGACCTTTGAATGGTCAGCCTTCATGTGGAGGTTGACCTTCGGGGCTGAAGAGCAGAGGTTTGTGCATTTAGTTGTAGGTGATCATGATATGTACATATATAAAAAGACAGAGAAAATTGAGTGCACATTATCACTCTCCTTTAATTTCTACTTCTGTACCACAGAGTCCATGGAGGGTAGTGATAGCAGGGAGCAGAGGTCGAAAATATTAATAGGATCATTTAATGTTCTAAAAGAATTTCTGTTTTTCAAGGTTATTCTAATATCCTAGTCAATAGTAATATCATCACAGTGTCTTCACGTAATCAAGTTATGCTTAATAAAATATAGTGCTGAATACTCAAAATTAAAATGAAGATGGAATAGGAGGGGAAGATTGTGATAAAGAAAGTTGTCATCATCATTTTATCAAATAACTTCTACTGAACAATAGTGAGGCTCCACAAAGGTTCAGTGGCCTTGGGCACGGAGGTCACACAGAGATAACATGTCCTTCCCTGTCACCGTTTCAATTGTCCAAATGTTTCCATTTTCTTACAGAGCTGGCAAGCATTTTAGAATCCATGGGATTTGCTGCTCAGAGGGACACAAATTCTCTTTGTTCAAAGTATAGAATAATAGAATAGCCCAGTTTTGGAAGGGAGCTCGGTGCAAACCATTTTGGGAGCAATGAGTTGAGATGAGATTATTTAGCACCCTGAGCAATTGTATCTCGAAAACTTCCAGTGAGGAGGACTGTACCATGTCCCTGGGGGGGAAATGAAACGTGAAGAGCTCTCCAGTTTTCCCCAGCTCTGAAATGTGGGAGTAAAAACTCTCTCTTGGAAAAGCTGTTTGGGAGAAATTCCTCCTTCTTGCTTAGTCACTTTCTACATCCAAACAAGGCAGCAATCCACAAGGAAATTTGTAAAGATGATGAAAATGAGTGGGGAAGAAGCCGAAGGCTGGGAGAACAAAGGAAATTATTATTTCTAAGGGGAAGAAAATGTGATTGCTCAAGAAATAATTACACTTATTACTTAATAAATAGTGTTTCTTCTATTTATTATGTAGCTAGAACTTGTTTGGTGTCTGTGAGGAAATAATTGATTTGACTTTTAACACACACTTAATGAGTTATAGTATAGCTTAGAAATCTTCACACTGTGAATGGAATTGTTTTCACAGCTGATTTGTGAAATTCATGAAGACGGGCCCCGAGTTCAAACCCAAAAATGAACTCCTCCCACATCGAAGGTTTATTTGGATCATTCTTCATGCTCAGCCCACTTGTAGCAATCGGATTGAAACTCCAAGATGAAATTTTTCCTTCTAAGCTTAGGGGTGTTTGAGCCCAAGGTGCTGTTGTGAGGTTCCCTTTGAAATTTTGTTTTACAAGTGGTTTCATGGTGATTGGCAACATCACATCCTATCACATAGGAGAAAATGGGGGCACTCCAGCTGCAGTTTGGTTCACACTAAATTTCTGATGGATGCACTCAAAGCCATGAATTTAAGCATCACTATGATTTTATCTTGGTGTATTAACATACAGAAACACATAGAGTGTGTTTTTTTAATTGCTTGGAAACTACAACATGCACTGAGTACTTTTGCTACATTTCTACTCCACTTTCAGCCTTGTGACATTACCTTGAAAGGGTAAAAATGTCTCTTTTGCAGTCTCAAGGGCTTAAAACTAACTGGAGAGAAGTGTGACTGTGGTCAGTTACCAGATTGTGAGTAAATGCTGATTCATTTAAAAGTAAAAGAAAATAATCTTTTCTCCTTAACTTCAAATATGAGGGAAAAAATGGATATGGAGACTTTAAAGTAAAGGGTGCTATTTTTATTCTCCCCCCACCCCCTAGCTGATCAAGGCTGATTTGTAACTGATAGCCTGTAAATTTTGGGAAATATCTATAAAGACTGAGGTTGCTTTTGCAGCATTTGATAAGATCCTCTGTGGCAAAATAGATAAATGAGAAAACTATATTTTCTATCTCGATGGAGTATTAATATGTTGCACGACTTCATAGATGTAACACATCTCTATAAGTAAATACTTTTAACAATGAGACCAGGTTGTGCCAATAAAAGGTACCTCTTTTTAATGGAACTAATAGATTGAAATGTTGGGGGTTTTGTTCCCTTCATTTTAAATGAAGCCAAATATAATCCAAGTGGGGGATAGAGAGAGTTGAAGAGACTGACTGAAGGAACCAGTCTACTCTAAATACCACAAATGCCATTTTTACCTGCTTCCTATGATTTGCTTTCATTGTTGTAGCACTTGAGGACCTGCAGAGCACTGGGCAAACTCTGCTCAGATATAGGGTAGGGACAGCTCATCTTTCCTGTCCAAAGGTGTGGGGTTCTCCAGTCAGGGGGAAGAAATCCAGGCCATAGAAAGGCACCACTCATTGGCTGCAGGGAGCACATTCAACATTTGCAACCAACTGAGGAATCAATGGACTTGTCCATCATTTGAAGTCTTTAGTCAGCCTGATATCTTTTGTAAAATCACATTCTTCCATCAAAAATTTTGGGTTTGATCAGAGTTATGGGGTGGTGATATATGCACTGTGGAGGCAAGGCAATAATTTAAAATGCAAAAGCAAAGCTACTACCCGTGTTCACAATCTCAATATATCACCCTGTAACTGTTTTTTTTCTTCAGAACAACCTAAATATTCTTTTGGGTAGGATGAGGGCCGGAAAAGAATGCAGTAGTCCAGCTGGTGGGTAACAGATAACAAGATCATAAAAATTAAAGTTATACTTCAGGTAATTAGGAAATTTGCTTATTCTATCATTAATTGTGCAGCTGTTTAATTTAAATATAATCTGATTCAAAGTGTTAAAGTTTACTCCAAGCTGAATGTTACTGTTTTCCCTGCAGTCTGCAGCATTTTGCCAGGGAAATATAAAATCTGGAAATAAAAGGAAAACAGTGTTTTTTGTTTGCAAAATTACATGTTATGCCTATCTATAATTTTTTTTTTTAATAAAAGGAACTTGAAGTAATGCAATTATTTCTACTGGGAAAACCTCTCAGGAGCAAGTTGTACACAGTAATTATGATTTTAGACTGCACTGACATCTTTACTAAGTTCTGTGTTATCTTACCCTATATTAAGTATGTTCGGTTTTTGAAGTGGGTGTTTCAAATGTCTTCTCTTAATTATCACTGTGTAACTGAAGAGAAGTACAAACTCACAGCCCCTTGAAGACTGTTTTGATTTGGTTTGTTTTGATATTGTTTTTCACATATAAATCATATGGGCACATCTGCGACTGAAATGGAGATAAGCCTCCTGGTGTTATCTTATTTCTTAATTGTAGGCTCTCATTTTCCAGGGAGAGTGTTGACTTGGTCCTTCCCTTATCGTGCCCTCCTCTGCTGTTTACTTGCTTGTTTGCTGGCAAAGCTGCTTATATTTTAAACCTATCTAGGCAGAGCAAGCTTTAAAAATGCATGTCAGATTCGTTTTAATTCAGAAACCATTTTCTTTAGCAGCACATGTAGGCTTGCTCCAATTTTTTATTTCCTTTTTTCCTATTTCACACTAGAGTCATAGAAATGCCTCCTCCAGATAACAGAAGGAGGCAGGTGTTATTGAGAATAGTTTTTTTTGTGAAAAAGTGGAACCATTATTAAAAATACTTTCAGATAAATGTCAGTCTTTATACTTCCTGATATTTAACACACATTTCAACTTTTTCTCTGGTGTGAGGGGCTCTTTGAAAGGAGGCAGCCGGATACAAACCAGAGCTGCTTCTGCTGTGATGCTGCAAGTCCTGAAGTCCCAGGCTGAGAGAGCCTTGCAGAATTTTGGATCCAAACTGCCCATTTTTCATCTGGCTGCAATATTATTAGGGATAAAGCCCTGTTGTGCTGCCTGTGGTGGGATGCTCTTTCACCTTGGCACTTGGCAGTCGTTTGGAGCTTCCCACTTGATCATTGCTCAGCTGCCTGTGCCACTTCCTTTGCAAATGTACTTCCGACCTTATGAAGCAGATGCAGTTTTTTTCCCCTGGTGGAAAAGCTGAAAATCAGAGTGTTTGAAGCAGGAAGGACTGATGAGATAGAAAAGCAACAGGAGAAAGCTGATGCATTGGCAATCAAGGTTCTCTTTCCTCTCTTTTTCTTTCTTGTTTATCCATTATCAGGGCAATGCAGGTAACCGTCTTTATCGATAGTGTTTCATTTAATGTTTGCAGCTTTCAGATATTAATTAGTTAAGGCTAATTAACTAATGGGAAGACAGGTTAGTGCTGCCATTTTAGTTCTGTGGGTGGAAAAGAGGGGTCCACAGAGGTCTTATGACTTACCCCGAGGTTACAGAACGTGTCAGAGTCAGACTCAGGGCTGAGATGGGATCGAGCAGCGCTCCTGGGGAAGTGCCCGGTGCCCAGGCAGCCCCAGCTCTGGGTCTCAGATTTGGGAAAACCTTTTCCCTGCCATGGTGTCCCGATCAATCAGCTCCTGCTTGGCGTTACCTGTGGGAGCAGTGTCCCAGAGTCCTGCTATCCTGTGTTGTGAACTTTTTGAAGGTCGTCTTCTCCGTTTTCCACAGCTGTTATATCCCGTCACAGTTGTTTTGTGAGTAAGTAGAAAGAATATTTTGCATCTCGTTTAAATGTGCCAGATAAAATGGGGAAATGAGAAATACAGGTGGATTAAAAAGTACAGGTTTAACCTTGCAGACAGTACTGAAGAGAATCTTCCAGATGTGATAAATCCGTGTCTTTAGATGATTTATGTTGCAGTTAGCTGTGCATCCAGGCAGAGAAAAATTAATAGAACAGAACCTGAAAGTTTTGGAAAACAAACAGGAGATAAAAGTATTTGGAAACATAGAAAATGTTCTTCACCACAACAGTAATTTTAAACAATTCAGTCCTGGTAATCAAAAGTGTTCTGAGAAGAAAAAGCAAATTCAGAAGACTCCAGATCTACAGAAACAGCAGGAATTTTCAGAGGTTTAAAAGGACCACTTTCCTCAAATATTGCTGAATACGTTTCTAGATAAATTTATAGTAAATGATGCATTTGGCTGAAATTTCTCTCAACTTATATATAGGACAAGTGGAAGAGTCAAATAAGAATAATCTCATCCGTGAGTTTCTGAATAACCTAAAAATATGTTCCTAGAGGATAAATAGAAATTTCAGAAATAGAAGTCAGAGTACAGTGCTTTCCATTTTTAAGGCAGATGTCTGTGACACAGACACTAAATTCAGAGATCCATTCTGCCTGAATTCAGAAACACTCAGGAGCATCTTGTTGCTGTGTATCTGCTAGACCAACTGCAGCAAATAAGTAACAAAGAATTCTGTGTTACGTTTAATAATGTGAATTTTTCCCATTTTTCCTTGCAACTTCAAAATTATATAGTAGTTGATTTTCTGTAATTTTCTGTTACGTTTTCCCCAAAATATTTAGATTTATTCCTGTCTGATTTTTTACAAGTTTTGATTAGTTAAAAGTTTAGGGAATTAAAAAAAAAGTACTGGACAATGTGCAAGGAATTTTCCAGTTTACTGAGGGTTTTTTTTCCCTAGTGCCATCCTCTTCCTTAATTTATTTATATTTTTATATTTGTCTTTCTAATTAATGTAGATAAAAAATTAAAACCAGCATTTCCCTAATGGATAGAAATAATAGACTGGCATAATTAATTTTATGCATTTAGAGATATTCTTTTCGTACATCCTTGTCTGTGAGTAGCTGTGGTCACTCCATACAGTTTGCATTGTGAAGCCCACAGTTTAAACCTGTTCGAATAAAACCCCATTTCAATTGCAAGTTATTTTCATTATCTGATATTTTTAATGTGCTCTCCAGTAGGTCAGTTTACCTGAAATTTTAATTTCTATTTTAAAGTTTGTATGAAAAAAAGAGATGTAACAGGATGGCTAAAGTAAGGTTTAATAAGCATTAACAAAGAATCACCTGTCAGAGCACCAAAAGCTTTCTTGTGCCAGGCAGAAGCCTGCAGGCAGAACACTCCATGCACCGTGGGGTTACTCTTCCCCTCCTCTTGAACCCCAAAACTCTGTGGCTCAAACTGCCTCACTTCTCCCGTCTAGACAAAATTTTACCTGGGTTTATTCAAGCAACTTTTCCTCAAGCCTCCTGGTAATTATAGCAGTGATCCTCTGGAGCCTGCAGCCGCACAGAATCTGTAATAAAAAGAAAGAGACAGTAGGTATGGCCCTGGGAATTGCCCACAGCCTAAAGCACACAGGCAGGCAGGGGAAAACCCTGGAGAAAACACTTGTGGGGGCTTCTGCAAATGAATCCTACAGGCTCTGTGCCACTGCACTCAAAACGCCTTTCCAGTGGGAATAGCACTGGAACTGGTATTTTCACCTGGACTGGAAGCCACTGTTTAAAGCGTTATTGTGCATCCTTTTTCTTAGTAGCACCTCGAGCTATTTATATTTCATTGAATTTAATAGTTTGTTTTCATGCTGTGGCAGATTTGCCAAATAGTTCATTAAAAAAGTATTAAAAAAAGTTGCTGGGGTTGAGGAAACGTTGTGGAAGCTGGGTTCTTCGTGGCTTGAAAAAATGTAATGTTGATTTTTGACTGTAAGGTAAAATTGCTGGGGGTTTGTGCTAAAATTATCCACAGTGAAACAGTTAATAATAGTAACATCAGAGGGATAAAAAGTGCAGTTCACACAGTTTAGAGCTATCACCCCTACCTGTTTGTAGGAGGACATAACACTGTGTTGGATTATATTCTCTTCTTGTTGTTAAATTGTTAAAAGTCACAAAGGAGGAGTACTTCAATGTGATCATTCTGACTTTTTAGTAAAGTGGAAGAATCACAAAGTTCTTAAATGCCAAGTTTAGGGAAAAAACAACAGACTGAGTTAACTGGAGTAAACCCCAGACTACAGCACAGAGACAGCTTTACTTCTGCATGGCTTTAGGAGAGTAATTTTAAGGTAACTTAGAAATGTGCCCAAGTCCTGCTTTTTTGGAGTAAAAGTTTTGCAGCCCCTCACGCAGTACTGGACCACCCACCATGGGACTCCCCTTTGCATCTCTGCATTGTTTTACAGATAGCACCAAACCTGTTTTTTCATTAATTAGCTTGTAAGCTTTTGTGGCAGGGACCAAGTCATTGTTCTGTCTCTGTACAATGCTGAGTCCAATGGGATCATCGCTTATTATTCGTATCAGAGGCAGCTTAAGGCTTGTCAGCAGCATAGGCAAAATTGAATTTTGCTGCCCCTGGGAGGGCTGGCATGGTCGGTAAGGTTTTTCCAGGGGATGTGGCAGAGGGGACATGGAGGGGTTTGGGTCCTGGGAGTGCCAATATGTCTGAAATGACTGTGAGATATTTGGGGATGCTGCAGAATAAAAGATGCTAGCTCCTTTCTCCAGCTGGGGAAAAAATAATTAAAAGCTTGGTTGAAGAGGTACATTCTTCTCCGTGGCTCCTGAGATTTCAAAACTACAATATCAATTTTTTTTAATACTTTTTCAGCCCTATATAGCTGTTTGATTACTTTGAAGAAGGAAGTGAAAGCATCTCAGAAATATTGGGTAATATAAAAGGTAGAGTGTGAGCAAACGTTTTGAACTTTGAGAGTGTGTTATCCTTTGCAGCTGATAATGCTACTGTTCACTTACAGAGGCACCAGACTGGCTGCAGACCTACAGAAAATATGAATAAATATTTGCTTTTAGTTATTCCCCCTATTATGCATAATATAGCAATATAATTATTACTTGTAGGCATATAACAGCAGTCCTGATCATTTTTTCTTGAAATATTACTGATACCTCAGTTGGTCAGCCTTTAAAAAATGAAAAGAGTGACATGTGGCCATGAGATAAATATCTTTATATCCTGTAGAAGTAAGGGTCTTAAAAATGTTCTCTCTACAAAAATTTTTTAGTTGAATGTCAAGTGAAGATTTCTCAATTTTAATCTTATAATTCTGTGAGAATAAAAAAGATGGGCATGACTCAGAATTGGTTGAATGTTACTTAGGTTTCTGTCACAGAGCTTCAAAACTTTTTGTTTCTGATGCTATCTAAAATCTGATCATTCCTCAGCTTTGAAATAATTCCTTAATTAATGGATAGGTTACACCGTTATATTTTCAACAAGTTCTGTCAAAAATGCAACTCACATGAAAACCAATCATGACAGAACTGAAAGGAAGAAAAAGGATTTATTCAGTAAAATGTATTTCATTTCTGAAAACTACCATGGCCTATAGATTTCCATGCATCCTTTGGAGTCTTCAGCTAGGAAATTGCCATTGTTAAAATCTTTTTCTTCTCCATTACTTAAAATTTTGCAGAATTTTTATCTGTTTTCATTTTCAAATACATCAAGAGAAAAGATAGCTCATTCAGCAATGTGCAAAAAGGGTTTTATGGGTTTATTAAAGAAAAGATAGATTTGAGAGTTTTAAAAATTCTCATAAATCTGATCTAAGTAACATATTCAAGCTTCCAGTAACTAAATTTGATACCTGATAACAGTAGAATTGCACATCTTAGAGAAAAACATGCTGTGACAAGTAAAATGCTGTTTACCCAAATTATGTATTACAAAGTTGTCTCCTTGTGTCTGCCCCAAGGTGCCACCCAACAGGGCGAGGTGTCTCCTATCCTTTCATAGAAACCTTCTCAGTTCTGTGTAGCCCAAACTGGGACCCCACTTTGGGCATCACTCTTCACAAACTCACGTTCCAGCTGTCCTCATTATTTGGGTTGTCAGTCCTTGTATGTTTTATGAACAGGAGTCAACACATCCCAAACCATGAACTGGTGCAAAATGGTGCCAGGGAACCCCTGGTGGAGAGGTCCAGGAGAACAACTCAGCTGCTGAGGTGCTGTGATTTATTTTGGCATGCTAAGAGTTATTTAACGTAGAAAATGTTCTCTTTCTGATATGAAAAAGAATTTGGAGAGGGGTGGAGAATGACAGAGAAAAGTTGACCTTTTCCAAAGGCACCCACTCTCATCTTGCAAGTTTGAGAATACAGTAAGTGTCAAATGATTTCTGCTTCATAAGCTTGTGAGGGAGAAGCATTTTAATTTCTACTTAATTCATGGGGTATGTATGTTACACAGAAAATAATTAAAGAAAATTGGTAAATGCGAGCCTTTTGCCAGGCTGGAGCATATTAATGGGCTAGAGGGAAAATATGCTGTACCTGAAATTTTGGGGAAATGGAAATTAATTTGGCTTTGAGTTTCATGTGGTTTCCTTGAAAGATTGTTCATACAGTATTTTGTGCATAAATGTCTTACGGAGTGGTAAGGGGTTTGCTTTTCTTTTTGGAAATTCCTTTTAAACTCATTCTTGCTGCAGATATTAATTACCAGTATTTAATAGATTCCATGCATGAAAAAGAATATACTTCTTTTACTCTCTCCTTTCCTCTAAGTTTTTTTATATAATATGGGCAAATATCCATGCACAAGATATTTTTTCACACAGCTACCAATAAAAGTTCTACATTCTTACAAGCTGGAAGATAACAGTATTAGAATCATGTTATAAAATGATAAAAAAGGGTTCACACCACATTTATTTATACACATATCTGGATACTCCTGGTGTAAGAAATATTTAAAAAATGCATTGGAAGTAAAGTAATATTTAATTTAATATGGTTCCAACTTTTCTGTTGAGAAGGTGATTCTCTTGATAGTGAGATTTAAACTCTTATCTCTGCTCTATGGCTTTGGACATTGCCTTCTATTTGGCAGCAAATGTGAAATTTCAGAGTAAACAGCTACAAACAAGCAAATACTGTAGACAAACCCAGTTGCTACTGCAGTTCTTCTGTGTAAAAGCTTCTGAGATATGATTAAAGTTGAAACCTAAATGGACATAAAACAAATAGGCCTAAGCTAAGTCCAAAAGGTAAAGCAGAAGAGGTTTATTTATTTTTAGGTAATGAGATTACAGTTTAAATTGCATTTCATCTCATTAAGGGACTGTTAACGTCTGTTACCTCTTTTTCTGACATTAAGTTACCATATACCACAGATTCCAGCTAATGACTTTTTGAGGGAGACATTTAGGACATTTCCTAGGAGAGGTTATATTCATTTTTCTACTCCAGGAAAAGATTGAGAATTTTTTGAACATACCAGTGAGTTAATTTATCTGATTAAGGATTAATTATGATAATACAGTCCCAGTGATTAGGTACCTTCAATGTAAAATTTGACTTCATATATTACAGATTTCTAGATTAAAGAGCCTGATAGTCTTTGACCTGGTACTGACCCGATGTTCTGAAAGTAATTTTTTCGAGTAAGGTGGGGACAATTGTATTTATGGCCGTGTTCTGAAACCTCAATTTGGGCTGATTTGCTTTTTGCTTGTCTTTTTTTTTCCTGTAAAGTGAATATAACTTCTGGTTCACCATAAACGTGGTCAAATCTCTGCATGCAAGTGTTGTGCTGAAAAGCAGGATTTGCACAGAGGTGAAAGCAGCTTGGTTTTCTAAAACCTCGGAGAAGTAAACTTTTATATATTGAAGTTCAGAAAAATTATACTGACCTTCTGATATTTTTGGTGTGGGAGTGAACCATGCAGTTTAAACACTTTTTCATCCTGTTTTAAGTGCTCTGACAAAATTCTGTCACAACAGGCCGAAGCATGAACCTAAATTACTGTTAATACCAGCTGAAACCCGCCCTGGTTTCCTGGTGAGCACTGCAGTACAGGGAACATATAAATAAAATATATAACAAATGATGGGACTTTCAATATATTCCGATGAATCCAGGGGTGGTAGCAGAATGTCAAGCAAAGGCACTGAGCTGAATTTCGCCATTATTGTTCAGATTTTGTTTTTCTATATAGCAGTTTCTATTTTTCTGTAGTCTGTATCTTTTAGTTTGGATTTATTCACTGATAATTATCCCAAAACAAAAGGGTTATCCATTAGTGAAGCTGTGGGAAACGAGAGAAAACTGAGACAACAGCAAATTAGCTAATAACCCCAGAAAAATCTGTATTAAATGTCTGTGAGGGACACACTTGCTTTTTAAAAGAAACAGAACACATCTACTCGATGTAAGAAGTGAATTTAAAGGAAAAAAAAGGTCAAGGAGGAAATCTCTATGTGAATATTACACCATTTGTATGCATCCACTTTCAGATTTTGTAAATTCTAAACCACAAAAATGTTTCCTGCCTCATAATAGGAAGTTATGAGGGAGAAACTTTTATTTCTACCTCCTATATATCCCCTGTGATGAAATAAACAGATCATTGTCAGCCTTTGGCCTGGCTGGGGTATATTCGGGGGTTAGAGGGAAAATCTTTCTGCATTATTTAAGATTTTTGGAAAGTGTTTTGGTTTTGTTTGAATCTAATGTTAAAGGCAATGATGATGGTATCTGGGAATGGTTTCCTTGGAGTGCTGAATCTGTGTTTTTTAGGATTGTCCATGCTCTGAGATGGAACAGACTCCATTTCACTGTGTGTGTGCAGCCCTGTGGAGTGAGCTGAGCAGATCTGATGTGCAATTGAAAGGAACAGCTCTGTGACTGAGAGTAATGGAGATTAATTAATGTATTGTTATTGCTAGAGATTTCTGTTTGTCAGAAATTTTGCAGTTATTTTGAATACAATAAAAATATGGGAGACTGGATTGTAATTGGCCTGGGTTTGAAGGATGTCCCAGTTTATTTTCTCTCTGTTGCATTTTGCCTCCCAAAACTGTTCATTTTCCAGGCCAGATGTTTCTTCCTGTATTTAGTTTTAGTAAATGGTTTAGATATGTGACATCAAATTCTGTCAGTAATTTTTCAGTAATTTTTCCCCTGTATATGTGAGGACTGCAATGGCTGGCCAAACAGGATTTGTTCATGCAAGGATTTCAGCCTGGACAAATAATGCAGCTTTAGCATCTTTCCCCAGAAAATCCCATTTATTATCCTTAAATTATTCTCTTTAGTCAGCTTTGATTGTGTTACAAATACCACACAGTTTGAAATACTAGTGTAGTAATAATAACGCCATAGATTAATATTAGTATTAGAATTTTTCAGTGATTAGTTCAATTTTTATTTTGAGCAAATTGCATGTAAAGGATGACTGCAGCAATAGTAGTAAAAGGCAGGAAGCTATATCATTGCTAATCAATCTAGAGAGCTCTGTCTCTTACAGATGTCAATACAAAGTTAAGTGCTAAAATAATTGTAGTGTAGGCTTTCTCATAATTACTGTTGTTCATTTGGTATGTTGTGCAAAAAAAAGAGAAAAGAGGAATTTGCTTTGCAGTCAGCAGCCGCAAATCTCTAAGGAGAAAGAAAAAGATAGCAGAAGGCTGATAGTCATCCATCATTCCTGACAATTTCACAGCCTAGAATAACTTGACAGAGACCCAGAACAAAATGTTGTTGAGAATTGAATGCTGCTAAGCTGAGTGAATTGACTTTCTGATGTCAAAGCAGGACCTGCTTGAAGTGGCTGATGATTTTCCTTTTTTGACTTCAGAAACACTGATACTTAAAATGCCTCGTGGTACGAATGGGCAAATTTGGGAACTGGGGAACTGTTTTAAAACTTTCTGGGTCCTTTTAAAGATTTCAGTAGGTGATTCTGGTCAGGAAGTGTGTGGGTGAGGAGCACACCGACTATTAAAGAGTATTTGATCATTGCACTCCTCAGAAAGCAGGAGTAAGGAGTCAGAATTGTTCCCAATTTTCTTGAAACACTAAATTTTTCAAGAGCTGGCTCATTTCATCTAAATTTGTCTTTGGTGCTGTGCCAGCCCCTCTTTTACTAGCCATGGGAAGGTAGGCTTGGTTTGTCTCTGCGCAGAACATGGGGTTAAATATTCTATATTTGAATCCACATATTTATTTCTTATTTTGAAATTAACACATTCTTGCATTGTGTTTAGAATAGGTGCAAAATTTCTTCAGGATAACATTTGAGTGATGTAAGTTGTTATATGGTCTTTATTTAAGCATTATTGTTATATAAAAGAGATAATTTTGCAGCTATTTATTTAGAAGAAAACATGATATTGGAAATGGTCCTAAATTATTATAATTAGGCATTTATTTACCAATAAATATTGCCAGTTTTATCTACTATTCAAAGACTAACCTTCTAAATTGCTTACAGCCATTAAAATGTATGAAGAACACAAACTGCAGGGTTTAAATGGAAAGAGCTCTTGTTTTGTAAAAGACACATTATATCTTAGAAGTGTAAAAGAAATAGGATGTAAATAGGACGCGTGGGCTAAGCATGCCATCCCTGATCAATAATGCAAAAGGTTTAGCAGGTTTATTTGCAAACCTAACAGCACAGATTTAGTCAGAATGAGGCCTTGTACAGTACACGCAGGTATTTAAAGGTTAGGAACAAGGAATTTCATTAGTCTGGCAAATCCTCTGCTGTCATTCCCCAATCTCTTTGAATTATTTCCAAATTGATTCTCACTTTTTTTTCTTTTCTTTTCTTTTTTTTTTTAACTAATGGCTGTGTTACTAATACAGTGCTTTATTGCTAATTTAACTCCACCATAAATTGGCACAAGGAGCAGAGATTTTCAAAGTGCCTTGATTCCCAGTAATGATATTATAGCAACTATCTTTATGTTAATGTAGTTATAGCTGGTATAAAAAGGTTACAGTATCAAGCCTGCTAGTCTACAACATTTTATCTGTGTTTCCAGTTTGTTTAAAAAAAAAGTAAAGCATGCTGTCTAATAGACTGAGGCATAGATCTGGTATTTTACAGCATCCACTGCAGCCTTAAAGCAGCACTGAGGGACATAAACCCGAAAATTGACGAACCACTTTTACTGCATCTTTGTGCTAAAATAAAAAACCAAACAAACAACCCTCACACCTTTTGTAGCATAGTGTGGTCCCTTCCCTCTCCTTCCTCTCTGCCTTTTTTTCCCTCAATGAAAAAAGAAAACCTTAAGCTTTGCTAAGAGTTAAAGAATAAGATATTAATAGAGAAAAAAGCCAGACATTCTTCCATTTGAAATCTATGACAATTGTTTTCTGCATTTGTCTAGAGGTCTTACCTAAAATACAGGCTATGCAGGAAGAGGTTTCTAGGGATAAAATAGCTCTCATTATCACATGCTTCTCAAAAGTTATTTCTTCAAATGATATAAAATATTTTGTCTCTCATTTATTCCGTTCTTTTTCAATAAATCAAATATGAGAGCTTCATTGAAGACAGTGATCAGTGGAGCTCTTGTATCCTTTTTCTGACAGCTATGTTGTGACTGGGTAGTTATGTACATTTCTGTGGTGTAGAAACATGCAGGGATCTTTTTTTTTTACAGGGACTAAATTTTTAAAAGAATGGAGATATTTGAATTTTTGTATGAATGTCAAAAAACCCCTATTTGCTGTTTTAATAATTCATTGTTTTCGTGTACTTTTTAGTTTTAGGTTGTAAAACAGAAGTTTTTTTGCAGATTGCAGAGTTTCTACAAATGCTTTTCAAGTGATCTGAAGTTGTCATCTGTCTGACAAAGATATTTTGTTTGAGATATTCATCATTTTGTGACGCTTGTATTTTGTTTACACTGCTTCAGTAATTCACTTCTGGGACTAAAACTTGCTTTTGAGGTTTAGGCACACTGCAGGATGCCAAAAAAGCATCAGATTCTTCTGTATTTGAAAGCTTTTGGGCCATCAAGAGATCAAAAGCTGCCAGAATCAAACCTGAGATCTGCCATTATAAATAAGGCACTGACAATTCTTATTGTGAGAGGTCGTCCCAGGGGTGAAAGAAGCAAAGAGAACTGAATTGCCCTGACTTTTTCCTAAGAAAAATCTGGCTATGCAATGGTATCTTTCTTTGGGAAACTTATGTGGATATTATAAAATGGAGTCTGCCATAACAAGTTCTGGTGCTGAAATAACCATTTTAGCTCAATTAAAAATCTATTAAGATTAAAATAAACCTTAAAATCCTGTTGTGGTCAGCAATACCAAATTCGGGTACCAGAGCTGCCCTGGTTTTGAACTATAATTTACTCTGCTAACCTTGTATTTATATACAGAAATTTATGAAATGCAAAGAAAACATTTTTATAAACATTGAAACAGATTATTTCAATTTACCAGGCCATTTCCCTGATTTACATTTCATGCATATATAAAGGATCATAATTTTTTAGCAATTCTAATCTATAACACAAGTCTCAGCAGAAGTAACTAACTAGAGTAATTCAATATATTTACTAGGGGTCGTGTTTGTAATGACACTCTTTCTTTTCCCAGCTGTGTTTAAGCAAATTTTTAAAATAATAAACATGCTGTTAATGTTATTAAACTCTTGAAGCTATTTACAAGAGACTTCCTATATTTTTATATCTGAATGTCTTTCCATTCTTCTGCTTGTTTGCTGTTGGTAAGGACATAATGCAGAGCTACTATGGTTATCACATTGAAACTCAGCAATAAGATCATCCAAGCAAATGTCTAGAACAACCTTATTTCAAAACGATCTATAAGAATTGTTCAATAAAGAAGATGTTCCTTATATGTATAATTCAGCTTTATCTTTATTGATTTGTTCATATTTTTAATAGGTTTTAAAATTGTTAGTGTTCTAGTAAAATATCCTATAATCTGGTTTATTGTTAGGGTAATACAGTTACAAACTTGGACAAAATTTTAATCTATCCTGCAAGGCAGTTGTTTTTTTCTTATAGGCATGCTTTTTAAAGTCAATTCCTTGAGGAGGAAAAGGCTCAAAGCATGAGCTGTGAGGAACAATATGAGAAGAGGAATTGCTCTTTCCCAAAGAGGGAACCTGACTGCCACTCATTTTTGGAAGACGGGCATTTTTTTAACACGGAGAAATCTTCACGGTCATATTTTTATGTCAGCATTTCATAAGAGCTGCCGTGGTATAAACAAATAATCAACATCATTAGAACTACCTTTAGACACACGGAAAGCACAAGAGCTGCTTGATGGGAGAGGCCTGTTTGTCTCTGTTTGTGATGAGAGGGGTCCGTGTGCGGTGCTGGAATTGTCACCCGCGGAAGGAAGGTCCCCGTTTGGGGGAGCCTTTGGTGGCAAAGTTTGCTGTCGGTGCTACCACAGGGCAGGGATGGCTCAGCTCTCCCACCCTGGGGATCTCAGCAGCTGGGGTGAGGGTGTGATATTTAGATTTCTGTGATTTACGCCGAGGAAATCCCCAATGATCCAGAACCAGGGCAGTGCTAAGCCGTGTCTTTCACCCTCTCGGGACACACAGTGAGATGCTCTTGCAGCTGACATCCCAAATCTGAATCACCATTTCATTGCTCACAGTCACATTTACAGCTTCAATCTTTATTCCTGGCATATCTGAAATTCCTGTTGAACCCAGTGTCACGTGCAGAAGGACCACAGGAAAACATTCTAACTTGAAATGGGAATTTGTGTTTTGGTGACAGCACTGTTTCAGTTTTTTGGGAAACTCCTCATTATTTTTTTAAGGTCATATTAGCATTTTTTATTTATTGGAAGTCTTCGACTTCTGCCACTGCATAATCTTATTTTGCTTGTATTTTCCTGCCTCCCTAGTGATAAGAGGGTTCCTTCCCCTCCCCAGGCTTGGCCACCAAAACAGTGTTTGCAGACTTTTGCCTCTGTGACACACTGTTATAGGCTGGCTGTCAGAGCAGTGTTCATGAGGTGATGGAGCAATAGATATAAGTAAAACCAAGGGAAATCTTGTCATATGCATTGCAGCAAAAATAAGTGTAAACTGCATTAGTGTTCTGGAAAGCTCAGGGCTTAAATGATGCTCTGGGAAATGAGAGATGATCAGCTGTGATTACTTTATAAGTGAACTGAGGAATGTCTTGGATCTTTGATTACAAATTTTTTTGCTAATAATTTGTATCTTCTGCTGTTACGATTTTAAAATTCTGGGAAATCTGAAAGGAATTATATTTACATATGGTTCCCAAAAAAACTCTTGAGTCTTTTCCAAAATGAAAAAATTGAACAACATAAAGTGTGAAAGCTCTTTTTGCAGCATTATGGTTAATATTGAGATGTTGTATTAAAATACTGTGTTATGAGAAGCAATGTTATCAATTTTTACATTTCCCCAGAATGGTTTTCAGCAACTTTGAATATTCTATCAAGCTGGCATATTAAAGAGTGCAGAATTTACCTGTTAAAATGCACAGAGCATTCGTAGTAGCCTCATAGCAGCCTGCTGTTACTGTTGCTTTGCAGAAGAATAAGCAACCATTTAGAGATGATGTTTTCTCTACCAAGAGGGCACTTCACAGCAGATTTCTACTCTACCTTTTGGAAGTGATCTGAAGGAAAATCGAATTTGTATCATATTGAGACGGGCTTTGGCCATACATGATACAATTTTTTAGAAAGATGTTGAGCACTGTACCATGTTATCTTTTTGGAGTCTTGTTTTCGATGGAAAATTACCAGAATTTGTGCTGAGACTTGCTTAGTATCTGAGCAATGCTTCTTATAAGTCAATATAATATAATAGTTTCAGCAAAGCACAAAATTCTCAGTACTTCAAAGCCAATAAGGATGAGCGATCCATTCCCAAATTCCTTTTATTCATACAGCAGATTGATTTACATAAACTAACAAAACAATATTACACTTAAAGTTGATCTGTAACAGTAATAAAAATGTTGCTGCATCCCAAAGCTGCAGAAACGTCACTTCCAATCTGCAGTGATCACTTACTAAGGATAAATGGTGCCTATGGGATTTTTGGCAAACCCAGCATCTTTCTCCCATAATGCTAGTCTGTCTTAAATCCTGAATCAGAAATCCACCCATATTCAGCAAGAAAGTGTGAATGTTTGCTTAACTTTAAGCCTCTAGGAACACTTAAAGTGGGGCTAAATATTTATGTGTTTGAGAGCTTTTCTGAATACAAATGTTGTTTTATCCACATTTAAAGCTCAGGCAGGGCAAGACGAAGTTTTACCTCTGGCATTTGAAAGCAAAAGGACCTGACTGACTGGACTGCAGTTATACTGCTCACCCCAGTAATGAGGATTTGCCATTGCTGGGTTTTTTTCCCCTTTCCAGAGCCATGGAGGAATGCCAGAGGGGAATGACACCTGTGTTACACAAATACAGCACAAGTCACCTTGTTTTAAGACACTTCATTTTCCTATTGAAATCCTCCGAGTTCCTTTGTTTAGCTGTTCTGTTCATGACACTGCCAAAAGATGTTTATTCCACATGCTGTGAATCACCTTTGCAAACAGACAGAGATCAGCATTTAAATCTAACATTCAGCATTTCAGCTTCAGAATGGGATTTTCAAAGCTTTGAGTACAATTCATATATCCCCTCACTATTAGGGTTGGTTACGGCAGTTCTGAGGTCTTATTCTAAATGTCAAATAGTTACACAAAAAATAGTAGGAATTAGATCAGATTTCTTTCTACTTACCCTTGGGTTTTCTTTTGAAGAACAAAACTTTGAATACTCTGCTAGTACATGAGTTAGACTCTTGGAGTAGAATTCTAAGCAGTGAAAATTGAAAATACAAGAAATAGTGCTGAAGTACTGTAGAAATCATGAACATTTTTTTTTCAAATCAATACTGCAAGCTCCTGGTTGTCAATGCTAAGATTCCAATGTACACTAACACATCGATTACATTTTCTTACAGAAATCTGTGAATTGTGTGGATGTTGCAGTATTGCAAAAGGATTCAGCTAGAAAGAGCAGGGGGAAAAAAGTATTTTAACCCTGCTATTTAGAAATAGAAGGGATTATTAATTTTGCAAAGGAAAACTAGAGGGTACATGGTGTAATAATATCCCTTGTTTTCATGAAATTGATAGCATATAGTTTATATTTTGCCTTAAAAAAAGGGTTTTTTTCATCAGCACTGCAGCTACTCCAGTAAGAATCCAATTCAAATTCTGTCTAAATATAAAGGAGCTGTACAATATGGGAAACCTTTATTCTATTACTATTCAGAGCCATGCATGGAAGAACATAGAAGGTTCAAAGGTTTCATTGTAATAGCTACTAAAATGCTTGAATTAAAGAAAATAAAGGCAAAAGCAAGGACCTCCATGAATAACCTGGACAGAAAGCCCATCTGTGCTTAGTTACTGGAGAAGTAAATAGAGAGGGTTTACGTTTGCAAGGCTATGATCCCAGTAAAGTGACCAAGACCACTGGCAGTAATAACCAAGGGTTGTAGACATCAAAATGTCATAGTTTTGTAACCCATCAGAGAACACTGAGGCAAATACATGGTGCTGGTTTTGAGCTGTCCCATATACCCTGTCTTGCCTTCTGTGTGTTATCATCTCCTTCTTTTCCCCCACAGAATTTTCCCACAAGCTCCAGACAAACATTAGCTTTTAACTGTGAAAAATGCCAGCTGCAAAAATACAAAGTAAACAATTGCTGGAAAAGCTTCATCCAAATCTCTCCCTTAACAGGGCTTTCTTTATCTTCCTCACAAGGACCTACACTTGAAAAGGCTTTTTCATTCTCATCTTCCAGCCTGGGTATCAGATGTTTCGCTGCCTTTGAGTTTGCATGCTATTTAAATTGCTATTATTAACTTCTGTGTGTTTAGGTGTTGAGCAAAATCACGATCCATACAAATATCAGTGCCACTCTGTCATTGTTAGTGCCAGTCTCACCTGCTGCCTTGCAGTATTTTGGGTGAGAGTGTTGGTGTTCAGCACTCCACCTGCATGCTGTAAGCTCTGCATCACTTTGGTGTCCATCATCGGGGTCTAATTTGTTGGTAAGTGCATCCCTTGTTGGTAAGGGAGGCTTTGATTCTGGATCATGGGCTGATTTGCACTTTATGAGGGGCCCAGAAAAGTATTCTGTGCAGAGTGTGTAGAATGCTCCCACATTAACTCAGTGCCACTTCATGCTCTGCTCTTCAGGACACGCTTTATGCCAGTGCTCATAAACGGGGGCTTTTTGTTCTTACCATAGTTCCTATAACAGCTATGTGGTGACTTTTTCTGGCCCTTTCCCTTTTCCAGACTGATCTCATTGTTTGGAAGCCTCCCGTGGGCCCTGCAGCATGAAGGGGATTTGGGCTAGAAAACATTTCACTGATAGCATTATCTTTCTGTACCACCAAGACGATGTTTTTATTATGACTATTTCAAATCCTACAAAACTTTGCAGCATCTCTTCTCACTGGCTAAATAATTTCTATTAGGAAAAGGAAAATGTAAGTCTTTTCAGCTGCTTCCTCTTGAGGGATGTAAGATATCCGCAAATTTTGCTAACACGTTCCAGAACAGCCAGCTGTTACTATCCACCTGCAGCCATAATATTGATTGAAAAGAATATAGAACCTAAACATGGATAGCTTCTGTAATTATGCAGAACGAGTTTAATACATGATGCTACTTCAAATGTCATCTGGCAGTGGCTGCAATGTGGCATGGAATGCATTAGGAAATAATTTAGCTGGTTGGGAAAGTCTCAGAGAAAGACCATGCACTGTTTTCTTGTATTACTGATTCCTGAAAATATTCATGGATATGGAGAAAGGCAATGACAAGTCCAACAGCTCAGGCACTTGTCAGTTATCAAACAAAAAGTTGCTCACACATTCCTGCAGCTCTGCAATTTCCCAGCAATGGAAGTAGAAGCAGCTCTTTTGCCAAAGCCTGCATATATATTAAAAAATAGGAAATAATAAAAGTAACATTTCTCCCCCCACCCCAAGCTGATTAAATAAAGATGCCTTAGTTATTTTTGCAAATATTATGACCTTTTGCTACAAAGAATGGAAAAAAAATGGCAAGAAGATTTCAGCTTCAAACCTGTTTTAAATAACTGTGTAGCCTGGTTATATGCCCTGTCAGGACTCGTGCTATTTTCTTTTTGATGAATCAACACAATCCAATATATGTCTTGTGACACATTTGCAATTCTATTGGAGATTTTGGCCCAAGGGAGGCAAGGAACAGGAGTCAGTCTAATTACACAACTGCTGGCTTTCCAAATGGACATTTCTGAGTTTTCACTTGAAAGTTTCAGATTATTGATGTTCAGATGAAAAGTTAAATCAGAAAGCTGACTTATGATGGCAAGAGAACAATATTGTTATTCTGCTCAATAAAAAAATGGCTGCTTTTCCAAAAAGAGTTGAGTGGGAAAACTTTGAGTGACTCTTGCCCTCACAATTTTCAAGTCCAACGGGTCACTCAGAGAAGCCAGGTTAGTGGTCAGTCCACAGCATGGCATTAAACAGGGAGCAGCAGTTCCTCTGTAAATCCTTTTGAAAGATTTCTGCTGGAAGAGGGTCTTCTGCAGAGTTTTCCCCTGCCACAGAACTTAGTGAGGTAAAATGAAATTCCAAATGGGGAAGGAACACCTGCACAGGTCTTACACCTCCTGCGGGTCTATGCCTAAGCATTTTGGTTTGAGGGCAAAGAAAGGATTGCCAGAAAGGACAGATAACCAGGCAAATGCCTAAACTAGTAATTATTTTTAAAGGTATTTTTTTTGGCCATTGACACACAGTTAAACCCTATTACCTGAAAAACACTAATACAGCTTAAGGGTGCTGGGCTAGCATCAAACTCAAGAATATCTCCAATACACAGAAAAATACCACAATAAAGGCTGAACTAATTTAATAGTTAGCAAAGCATTATATCAGAGGTCTTGCTGTATTAAAATCCCTTGGGTCTCATTTTAATCCTGCTCTTTGCAACATCCCAGACTCCAGCATTCCTCTCTTTCAAGTAACTAAGTGGAGATCTCTACCAAGGGAAAAACCCCAATAATTCACAATTTGAAATGCATTTGCTGCATGGCTTTCCTAAAATTTCATTGTGTTATAAAGACTCGACAGTTTCCAGTTAACAAGACCCAGGTGCAGCTGAGGAGCGAGGCTGGTGGAGCTCTCCATGGTCCCCAGCATCCTCCTCCCGCTGGAAGTGTTTATCTTCCCCTCCCGAGCATCAGCAGGTTCTGAAAGCTCCTCAGCTGAAGAGAAAAAGACTAAATGCTATCAATATTAAAAACTTTTCCATTTGAAAGGACAAGTGTTCCTACAAAGGGAAAAGAAAAGCATGGGTTATTTTAAAATGTTAGCAGTAATGAATGATTTAAATTTGAAAAGGTCAGAAAAATGCGATTTGTAAGTTCTCTTTGGGGATTTTGCACAGACCTGGCTGTTATATTACTTGTTTTCTTCAGCATTGATAACAGTTGCAGGTGACACTTTTTCTTTTCTATTTTAAAGTCCCTCTAGTGTAATTTATTTTTGCACAGCTTTGTATAAGGTGCTTTGTCAGAAAAGATCCTAAAGATCTTCTGACTCAAATACTGAACTGCAGCACTTTTTTTGGTGAGCAAGCAGCCATCCCATGTTGCCACTTTCTCACATTCATAAACGGTGTCTCAAAATCTCACATGTCATGGGGTTGGTTCATTTTTCTTTCTTTGTGTTTTTTTCTTTTTCTCCTGAAGTAGATCTGCCCTTTAAAGGGATGAATACTTACATCTTTACTTTTCTAAAAAGAAGAAGGAAGGATGGAAAGGATAACAAATTTTCCTGCCAAGGCAAGGACCCAACTCACAAGAAGGTGCAGGTTTCAGGAATTCACAAAATACACTAATATCTAAAGAATCTACAGGAATGGAAATCAAGATATGGAGCAGTGTAAGCAAGGTAGAGCCCTATGGTATCCACCACCTTCAGATCTTTAATATTCATTCAGAGCACAAAAGCTCAGACTTAATTTCAGCTGAAAGGTCTGAGTAGTAATACTTAGTGTCCAGTTCTCTTATTTTGGTCGGTTAAATGAAGAAATTGTTCATGACTGACTGCAAACAATTGGTCTCCAGGTACTTTGATAGCTCATAGTGAAGTTTGTATCATACTTGTAACATTCCACATTGTCCACTGAATTGAAATTATTATGCTATTAATATTAAATATCTTATATAATTATAAATATTTAATATATGTATGTTGCATCAATATTAAGTAGGCCTGACACTTCCTACTGCAAACCCTATTTTCAGTTAGTTAAAACTTCTCATACTTGTAATGATTTGACACAAAATTTTCCGTGCCAGGTGTCTGCCTCAGGCAGAATTTTGTGGTGTTCTATGGTGTGTTTGTTTTTTTGTTTTTTATCTTTTAATGTCAGCCTGAGCTGCACAGTTATTTCTGTGAGAAGCTGGCAAGGGAAAACCATGCAAAATAAACCTGGGAACCTTTTTGAAGGGACCTAGTGTGTCCTTATCCTTGGGGAAGGCACTTAACCTTTGTCCAAGGTATGACTTTCTTTTGGAAACCTGCTTCAGTTGGAAAAGCTGCTGGGAGCTGGGTGAACCCTGTGCTCCCCCCTGCCTGTTGGAATATGATGCTCAGTACAACCATCCTCATTCAGTGCCTTCAGCTCCAAACCAAAACCACCCTGCTGGGTGCTTACCCCCCAAGAAGCTACCAGCTCCTTCCAGCTCCAGTCAGGAAAAGTGGTGGCAATAGGAAAAAAATACGTGACATATTTCAGCCATCTTTTCCCCTTGTGTTTATACTTCATCTTTATCTTGCTCCTGTTAAACACACTGTGTATCCCTTAATACCTGTGTGTGCTTTTAATTCCTGAAATAAGTCTGCAAAGCACTATAGGGAAAGGTAGACATAATCAGAAAATTTTACGGCTAAAGGAAGGAACAAGCTTTTCCTTAATTTTCTGTCCTTATAGTTTTATCAGCAAGATACCTTCAAATTCAACTTACTGCACATGTTATGGAAAGAGGACCTCCTCCTTCTTCTCTCAGTGGGCAGAACTTGCCTGCCTTGTCCTGTGTTCTCCAACATCTGTCTCAGATCTGGTAGCCCAAGCCCAGAGCCTGAGCCTGCAGCATTGTCTTCCCTCGTGCTGTGAAGCCACAACACATCCTGCTGCATCCCCAGGAGCATGGTTTGACTCGGTGCTGTCCTGAGGGGCTTTTCTGCACCGTGCCTCTTCCACCCACCCAGGAGCTGCAGATCAGTTTGTCAGAATGATGCAATACATTTAAGATTTTATCCTAAATCTGAAGTGGAAGTACAGAATTATGATCTCTGGTACAGCATCAGTTTGAATATTGCTTCTTTTAGTGGTATTCATGTACTCTCAAATACCCAAGTATTTTTATTGCAAAAATTTCCACCATTTTTCTCTGTATTGATGCTCTGGAGACCAGAGCAATTTCTAGGGAATTTTAAATACATTTAATCTGGTTTTATTTTCTTAACTTGACATTTCTTAAATTCTTGAATACTCATTTTTGAGTATCTCAATTATATTGCTTATAAGATGACACACTTGTACATCTCTATAATTCATATAATCATTCAGAATAGTAATAATTTTCTTGCAAAAAAGTGTTTTAATATGCACAGTTTGTATCTAGTCCTTTTGCTCTTTACACTGCATAACCAGTGTGTTAAAGGATATCAGTATAGACAGAAATCAGACTAAAAATCAGCTTTGTTCAGCAAAACTTTGATTGCTGTATCACAACCTTTTATGATAGCATTCGGTTCAAAGCTGTTTGCATACCTTATGGAGCAAGCTGCATATTTTTCCAGCGTGTGTATCCAGTGTGTATCCTGTAGTCATTACATTTTTGCACACTTCACCAGCTGAGCTGCATGGACTATTTTAACTATCACCAGGAATACTTGACGGAGTTCAGCTGCTCGTTTGAGTGCTTCGGTTTGTGTACTTTATGACTTCAGTGGTGTGTGTTGATAAAGTTCTGTTCTGTGCTGTTAAATTTTTGGTTCTGCCAATCTCACTCCGTGCCATGCTGGGAGAATTGCACGCGTTGCTGACTGCTCGCTCCGTGGCGAGCGGGAGTGCTCGAAATGCTATAATCTGCACTGTTTTGTTAAATGAGCTGCATATTTTTGTTTTTATATACATTGCTTACCCAGTTGTGTACATTTGCCCAACTCATTATACAAAATAAGCTTGATTGGAATAAGAACATTCTCTACCAGCTGTCTGCTCTGAGTCAGTATGTAACAAAATTAGCAACTTTCCCTTTCCAACAGTGACATGATTGCCTCCAAAGTTTAAGGCAATTGGTTTGGAGATCTTGTTTGTTTCATTCACTCCATGCAAACATCAAGATTAACAAACCAATTTGTTGCAACTTAATTTGTTTTCAAAAATATGAACAGAGTTAAGTAACAGAGGAAAATCTGGGCATTCTAATAGAGGGAAATGCTTCCATGTAGAGCATAAAGCATGTAGAGACCTAAATACCATTTTCCAACTTGAAGCCATCCATTGTAAATAGAGGAAGATGGAAAATAACTAGAGACATCCCAAGGTAGATATTTAATCAGATAAGCAATATCCTAAATACTTAAAATTGCAAACATAACATTCTGGAGATTAAGTGCATTCTTTCATCAAGAGTTATAAAAATAATTTCATCTCATGACCTTTAGAAAATCTCAAAATACATGAAAACTCTTGGGCAGAGATATGTAGTTTCCTCACTGCCTTTGGTGCAAAACTGAATTACCATCTTCAAGAAAGTGATTTTCTCAACTTACTAGTTTTTCATGTCAGTTCTAGTCAAACTTACAGGTTATTTTTAGATTTTGTTTTGACTGTTTTGCAGAATTTGCACACATAGAAGTGTGTGCTCCCATTCACAAAATCCTCATCACTACCTTACCTCAAAAAAATCTGCTTAATTTTTCTTGAGTACAAAGGGCTATGCAGTCTACCTGGATTCCTTCCTGCCCCATATGAAAGGATAAATAGGTTGGGTTCCTGTTCGTGTCCCACTGCTGATTTCTTTCACTTGAATCTTTAATCTGAGCAGAATGCCTGGAATATCCAGATTTGTTTTTGCAAAGTTTTACATATGAAAGCTTAATTGATCTTATTGTTTTAGTCAAAAATTTTTTCAGTGAAAAGTTGTTTGATTTTAAACAGTGGTCATTCAATTCTTAGGCTTCTCACGGACCATTATGAAGGGTGCCAACATTACAGTAGTTTATTCTAAAAAATAGTGTAAATGTAATTTTTAGTGGTCTGTCTGTACTTCTGCCTTTAAAAAACAAATGTAAAGAGAGACTTAGAAATTGAATGTATCACTATATTGTGGACTGTTTTATAAAAACTAATTTAGTCTTCACATTTTGTTTTTTTGGAGTACATCAATGTTGGGTATCAAAAGAGTACAACAAAAGAGGGATGCTGCATTTAGCATCTGAAAAGTCAGTGTACTCCATCAGATGAGCTAGATCCAATTCAGACTTTCTTAACAGAGACAGAATAAGTAATTTTGTATGAAATGACTTGGAGCAGACAGATGGTAGAGAAAAAGGTTTTGTCTCTGTTTTCTCTTGTCTTTTCCCTGCATTAATTTGCTTTCAGTATCAGTCCATTACCCTTAAAGATCTAAATTTTGCTCTTCCCTTGACCTGTTAAATATCACCTACAGTGTTCCCAAAGTTTTAGTGTAAACTGAGATCACATTTAGAATCTTTTCTTCTTATTTATCATATTCAAACAATTGATGGCTATGTGCAATTTCTGTGTAGGTATCCTGTGCACTTTTTGCAAAAGAAAATTCTTCCTTTTTCCAGGGGAAAGGAAGAGAACCATTCCTGTCTTTGGGAAAAAAATCAGAAAAGTATTTTATTCCCTGCTGCTATGTGAGGCCTAAGAAGTGTGGGGGATCAAGTGCACCCTTGGTCAGTTTGCAGATGACACCAGCTTGGAGTGTTGATCTGCTGGAAGGCAGGAAGGCTCTGCAGAGGGACGTGGCCAGGACGGGTTGATGAGCCAAGGCCAAGTGCATGAGACTCAACAAGGCCAAGTGCCAGGTCCAGCCTTTGGACCACAGCAACCCCTGCAGTGCTCCAGGCTGGGACAGGGTGGCTGGAAAACTGCCCGGGGAAAAAGTCCCTGGGAGTGCTGGTGAGCAGTGGCTGAACACGAGCCAGCTGTGCCCAGGTGCCCAGGAGGGCCAGTGGCACCTGGCCTGTGTCAGGAATGGTGTGGCAGCAGGACCAGGGCAGTGACTGTCCCCCTGTGCTGGGCACTGGTGAGGCACTGGTGAGGCACTGGTGGGTGCTGTGTCCAGTTCTGGGCTCCTCACGACAAGATAAACACTGAAGGGCTGGAGAGAGCCCAGGGAAGGGCAACAGAGCTGGGGCAGGGTCTGGAGCAGAGTCTGGAGCAGGGTCTGGAGCAGGGTCTGGAGCACAAGTCTGGTGAGGAGCAGCTGAGGGAGCTGATGGGGCTCATCCTGGAGAAAAGGAGGCTCAGGGGTGACCTTAAAACTCCCTGAAAGGAAGTTGTAGCCAGGTGGGGGTCAGTCTCTTCTCCCAAATAACAAGCAATAGGACAAGAGGAAATTGCCTCAGGTTTTACCAGAGGAGGTTTTAGACTGCATATTAGGGAAAAAAATCTTCACTGAAATGGTTGTTAAGGATTCGAAATGGCTAGCAGCATGGTTTAGTGGTGGGCTTGGCAGTGCTGGATTATGGTTGGACTCGATGATCTTGGAGGTCTTTTCCGACATAAACAATTGTATATTTCTATCCTATGATTTTATGAAGCAGTTAGAAGGTTTTCACAAGGAATGTTACCCCATCTCCCAGCTTTCCACCCACCTCTGTAATGTCAACTGCAGCAAGCTGGATTTGCTCTGCTTATTTTTTCATCTGGCTAGGATTCCTACTGAAAAATCAGCATACTAAATTAAAAACATATATTTCGTATATATCACTGCAGTGTAAAACAACATGGACATTTTAAATACTTGGAACAGACAGGATATCCATTATCTGAGGTCTGTGGAGAGTAACAGTAATTCATAAGGTACACATCTATTTCATATATTATCTGTGTATATTTTTATGCATATGGTATAGGCAACACACGTAGAAACTCTTTCAGGATTTATGACTGATCTCTTTTCCTTTTTTTTCCCCTCCAGAGAGTAATTTTCAATGTTGTCAACTTCAGTAAAACCAAAAGCCTCTACAGAGATGGCATGGCTCCAATGGTGAAATCCACAAGCCGACCAAAATGGTGAGTTATTCTCTCAAAGACTCAACGAGTTAAACGTGTTTTACTTGGCACTTTACCAAAGGCCCCACGGCTGAGGAGCACTTTTACCTGAGAGTATGAGAACCTTGATGCAAAGCAGCAGTGTTGTGAGGACGGGTTCTCTTTGGGGCAGATGGACAGTGTGAATTCCAGAGGCCCCTTGTGGTGCCTTGTTTCAAGAGGCATGACTGAAGTGATGTCCATTCGAGCAATCTGAGCAGCCAGGGCTTGGGACAAATTGCTTTTCAGCAGCTTAGAGCGCTTAGGAGAGTTCCTGTCCCAGTTCTGGCCTGCATTAATCTCCCCAAAAAACCCTACAGGTATTACAGGAGATGGACTGGGTTGGTCTGGTTTTGAAAAGCTGCTTGGACTTGTTCTCCCTGTTTTGGTGGCTGGACTTAGGTGGAGGAATGTGAGCTCTGCCACAGTCATTGACCTCACGTGGATGAGCAGTGCCTGGCCTAAGAAAGAAGGAGGCCAAATAACCTCATCATCAGCTGCATGAAATGTACAAAACGGGAAGTCATGTGCATATTAAACGTGTGAATACCCATATAGATTGTACATTTTCTCAAAGCAAATGTAATGAAACAGCTACTGTGAATAATAATATGTAAATCTAGCCAGTCTGAATGCATGCAAGACTCCCAAGAATTATATGATTTGCCTTTGCCAGGAGACTTGTTTGAATATGGATACTGAGGTTAGGCCAGAAGCGTACAGTAAGTTATTCTTGTCAGCCTTCACAGCTGCTTCTTTTTATTGGTTAATTAATAATACATTTGATCAAGCTGGACATCATCTGAGATTTATAAATACATCTTTCTTAAATGCTTCAACTGTCACAAATTTTCCACTCACAGGATGGAAATGGTGGTTGTAAGATTGTTGTTATTGTGTGGCTTCCTCTTCATAGGACCAACAGAATGGATATTTGGCTTTTTATCTAGATGTTAAGGTCATACAGACAAAAGAGCTGTCTCACAGTACAGTTAGTGGATTGAGTCAATTCCAGCTCAATAGGAACATGTAATAACATTGAAAATTAATTTAAAAAATCCATTGCATTTAGTGTTTTTGTAGCAAAAGTCATGTTAATTGTGTTTACTATTTAACTTCAGAAAAATCTTTTGGGGCATTTCAGGGCCATATTTATCAAGCATATTTTAATCATCTTTCAAAACCTTTTCCTTCTCTCACTGGGGTCTGGTATTTGCAGCTAAGTGTATTGTGTTTTAAGTTTATCTATAAATCAGATATTGCTTTCATACAAATTTTATGCCTTAGTTTGGTTTCAAATTAAAGTGTAAATCTTACAAAACAATGCAAAATGGACTTATTTTTTTAGAACATATAGGCTCCTTCACTATTTTTAAAACAGATTTCTCTTCCATTTCCCCGGAGATCTATTTATTTTTGTGTTTTATATTTTTAGAGGATGTATTTTGCTCCCTTGAAAGCGAGGAATGAATAACATTGCCTGGAGCCAGGCACAGTGTAGGCAGCAGGTGCTGAGCAGCTTCCTTTTACAGGGCTACTACCATACTTTAATCCTGTTTCAAAAATTCAAGATGTAATTTTTTTTCTTTAAAAAGATGATTATTCTATTAAGATAGTTTTACTTTTTTCCAATAGTCTGCATATGAAAACATCTTCCTCTGCTTTGAAGGTGCACATTAATTCATACTGTTATCAGGGACCTTAGTGATATTGGGGTCTACTCAGTATAATTTTCTGTCTTGATGTTAATAGGATTTATGCACATGTTTTCCAAGTGGAAAAACATATATATTATTTTTGGATATATGAGCTTATTAGGGCTGTCTTCCATTTGGATTATGCCTTTCACAGTTACCTCTGTATCTGTTTCCATGGCATTCTAGTGCAACCTGTAAACAAAATTTTCTCTTTCCCTGTTTGCTGAAACAGGATTTCCCAGCACTTGCAGCTGCTATTGCAGCACACAGGTGGTTGTGGTCCTTGAACACGAGCAGGGCAATACCCAGCTGCATCGATCTGATCCTGTTTGGTGTTTTGTATGTATTAGTCTTGTAAGCAATACTGGATCATTCAATGCTGCAAAAGTGCTGAGCTTCACATGAGGGCAGGAAGGTGTGGAAGGAAACTATTGAAACTCTCCAGCTCGTATTAGGGATTATGTCAGCATAGCAGTTTAGTGGACACAATGTAATTAAATTAGAAAATGATATATTAATTACAAAACGCTGAAGAAACACTAAAGGTTTTCAAATCAAGTTAAAAGGAAGATTACCAGAAGCCATGGGCTACAAGTAATCTGTAGCTTAGGCTTCATCTCTGAACTCCTCTGTATGAAACATTTGAGGAGCTCATCATTATTGTGCCTGCCTGTGGAGGCATTTGGTCCACACTTAAATTCACCCAACTTCCTCTGGCCACACTGATAGACACAGCTCTGTGTCACACATAACTATTCCATTCCCTTTTTAAGATAATCAATTTTGAGTTTTAGAGTGATAAAGTGTCTATTTTCCTTTTTGCATTTGAGAGCTATAGATACATTATTCCTCTTAATAACAGATGTTCAAGCCTGAGTTATGGCTTTTTGATTTAAATGAGAAACTTCCCACTGTATTCAGGCTAGAATTTGACCGTATTGCTCACAAACCCCTGCATATCAAAAGTAGATTGGCCTCCAGAGACTGAATTTTAATATTTGTTTTGAATGTGGTTATGCAAACATGGCTCCGAGCTTTGCAACACTTTGTGAGTTTGATTCTTGACTCTGGAACAAATTGCTGCCAAGTGCTCTTGAAGTAGAGAGTGTGTCAAACAGAGATCAACGTTTTTGACCTGTATTCTCTTGCCCTGTGGGGTAAGATCTTTAAATGCAGACAGCATCAAGGTTCAGCTCGGTGCTACTGATGTAAATGGAGTATATCACTGTCATCAAAGCACTCTGTGTGGACACAGATGTTCTGGTGTTGACATATTCTTCTCTTTTGAAGTAAGGCCAAATATTTCCAGTAATGAGCTACTGGAAAGAGGAAGCAGTATGTTGAGGGATAAGGAAAAAAAATAGGTTTCACTGTAAAGAAAAAGATTTAAAAAAAAAAAAATTAAAATGCCTGAAAAAAAAAAATCTGATTAAAATGGTATATGTTTTCCCCACACATGATCATGGACACTAAATACTATGGGGTTGTATCAGTTGTGTCAAATTTCACTGCACTGAAGCACAGCTCACATATAGAAGTACAGTGATGTCACACCTTGTGACATCAGTTGCTTTCCGTACCAGACTGGACAAGATAAAACTCGAGATTTTATTACAAACCAAGGAAATGGGTCGTGACACTTTAACATTTTGCTTAAAATCAACTGTTTTTCAGATATACTGCACCAAGACTTTAGAGAATTGGTGGGGACTCTAAAATCAAAATTTACTATATATAAATTTTTAATTTAAAAACTCAGTATCATAGAGACCTGTTCTGATTTGCCTGAGACTGTTTTTTCTGTTTAGTAGAGGTAGAGAATTTGGAGGGAGATGGATTTGAGGAAATTGAATTTTTACTGTGTTTATGGACTTCATAATGTAATCCTATTTTTCCTTGCTGCTTGATTCAAGTGCAACATTATTTTGTTGCAGTTTCTTAATCACGATTTCACACTAAGAGCTCTGTCTTTGGAAATAAAGGTAGTAAAGCCTGCCATGTGGGCATAGCAGTGGAAGACCGTCTAAGTACATATACTGTACTATTATATTGATTGCACGAAGTTTTACAAGTTTCTCAAAGTTAAATAGAAGAGTGAGTTGTTCGAGAGGCAGCAGATTTTCCAAATGATGAAGTGAGCAAATATTCCCTTTGGGCAGAGAACAGCTATAACTCTTGATTATTCAGTGTGAGCATTGCCTCATTGGGGACATTAGTTTTTCAAATTGTGCTAATCTTTTAAAAGTAACAACTGGCCACTCATCACCTTAGGTATTTCAGCAAGATCATGTGCAAAACTCTAATTAGTATTTATAGAACAGCAACTCCTCCCAGTAGAATAGTAGCGGTAGCTGGCAAATATCTGGTTGACACCTGTTAAGTCTTTAGACATCCATTGTATTTTATTCTGCATTTCAAATGAGCAGAGAGCAGTAGGTGAAGTCCCCATAATTAAGGGATAAAGGATAATAAATAACATGGCTCTTGAGTGGATGAACACAAGGTTAAAGGCTCTTCTGCAGTTGTGATGCTCTGTTTCAGGAACTGTTTGTTTGTAAGTAATAATGCTAGCTAAAATATTATTGAGCCTTCAGCATACGGAGGATTTATGTCTAGATCTACATGTGTTTTGTTTATAATGTCAGATTTCAAACTGCTTCTTGGCAAAGCAGCTGCTTTCTTCCCTGTCTTTTATCTCACTCGGCATTGATGGCTTTTCACCGGGTAGCTCCCTTCCCTAGCAAGCACTCTGCTACCTCTGTTGCTATAACATCTCCTGCTAAATGCTCACAACACATTGCTTCTGAAGTGCTTTTCTTTTCCAGTAAACCTGGAAGTACAGAAAAACTTCTGGGTAATTAATTCAAATTTGAATCTGTATGTATCTTGGTAAATATTGTCATGATGAGGAATTTTGGTAGACATCAAGAAAAGCAATGTAAGTTTTATGAACAATACTCCCATATGTTCCATTCATCAGAAGGGGACAAGTCTGAGAAAATCTGAATTTTGAGTAGCTAAAATGTGTTGCTTCTTGCCAAGTTTCTTTAACATTTGTGTCTACAATGCAGTGTTACAATCACTACCATGTCTACCAGGCTGCATTATACATTCTGAGACTTTCAGCAGCATTTTTAGTATGTATTTATATATCTTTAGCCATAAGATAAGCTGTTTGTGAAATGAGCTGTCATTTGTGGTGAAACAGTTTGAGAATAAAGCACTAAATATATATATAGCTTGCTAATCTGAAAGACTAAAATTGCTTACTATAAAATACATAGCAGGCTGGGGCTAGTGATACCATCACCTGAATTTAGGTAAAGAAGATGAACAAGCTTTTATCTTTACCTGATTCCTTCCTTGGCCTATTTTACAACTTTGGCTGCTCTCGGAGGTTTGTTCCTTTGCCAGCTTTATGATGCCGTGTGTGCTTGCTCCTGCTTTCCTGAGGGCTGTGGTGAGGATGCTTTTGGAGGTTCAGGAATATCTCCCGTGGCACAGGGGGGGTCGATGCAGTCCTTGCCAGGAGCAGCTCCAGCTCCTCAGAGCTGCTCCCTCCCTCATCCTGGTACAGCTCTGCACAGAGCACCAGCCTGGGAGTGGGCTCAGGGTAAAACCAAACTTTCAAGGAAGCTAAAGAGGATTCAATCTCTGTCTGGGTCATCACAGGGATCCGAAATCAGCTGTATAAATCCAACCACAGGAGCTGTAAGGGAGTTGGGAGTAAATGGCTGAAGCAGGGACAAGGGAATGGGGATAGCAGCTCCCAGGAAGATGCCTTGAGAATTGTCTGTGGAGCCACAGCCTTCATTTCAATAACTTGTAGCATTTTATTTGAGAAAATAGGGAGAAAGGCATTTCAGTATCAACCTTTTGAAAACCCACGCTGAGTGAAAAGCAGAAGTAGTTTTGTCTCGGTCTTAGTATAGCTCTTTGGAAGAAAATAGGATCTTTTAGACAGGTTTCAGGTTGGCATGTATATTAAAGTGAAATAACTGCCTCTGAAGTCAATCCCTGGGTAAAGTAATATTTGTGTGAGTCTTGTGAAATAACAAAAGAAACCGTTCTAACCACTCTACAAACCCATGAAAGAAACAAACGCTCTTCTTCTTTCCCAGCTCAGCATAGGTGGTTATTCCTGGAAATATAGAGGAGGTTGCATACCACTGTTATTAACAACATCTTTTGTGGAAATAGAGGAGAGATTATATTCTGCTGAAACAAAGTATGAGTCAGATCCCAAAATTAATGTGTTTATTGTGTAGATTAAATGGGATTTGTTTGTGTCAAGAAAGTAAGTTACATTTTATTGGAGGGATACTTCACTGGAAATTTAAGATGCATGAAATTATGTTGAAGAAAACTAATAACAAGGAAATTAATATAAAAGAAGGCAAATTAGTTTTAGGATTCAAAGAGAAAATGATGAAGTTCCAAAGGCTGCTATGCCATCTTGAAAAACCCTAGCTGTTTTATATGTATGTGTGTGTTTCCTCATCATTTATCTAACTGGTCTCCTATAAATCAATTTATTTAGATTACAGCAGAGTCAAAAGGCCCTAGCCAGGATCAAGACTTACTGTGCTTAGTGCTGTGGAAACATATAAACAGACAAAGTCCTTTTCTAAAGTTGTGAAAATTTTATGATTGATTTCAGTAAGAGCAAAGTTAGGCCAATACTGAGCACTTCTGAAAATTCCATCCTTAAAGATTTATTCCAAGCAGTAACTGTTTAAAAAATGACATACTGCTTACATAAGAGTCTAAATATTTGATGGTTATAGTATTTACATCTAAAACACCAGAGGCTATGTGCTTTAATACCTCAATCTGTTTCCCATATACTCTGTCAACATGAGTTCCCTGCATTGATTGAGGGCACTCTGTGATCCCTAAGGTTGTATTCATGAAAGGTTACCCTTAGTACTGCTTTGTTCATGGAAGGTTTGAAGTGCATAAGAAACACATGGGTTTGTTCCTGTTAGGTGCACTTTTGTCATCTATAAATACTTAATTACTGGGGTTCTGATGAGAAATTCAAAAATCTTAAAAGCGTAAAGTTGTGTGAAAATAGCTCCCCCATCACTGGTGCAAACCACAAAGAAATTTGCAGTTGGGAGATTTTGTGGCAGTTTAAAACAACTGAATTGTAGGGTTTTCCCACTACAGTCCATGGTATTGAATTTATTAGCAGCAAAATATGACCAGAGCTGTGCATTACATCCCATCCTGAAACAGGTCATTCTCTTTCCTCAGGTGTTGGGCATTTGGTGGAACTGATTGCGTGAAAAGTGTTCACAGCACTGGGTCCCTAACCTTGGCAGGTTTAAAAAAAAGTGCATAAAATTGAAGCTTTTTTTTCCCCCAAAATGAGTCTGTAAGTTAGATAAATATGGGCAGCACTGAGCTCAAAGTAGAGTCAAACTACCAAGAGGACATTGCAGCTTTTCATTGCAATTTTATACTTTGGACTAATGGAGCGAAGCAGAATGAAAATCACCTCTGTTAAGAATGGCATTTATCAGCTGTAAGTACTTAGTAGTAAGAGCTCTACACAGACAAAGCTGAGTGTCACCAAGAAATGTACTTGAAAATCAGACTGTTAACACAAGACTACACAAATAAGAGCCAAAAACTGTAATCAGAAAATGTAACATCTCTTTAAGAATCTTTTAATGGTCTGAAGAGTGCTAGACAAGTTGAATTTAACAAGATGTAATAACCTATGACATAATATAATTGAGAATGCACCAGGACGCAGCACAGTCAGGTTAAATTTTGGCTTTCCTTCACTTAGCCTTGCAACTTTAAAGATCTTTCAACACAGGGTTTTAAAAATACATAGTACTGTTTAAATTTACATATGATATAAAAGCATAGGATGTGCAATACATCAGAAATACAATTCTGAGCAAAGTTAGGGCTGAAACATCCAGCCTAATATTTTTAAATGTTTGTTTGAATCATTAACAACAAAGTTTTTATTCATTTGCTGTGAAGAAACAATATTTAGTGCAGAGGAAAAGGTGTGAACTTCTGATAAATGTGAGACTGCTATCAGGCGCTTGCCTTATATTTGAAGTGCCATGGTAAAAGTCAAAACAATGAGTTCAATTTCTCTTTTAATAGAACATAAAATAGAAGACAGAAACATTTTGCTGTACTGTGGAAATTGAGAACTGTAGAGAAAATAAGCAGTAAATAAGTATGGCAAGTGATAATGCAGGAACAGAACATTAAAATAATAGGTGCTGTATCTTGAACTTGGACTCATGGGATTCAACAGCTGTATACCAACCCAAAAGATAAAATCCTAATTTTTATGCTGTGGTTACTAGGGATAAGTTATGAATTAACTTCCATATGACATGGCGCAGGTTTGAGAGAATTAAAATTTAATGATAATACAATAGGGATAAGATCTTTCCTGCACCTCTAAACGGCTGAGGCAGTGGTTAAAGTTTGTTTTTGAAACTGCTTCAAGTAGGATTATTGAATTCCAGTTTGAAAATGAAACTTCTTCCTGCTCCACTATATTAAGCATCTCTGAGATTGAAAACCTAGCAAGAGCTTTCCTAGTGTGATTAGAAAGTATCCAGTATTTTTTGGCAGCAAATACTAATTCCAATCATTCTGTCTAGTACTGCTCAGGCAGCACGAGGATAACTGGCTGTCAGATGCTCTGGGTAATGGAAAGGTGAGGCTCCAGGCTCTCAGTGGAAAGCTGGCAGCTCTGCTGACGGTTCCCTGCCCCTGGAAAATCAGAGTGCTGCTGGGGAGGGGATGGGCGAGCGGTCTGGGCAGCGCTGGTTCTTGGCTGGAACAGCATCCCTTTGGAAACCAGGGATCGTCTGCAGAGCTTTGAGCCACGCAGTGCCTCCATCAGCACCCTCAGACACCCGGGGTGCCCCGCCTTCTGCCGGGCAGGGCCGGTTTGTCTCCATCGCCGCCCGGGGCTCGGGGCAGCTGCTCTGGGGCCTCTCCCCAGCAGCTGTGGTGGCCCAGAGCAGCCGCGGGTGGGCGGCAGGAGAGGCCACCAGAGCCCGGGGCTGTGGGTAAAGCAGCCCCTCGGGGCAGCCCTGTGCCCACGGCCGGGGCAGCTCGGGGCAGGAGGGGTGCCGCAGCTCCGGCACCGCCTGCGAGCCCCAACCTCTTCTTATCTTTTAACAATCGTGGGTGTGTGGGAATTGGTAAAAGTGTTGATAGAGAAGCCGTACAATGTTTGTTTTAGCTGGACTGCTTTGTTTGAAAGGAAGAGCCCCGCGTGTGCCCGGGCGGAGGGGCCCTGCCCTGGGGGCACCTCCCCTCAGGGCTGCCTTGTGCCCTTTTCTAGGCTCAGTCTCTGTTTTCTCCCGTTCTGTGCTCTTGCACAGACACCACCGAGCCCCATCAATACTCCAAGCCTGGAGAGAAAAGAGGGGATGATGGTGGTGAGGGGATGTGGGACTTGCTGGCTCTGTCCCTGCAGAGGTGCCTGAGCAGAGTGTGGGTGCTCATCCAGTGCCATCCAGCCATAAAATGTGTGGCCAAAGGAACTGTGCCATGAGAAGCACTGTAATGACTACAAAGTGTCCTCTCAGCAGCTCAAGGATTAGATTTTTATTAAGGATTGCTTGTTAATTTATTAGGGACTTTCACTTGGTAACTGGACTTGTAGTAAAGTGATATCAAATGGTGAAATTAGTCACTTCCCTAATAGGGAACTGCTGTTGAGATTGGGGATGAAAATGGTGTTTCTGTTTGCTTTTTGTTTGAAGGCGTCACTGTGTTTTAGCCTTTCTGAGGTGCTGCTGTAAAAATCCTTTTGGAGTTGTTTGTTGGAAATGTAGGATACCATTTTGAAAATTTATAGGAAGGGACATTTCAGCTCAAGATAAAGAGATTCAACTTGAAAGGATAGATTTACCATAGAAAGAAATTGAGGAATATCCAAGTTAAAACAACTTATTGTGCTTTTTAATACTTGCCAGAATCCCATCCTAATATTTTTCCTAGTGGAGTTTAAAAAACACCAGTACCTCATGGGTTCACAACCAGAAATGATATAATAATTTAGCTTTGATAAGAAAAAGAATTTTCCCCCATCTGCTACTGTACTGGATACTTCAATGTTCTTGTGGTTGTTTTTTAAATGTCATTCAGTCAATGAAGGGGAACCATGTAGCATGTGTGTTTTTCTGTGTAGTTTTTTTTATTAAACATAATTCCCTGGGCTCTCCTGAGGGAGTGTCTTTGTCCTGGGGGTACTGGTGGAAAGGATTGTGATGCAAATCCTGCCCAGAAAGTGTTTGGCTTTTTTCAACCCTGTGAACTTGAGGAATGACTCAGCCAGGGGAAAAGTGCTGCTGAATGCGCCGTCAGAAGGGCTTTACCTTCAGGAGCAGCTTCTGTAGCTAAAAGCAAAGTAAGTCAAGATAAGTAGGGAAGGAAACACATTCAGATTCACTGGGTGTTAACCCCTGCAGGGAAAAGGCTGATTCTTGCTTTGAAAGGAGGAGAAAAAGAGGGAAATACTGTGTGTGTACCTGCTGAAATGAAGGGGAATTGATTTTGGTGGGAACGATGGATATAAATATAGTTTTCTGTATAAGTTAAAAAAAAAAAAAAAAACCAGCAAAACCAAACAACAAACCCTATGCTGTATGTCATGCTCTTCAAGAATACACCTTCATGTTAACTGTTACATATCTGTCTGAAATCTGGGGTTTTTAAAACGAGAAAATTACTTGCAATTGGAGAATGTCCACCTGGAGGAAATTTCCACAAGAGTGGGAATTTCCCAGCTGATGTGAGATACCTGTAAATCAGAAGTTAACATCTGCCATCTGTGTGGCTGCAGTCTTTGACAAGAGTCTCAGAGTACAGGGAAGTGAACAGAGCACTCTGGATTTGTCATTTCTCATACTCATCAACTTGTTTCTGTGTGCTGTGAAAGTACAGAAACCAATAACCTGAATGAATCATAAATGTCTGGGGTGGGTGTGTTGGTCTTTTCGTATGGGGGATGCTCCTTCAGTTTGTTTACTTTTCTTTTTCTTTTGGCAAAGAATGCCAATTTTGCACTAAGAAACTGGGCTTTACAAACACATCTGAGCAGAGGAAGTGAAGGAGTGGATACAAATGGCAAGAAAATAGTAGCCTGGAGTGAAACGTGTGACTGTGCCTGGGGCCTCTGGATACTAAAATTAAAGAAGGAAATAAATTACATGTTGCCTGCATGTTCTTCTATATCGAAAAGTAACAGCTAACTTAACCATAACCAAGGATGGAAAACTGTATTTTAGTCCTTAGCAGCTGCTGCACAAGAGAACAGAGTGTTTGCATTCACAGTACTGCCACTGTGTGGTTTCCCCTGAAATTCTGCAGGTAAGGAAAGCTGTTCTCCAGCAAATTGTCAAGGCACTCAAAGCAGCACGTAGAGGTGACAAGGAGAGTGATGGCAGTGAAAATGGCATGGTGCATTTCCAAAGGTTTGCTTTTTTGGTTTTGGTTTTAATTTCAGTTTGCCTTTCTTGAAGGAGGGATTTCATGCTTGAAAAGTTTCTGCCCTCCAAATATGGGTTTTCAGCACAACCTGGCATTTCAATAACCTCATATTTACAGTTTAAACTGAAGGTTTCCTTTTGTTCATTGTTTCAAAGGTTGGTACACATTTTTAGGTTCAAACCAAACTTGTTATTAGAGTTTCTTTTTAGGGTTTTAGTTCTTGGAAAGTACAGTGCAATGAAATGAAGATATCCCCTGACAGAATCTTGTGCTAACATAAATAAAGGCTGTTTGTAGCTTTAATTTAACATGTAATTAATGAAAGATATTTCTCTTGAAGCCACCAAAAATGTGAATTAATGTTTAGAAAACCTTCTGGTAAGTGAAGATGAGATACTTTATAGCAGATGCACAACATTTACAAGTATCACTAATATGATCTGCCTGACAGCATGAGCCACATGCATGAGAGCTTAATGGTCACTAATGCCTCAATAAAAGCTATTTATTGGAGTATATTTTTTAAGATACACCTTTTAGTACAGATACTTGATATTTTGAGTTCTAGTTTCAAATTTGCTTCTGTACTCATTTCTCATGTTGGTATCCTAGCATTTTTGCTTTGGGAGGGGATTTTATGCAATTTAAAATATCATAAAACACTCTGATCCTAAGTGACACAATACAGATATTGAAGTCAAGCTTAAAAATAAATATAATTTAGTTCAATTTTATTAAAATATAGATACATTAAAATATATCTCATTACTGTTCTAGTGGTAAATGAGGCTTGATTCTGGAGAGTTCTCAAACAGTACTCATTTTTTACCTTCACTTTCTGCAAGATTCTGCTGGATATGTTCCATCTTATTTTCCAATGGAACAGCTGCAGTTTTGAAATGATGGTCAATTACTCCTTTTTCCTATCTATAAGACTGCAACATAGTAAAATTTCTCTTAATTTTTCCTGTTATATCTAAATGTGACTATATATGCCAGAGTCACAAAATCTGGAAGCTAATAATGAACTGCAGCGTCTCTGACATTGTTTGACTTCTCCTCTCCTGCTCCTGTTTCATACTGGATTTCCTTGAAAGTGAGATGTGGACTTCAGAAAGCTGTGCCTTGAAAGCAAGTATGTTACAGCCATGAAAATTCAGTAGTGTTCAGAAGCTGGTCGTTTATTCAGTTGCACCTTAATAATAATAATAAAATAACTCTGAAGCTTTTTTTTTTTTTTTTTTTTGTGCAAAGGAGGAAACATTTTATTCAGTAAAGATGACATCTATAAGAAATAGAGAATGGAAAAAAGCATGGTTCTGTAAATGATGGCAGCAGACAGGGCTTGCACAACAGAGCTGAACCTGCTCCCCAGTCCAAAACTGAGAGCTGCCTCAGATGTGGATCGAGATGAAAACAACTGCCTTGGATGGATAAAATGAAAGTCAGCTGAGGCGGAAGGAGAGCTTTAAAAGTAACTCACAGTGACTTGATAGGTTTTGAGCAGCTAAGGTGATTCTGGTTAAGTTTTTGGGGTTATAGAGTGCGAGGCTGATTTTGGAAATTCGGAGAGCAAAACCAAAGTGGTTGTAAAGATTTGCTCTTTTCTACTCCGAGTCCCATTCCAAGACAGAAGATCTAACTAGTGTTTTATTATCACATTTTACAGAAGGAGAGATAAAGGCAAAAGATAATAGATTTTTTTTCAAGGTCGTTGTAAGGATCAGCTTAGGAGCAACCTCAGAATTTTTTTCACTTTATTTGTTTCTCAGTTCAGTGGTCTGCAAGCAGTAAAAATCTAGTACCAAATTTACTACATTATACTGTTACATTATTACTTTAAAATTTCATGCCATACATTGGTGGCTGTAGGCAGGTCCAACTTGGGTTTTGGGGCTTACTTATTTAGATTTTTTTCTGGAGATTTATTTGTTTAAACTCCTAGGGAAAGCTTGAAAATTTCCAGGATTTCAGACTTCAGAAAGTGATTTGCTCTTTCTTCAGCAGCATACTACTGGTCCTAGCAGATTTAGCACCCCTTATTAGTTATAAAGGCATATTTATAATCATTTATTATAATCTGAGAGCTAGAATTTTCCTTTCACAATATTTACATGAAAGTTATCTCTTGCTAGATTACTGAAAAAGAAATCACCCTTCATCACCTCAGAATACTTGCATGACTTTTTTTTTTTTAATGTTTTAAAGCTACCTAAAAATACACCCAGACACTCCAAACCAGGCAATAGAAATGCTTCCCATAAGTTCCAGAACAATTAAACTCAGTGCTCCCTTCTAAATAATCCATGTGCTGGGTCAGAAGAGGCAGCCTCTTTAGACCCTCTGTTTGTTGGAGCCCTGCAAAGGTTTGGAAGTTTGTCTCAGGTCTAACTGCCTAAAAAAGCCCTGCACATGGTTTTAAATTTAGATTTGAGAAGTTTTTCCAACTAAGTTTGAGCTGCTGAAATGAAGGTTCATAACACAAAGGTTGTCATACCCTTTGTGGAAATGGTGCCCTTATAATGTGGCATATTAAATATTTAACATAGTTTGCAGCAGATAAAAAGCAATTTTGTTTAATTTTTCCTAAATATTAATGCTATCATGCACCTTAATCCTTTCATTATAATAAAAATTTGTTCAAGCTCATTCTTATTAAACATTTTCTAATTTCTAATGATATGGATGTTTTTCTTCTGATCCTAATAAGTAATAAGGTCAGAATTCCATTGTAAAGAAAAAAAGGTGGGAGATGGGAAGGGGAGTCTTCATTGGTATATTGGGAAGAATTACAGGCTAGAAAAATAACTTTATTATTTTACCCAAGAATACCAAAGACAATGTCTATCTCTCAAGTAATCCAGCTCAAAGTTTTGGGTCAGTTGCCAAGGAATGAAATGGAATACCTGCAAAACACTCAGTGTAATGACCTGGAAAATAATTTATAAAGAGGTTGCCACTCACTTCTGAGTGAGGACCATTCTTCCATCTCTCTCTGAGAGGAAAAAAAAATGAAATTCCTGAATTGGAATTAGTTTCAAACCAACTTTTCTCTACATCCCAGAACAAAAATGTAGTCAGCAATTATTTATAATGCTAATTAAAGACCTGTTCTAACAGGGATACTGGAGGCTGAAAACCCTTGATACAACAGCAAACATTTCCCATAACCACCCATCTGCATTCCAAGACAACATAAAGGTATGGAAAGTGTAGGAACAATGGGAAAGAAAAAAATGTAAGGAAATATTATTTAGAATTTGAATATATTTAGATGATGTTATACTTAGTCCAAGCAGACCAATGTGGCTTCACTAATTGCAGCTGACAACAAGGGGACTGTGGCCCATTTTTGTACTGGGTCCAATATCTCTGGGTTGTTTTAAATTTTTTTTCTGTTTACTCTTATTTTGCTTCTTTATCTCAACTAATTCTCATTTATGCATACTCACAAAAGAACATTCACACATTTTCTTTAAAGCTATATTTTTATTGTTATGCAGCTCTTCCCTCCTCATGGAATGTCTGTTTTTAATTTTCAATGTCCACAGCTTTTCAGTTGCACTAAAAAATTGTTGTTAATTTGCTTGTATGCAAAGAACTTTATTGGTTTTTTGGTAGATGCACTTTTTAAAAAAAATTCTTTTAAATAATAAGCTGCTTAAAACAGTCTTTGCATAATTCTTGGGTCTGCTGAATCCCATGTTAGTTGATTTTCTGAGCCAATATTACTCATGCATAGCATAATTATATAGATATTTATGTTGAGAAAGTAAAGAATGAACTTACAAGATAAAGAATTGAGTGTGGTGGCTGTGGGGTTTGTGAATACAATAGGTCAGTACTTGTTTTCACATCACTGTAAATTTGGAGAAACATCTGGATTTATCTGGAGTCATTTTTAGATTTAAATTGGTGTAAGGTTCTTTACTTCATTATATTGTAGGATTTTGTGGTCTCAGGTGAAGCATTTGCTTAATTTTGAAAGTTTGATTGAAGTCAAAGTTGAGCACATTTTTAAGTGCCTTGATGGGTGTAGACTTCTCCCAAATGCCAGAAATGCACATGTGGTCATCAACCATAAATCCCAATTGCTTCAATTCCGAAGGATTGTGTCCCAAACATCCTTTACTGGGTGGGATCAGCACCCACCTGTGAAGAGCAGCGGGCTGAGGTCAATCTAAAGGCAAATAGAGATGGGGTTGTGACTAAAGTCAAACACTCCAAGGATGGGAAAGATCTTTTATTTTAGAAAATGGTTCTGGATTGTGTGCTGCTTGTGGAAAATTGTGGTAGCATATAAAAATCCCCCTCGATTCACTTCCTTCAGTGGACAGCTGGAGCACTTTATTCTCTTCTACACCTGCATTTCTGCCAAGATATGTTGTGAGTTCACCTGCAGCTTCTCTTCAGCTCCTGAAGACACTTGTGCTGCCTTCCAGGGGTCCTCAGAAAACACAGGCAGGTTCCAGGTTTAGTCTTACAGGCTGAACAGCACTGGTGTTTGTCTCAGAATTTGTCTTGGCCTAGGATAACAAACAGAGACAGGCTTGGTCATGAGTAGTGAAGCTCAGGCTGGAAGAAGGCAGCTCCTCAGCAGGGTTTGCATTTTTATCTTTTACTGGAATGGATTAGAAAAGTGGGGAGTCTTGCTGTCCTGCATAAAGAGATGGAAAACTTGTCAGCGGTTGTGGTGAAAACCAGTGATAAATGAGAGAAAGAACAGAAAGTAAACAGAAGAGATTTGTAATAGTAGGAGAAGCTCTAAGGGAAAGAAGGAAGTCTCCTAACAAATCACCAGTCCTAACAGAAGCATGATGCAAACCAGAACTCCTGCCTCTGTGAAGCTGCATATATATTGTACAGGATCCACTGCAGACTCTCATGAAGGATAGCCATATTCTCTCTGAAATCAAGAGAGATTTTTCTGAGTCCTGAAAACAAAGAACAACCACTATGTCCTAAATCTAAGTGGAAAATGTAAAGAGCAACTTGTAGTACCTATCCATGAAGTTTATGGAGGAAATTACCTAGTGTCAGAGATACTAAGGAATTCCTCAGTCATGCCTGGGACTTGGAAACAATATATTAACAAGCCAGCTTAAGAGACAACCCCAGAATTCCCATGCTGCATTTCTTTCTTATTGCAAATACTCGAAGTAAAAATTCTTGGCAATAAGACATATTGTCCTGAATAGCTTGTTTAATGAAACACTGCAGAGTGGGATGTAAGGAGGAGTCCTACAAGGACAATGAGATAAACTCCCACACTTTTAATCTTTGTCCACATGTATTTTCTCTCAGCTTTTTACACTGATGTGAGTGTAGGTTTTCATCCTGCTCTGCACCTCTGTGCAGCAAAACTTCTACACCTTGAAAGGTGCTACTGAGGGCTTCAGGAAGGTTATTAATTTACTTGAGACCCTACACTGTGCATTGTTTGAGTGCTCTGCTCAGTCCAAGGCTGTGCACTCTTTCTCTGTAAGTGTAGGAGATGATTAGCCACAATAATTAGCTCACATTTTAGTCAAGTCAAAAGGGAATGACTTCAAATAAAATCTGAAAATGGTCATGTGAGCTGTGTGTGAAGAAAGCTGCCATTTCATATCAGCAAAGCTAAATCTACATGTCTGAAATCAATGGATGTTTTGGCCAACATTCCAGTGAGTTTAAAACTCCTGGAATAGAAATGCTGTTGTTTTTTGCAGTGCTTATAATATTCTATACTGTATTTAAAAAAAAAAAAAAGAGAGAAGGGAAGGATCATGTTCTGTGTAGTCACAGTTGAGACAGACAAGTAAACAGACATTCATTTTTCTTCAAGGAAAGTGAAGATTTAAGTCTAAAGGTGAAATAAAATTTTTTTAATGGCCTAAATAAATAATTAGGGTACATTCTTGGTTTTGGTACTAATAGATGGACCTCCATACATGAGCTTAAATCTGGTGAATCTCAGTGGCTTCCAACTGTCAGAATGTACCTGGCAAGCTTAGAGGAGAAAAATGATAGTAAAGGGGAAGGAATAAGTCGACATTAATGTTACATGCCCACATACTAACTTGGCTTAAAGTAGATATGGAAATTGAGGTCTAAAATATCTCTCAATACCGTTAGAGGAGGCAGATTTTTAATGTTTTTCAAATAAAAAAGGTTCTTTCAGTTCATGAAGATCTATAAAATGTAACTGTACTCTTCATGTAATTGAAACGTTAATTTCGCCAACCTTTCCATGGAATGCTTGAATGTCTCTTATATGCATGTCTCTCTTCACAAATATCAAGTTTAAAGAAATTTTTCTTGAACCTGTGAAGATTTCTTGAGTTGCAGAAAAACACGTTGTTACGAAACCCACAGCTCTGTACATGAAAAATATTGAAGTTCTATTTTAAGTATTACTTGGCATATCAAAAACTTTACACTGGTAATTGCATTGTCAATCATTTAGTGTCCCATTGCTAAAGAAATGGGTTCAAATCCAACCATTTTTTATTTTCCAATGGATAAAAAAATTGAATTTTATAATGAGAAAATAATACAAATGATTCCCTTCAAGAATTACACAGCGTATATTGCACAACAAAATTATCATAAGCAACAGTTAGATCATGAATTATGCTTGAAATATCTGCATTTTCCAGCTTCCTGCAGTCTTTTTTTAAAACACTTTGAGCTACACTAATGCCCACTGTGTATTACTTGAAACTTGCAGAAGGTTTGTAGTCAGTACGAGCCGATGCGCTGTTGATCTCTGTTTGCAAGCTGTTTAATGTTAAAAGTTCTGCTGAAACTGTCAGTGGAAAGACCATGAATAATTTCAAAGACCCTCCCAGGCTTATCTGTTCTCTTGCTTCCAGCATGCTGCTTTTAGTAATGAAACTAGCAGACCTGTAGGTGCTGCCTGGCTGCTGGAAAAGGGACTGGGAAGCAGTTTCACCTCAGCTGTGTAGGGCTGAGATGGTGCCTGCACTGCTGGAACAATCACCACTCCTTCTTAGTAGCAGTGATACTCATTTTTCATCAGACAGGGCCAGAAAAAATATTCAGGGCATATGAATGAATGTGGTATAGCCCTGGATCATTGATGAGATTCAATCTTTCCTCCTGGAGCCTACAGGACTTGGAGGGTTGCTTCTTCCTGCAGGGTGTGTTTGCAGGTACTTCTATGTATGGGTGCTATTTTAAAAACTCTGATTCTCTTTGGAGCATGTAAAAGCTATTATTTGATGGAAATGTTGAAATACCAGTTGATCTCGTAAGATACTTTCCAGTATCCTGCAAAAGTCTTTGTTTTTAATAATCTAGTCTCATCTAAGCTTGAAAGAGATGGCAGATTTGTTCTGTTGTTGGCGAGAGTCTAGCAAGGAACTGGAGTGTGGTGATTAGGAGTCTGTATTTCCCATAACCACCCCTTACATAGCTGGTATTCAAAACTTTGAGGGTTTTATTGTGATTTTGGTTAGTGTTTTCTCTTTGTGTTTTTATTTTTTTCTTTTCAAAAAAAAAATATTTTTTTTAGAATTTTGGGAGTGGTTTTTTTTGTGTTTTCTAGTTTCCTCTGTATTCTTTTTTTCTGTCTGAAATCGCTTCATTTGTTGGGAAATGTCTTACTCAATGGAAGACTTCAAATAAGAAAAAAAGTTGAATCCATGAATGGGCAAATATTTCAGAAAGCACTTGGGGGTTTTAGGTAATAGTTCAGTAAGAAAGAAGAAAAAAAAAGCCCCAGTATTGAGGTGGGCTGCTTCCTTTTCAGTGAAAGGGTGAAGGTGTGGTAAGGGAAGGGAAAAGGTGCAGTAAAAAGTGATCTACTGTTGTAGAGTTTCTACTTCTGGTACTTATTATGGTACCATGGCAACATCAGAATTAGACATGGAAAATGGGGTAAGCAGCCTGATAGAACATAATCAAGAGCACACAAACAATGTGTTACAGAGAATCTATAGGAGAAATTACTAACAAATATTGTAGGGTTCTGGGAAGGAACCTTGTAGAGCTCTTCGGGGAACAGCTCGAGGAGGGGATCTGTCTGTAGGAAATGTGGAAGCTCTTGAAAGAACACATTGTCTAGGCTGGCAGGAGGAGTGGGGAACATGACACTGCTACTACAGGGGGGTGGTGGCATTCTAGGCTGGGAAAAAGTAGAGACAAGTTAGCTTTTGGAATCTGTGAAAGGTGTGGTTTCTTCTAGATATAAAGAAACAATAATTCACTACTGCTCTGCCTGTGTGTTCAATCAGCAGGGTCCTTTCAGTGGTTTTTGTGGTGTCTGTCTGTAAGCAGCGTGTAGGCTCCGAAGTGTTTTTAGGGTGATCAGATGTCCAGATTGACTCTGCAGTGCCCACAGGAGACAGAGGCAGTCACAAGCATTGTTGGCAGTGCCGGAATGCACAGGTAGGGTGGATTTGACAGACTGTAATTGTGAGGGATAAAACTACAGTACAGGCACTATATGATCCCAAATCCAAAACATCTGATGATCCCGGTGTCTCAGGTCAATATTCCTGTCTGAGAATTCAGCAGTCCCAAATTATAAACCTGGGATCGTGGGAAATGAAATTAATGCAAAATCATAGGCATGATTGCATGTGAGACATTAAATAATGTAGACCACAGCAGACTGTTGTATTTTCATTTTTGACTGCTTTTGTTTCTCACAGAAGGTGTTTATGCACATTGTTTCAAAGGGTTTGTGTACACATTGTGAATTTACTACAACAATATTGTTGATTTTTGTTCCCCAGCTGCTATGGGTAACATGGGTATCTTCGTACCACCTGTGCAGCAGGAGGTCCTTCCTTCAGCTGATTGCAGATTACAGGTTTGGATGTTATCAAATTAACCTTATGAACTGCTTTGGTTATTCCCAAATCAACCTTTTGACCCACATGTCAAAATTGTTGCAGCTGAGTGTGTATGAGCATGTGAGGATTAAGGTGTTGGGAATGCTATCCTACCATTTAATCTCAAAGCCAGCCTGGAAGACATTGCTCATGAAATTGATTGATCTTTCTGTTGTGAGGAAATGATAAGGTTGTGAGACACAGACAGCATAAAAAAATGTTTTGTGCAGAGCAAATCCCTTAAGTGCAGTGCCCACTGGTACAGTGGTGATTGCAATGACAGACTGAGGGACAAGGCTGCAGGAGCTCCGTCCATCCAGGGCCACGGAAGGAGATGGGCACCATCCAAGGTGCTCAGGGGGCTGGCTGATGTCCAGTGCCACTGGCCATTGCCTTGGAATGGAAATGGAAACAGGGAGAGTTTCTTGTTGGCTGGAGGAAGACAAATGTTCTCCCCATCTTCACACTGGCCAAGAGGTCTGCTTGGGGAAGCACAGGGCAGATGAACTCACTTTGGGCCCTGGGAAAATTATGGAGCAAGTTCTCTTGGAAGATAACTCTGGGCCTGTGAAGGGGAAGGCATTTCACTGCTTAATCAACCTGATTGCCTTCTATGATAAGATAAATGGATTTGTGGATGATGAGAAAGTTATTTACCTCAACTTTAACACGGCTTTTGAAATGGCCTCTGAAGGTATTTTTGTAAGTTTTGTTGGTCTGAGTGCATGAACAATTAAACAGTCTTCAGGTATCAACTAAGGTATCTAAATGTAGAAAGAGACTCCCAAAATATCTAAGGGAATTAAGCTAATAGTCTTCAGAGAATTATTCAAAATTATTCAGAATGTCTTCAAGTGATAAAGTCAACTATTGTTTACAAGGCTACAAAGCATAAACAGTACTTGAATCTTATTTATTAGCAAGGCCATACAATTTCTGTTTTTACACATAGAACTCAAGCCAACAGAAGATAATGAAGAGTATGCATTAAAACTACAGTAATTGTGTTTGTTTAATAGTAATATTGTAACATTAAAACTCCTACTTGTTATCCCTCTTTATTAATAAATAATTACTGCTTTTGTTGTTCATTTATGGTAATACCAGGCTGTGAAATGGGAGGGGTAGAGGAGAAGGAACATGTGCTGATCTCCTCAAGGAAGGGGGCAGTGGCCACTGGGAGGGTGACAGGCACTGATGGTCTGGGCAGGTTTCCTCCCTCTCTGTGCAGTAGCTCAGCAAACATGCAAAGAATTCACTTTCTGCACAAGGTTTCTGCCACAACAATCTGCTGCAACCAGATGCTTCAGGTGAGCTGTGTAGCATGGGATGAGGATCAAGTCAAACACCAAAACAGCTTCTTTGTCACCTTTTCCTGGAGTTTAGGAGTGCAGAGCATCATTAAATTGAGTTAACAGCACTCTCTTAAAGCTGACATTCCAGCACATTTACAGCAAGGATCTACAGCACACATAGGTTTGGCAAAGGCTTAGAAGCAGTTATGGCTTTGGGATGTGGGAATTTGTAATGTTGTATTTACTTTTTCCTTCTGTTTTTCCTCATACTTATGGGAGCACTGGTGATGAGAGAAACTTGGGGTGGCTTTACTGTGTGAAATAGTGATGTATTTGTGCTTTGCAAGTCGTTGCACTTGTGAAATAGGGGAAATAATAGTAAGCAGAATCTGGCCTGTCTTAGAACAATACTTCCTGGAGAGTTGCACTAGAAGTGGTTTCATTTAAATGAAAACACATGTGGATCCAGTTAAGAACTAACTGGTAACTGATTTAGCCTTATTAGATGAGTTAAATAACACATGGTTTGCTGGACCTGAAAAAAAAGAAGGTGAATATTGCAATATCTTACCTTAAAAAGCAAAAGCAGGGGGATACAACGGTGAAAAGAGCAGACAGTGATTAAAAGGATTTGAAGTCCATAGGAGATGCCGCTGAACCCTTCTGGAATGTGAGTGTGTGCTGAGTCACTGGCAGAGGAGCTGACGAACACCCACTCCTGCCCACCCCGGGGCTGCTGCAGCCACGGCCAGAGCTGTCCCCAGCCCTGGGGCTGTCACTCCTCCAAGCCACCAAACCTGCCCTGCTCACTGTGCCCGTGGTTCGCAGCTGCTCAGCGCAGCGTGTGGAATCTGTACCTGACAAGTGCAAACATCCATGCTCAGATGGCAGGGCCTAGGGATATTGTGGGAGATTGTATCCTCATTATGTAAACTGTGTTTTCTCCTTTTTGTTTTTTTTTTTTTTTTTGCACATGCCCAGGGTTGTTTCTTAGCTTCCTGTCAGTTTGGGTTTTTTTTTGATTAAAAGTTTAAGTTTGGATGTGTTTTGAGATGTTTTGTCATGAAAGATCCAGCATAAATAAAGAACTTAAGATGAAAAGCTGCATGAATATAAGCTATTACAATACTATAAATGATTTATTTTGAATTACACCCAGAAAAAAGATGTGATAGAGCCAAAGCATATAATATCAATGAAAAGGCAATCCCTACCTCTGCATCTCTCTGAGCTGTTACAATTTGATTTTTCTCTTTTTCCTTTAAATTGCATTAGCAATTCCAGATAGACACTCAGTCTCCGAAAGAAAGGCCCTTGACATTAAGTGTACTGAAAGGTCATTGAACAGTCATAGCTTTCTTTTAATTTTAAATGCATTTATCCAAGAAAATGTAGCACTGATACAACATCTGCTTTTCAAAGGGACTCTGTCTTTTAGCTGAGCTGACTGAGGGTTACAGAGGTCAATTGAAATGCCTAAGGTCACTCAGAGTGTCAGAGTAAGGGATTTGTTTATGGCAAACACACTGAAACAGCAACCTCTTTTTTTTTTTTTTTTTCCCCAGAAATCACAGGATTCTCCTTTAAACTTCTAGGTAAACAGCAGCATGGCTCAGAAAAAAAAAAATAGCAATGTTAAAGATGGTGACTCCTGCTGTGTTGATTACTATTGATACTGTGAGTTATTTGTAGAGGATTCTAAAAATTCCTGTCTAGAAAAATGATCAAGTTATATATTGCAAAAGCAACAAATACTGTGAAGGCAGAAGGCTCTGGGAGGGCTTACTGCATTGTTGCTACATACACACTGCTTTTTGAAACTTGTTTTTTAATGATTTTTCTGTGATTGACTTCAATTAAATGGCGCTGTCTAAACTGGCTGATGAGCACTCCTATAAGATCAGAGCTATTTTGGGAATGAAAGATCCTTTCCCCCGTCATTGAGCAGTGAAGTAGGATGCAGTGATGACTGTGATTAGCAGAATACATGCATTCACACGAGGGAAAAACGCTACGCTGAGGATGAAGTACAATTTTAGCTTTGGAAATCTGCACAAAAGTGTCTGCAATGTTGTAGTGATATCTTTCACTTTCATGGCTTTTAACCCTCTGACTGTAGAAATTTTGTAAAGCTTCACCCAATTTAGCAAATGCTGCCATAACTAAAGGGAAGAAAATACAAGCAATTTGATTTAGATGGGTGTTTTGCAGAAGTAAATTCTGTTGAGGAAATGCGTAGCCTGTCAACACATTTGTGTAAAAAACTCTGAAGAATTGCTATGAATTAAAAGTAATTTATGGACAGTGATTGTAATTCTGCCTTCTGTACATGCCTCAATCTCCCATTGACTTCCATTAACAAGGATGTTTGAGATGTACAAGGAATGCAAGTTACAAAACTTAGTGTCAAAAAGAAAGGCAGCTGTGGGATAAGTTATAGGAAGCAATCTTAACGATTAACAAATTTATTTAAAGATTGCCAAGGGCAAAAGCAAGGAATTATCTTCCAAGTAGTACAGTTGAAAGATAGCATGTCTACCTCTCACCTTCACTGCTGGCAAAAAGAGCATTACTGTACTCTGAGGGCAAAACAGGAATTCATAGAGGCTATCTTTGTAAGGTCAGATGGGAAGGGAGAACATGAGGAGGAGCACATGGGAAGTACAGCCATGCTTCTATTATTACAGCATGCTGAAGAATGATCAAAAGAAATGTGACCTTTTCTGAAGGTGACTGATGCATTCAATGCTGGCTTTAACTTCTTCTGCCAATACTCTGATGTTTCATTTGCCATTTGATCCCCAAAAGGCTTAATTTTTTTTCACAGAAAACAGAGTGGATGTTAAAAATCTTGTTTGGGGTTCATCACCCACCCCACTCTCCCAACCCTTTGGGAAACAACCTGGGTAGTGAGGAAGAAAATCCCGAATTGTTATTTCTCAGAAGGATTCTAATGTTATTTGGTGGGACAGTTTGCAATCTTGTTAAACATTGCAGTTCTGTGAATTGACTTTGCTTTGTCCAGGAAAAGCTCTGGCTGGAATATTTTTCTTCTGCTTCCAAACTGCATGTACCGTGTCTGAAAAATGATTTTGCTGAAGTAAAATACAAACTGATCAATCACACAAACAAGACAAAACTCCCACAGAGCACATGGGGAAAAGAACAAAGATTATTTTTGTCTGTCTAGTTAGAATTTTGCATATGCTTGAATATATCTGACAGGTTGTTTGTGCCTTTTAGAAGATTAAAAAAATATAAATAAATATATATGGAGAGAGACTTCTGATGAGTACAATACCAGTGTTGTTTTTCATACATTTGGGGTGCTGAAACAATTCACAAGTGGCAAAGCACAACAAGTTGTCTTATATTGTTCCTTGCAAATGAAGATAAATGCCTTGATCTTTATCACTCTGGGTTACATTCCTGAGAGAAGGATTTTTAAAATGGATTTTTAACTTTCTGTTCCTTTCTTCCTTAGTTATATATGTATTTAAAATATAAAGGAAGTATTTGAGGGTTGCAGTTAAAAGCTGGGCTCCAGCTCTGTTAGACCCTGAAATACTGTGACTATCCTGAAAAAGACAAAAAATTATGCTGTTCCTTCCAGACTTTGTAGACCTATTGGGACTGTAAAATTTCAGAATGCTATTGTAACATGTTTATTGGAGCAAAAACCATAAAAAGATTTATCCTTTTTTCACTGTAGTTAAGAATTGTAAGAAGATAGAAAATAGGTTTCAGTACCTTATTCACCATATGGAACTGTACTGCTGGTTTTCCCTTGTCTCCACTGAAATCATATCTCCTTAACACAGTTTAAGTAGTGAACCTCCTTCCTTGTGTTTGATTCCTGTGTTTTCTTACAAACATTTCAAGACAGTTACGTCTTTTCTTGAAGGGGCATCCATTAAAAGCAATGGCAAATCCAAATTTTAAGCAAGTCCAAATAAATATTGAGTGGGGTCCTAGGGAGAGCTAAAATATGTTAATCTTCCTGAGTAGCTACGAAAATCCATCCTGAATGATTATGCAAAGTTTGAACCATCTCTGTTAGAAAACCCAACCAACCAAACAACCAACCTCGACAACTTGGACAAGGTCTAGACAAGGTTCTGCTTCTCTGCCCTTCCACCTCTGCCTGGACCTGTGAAACATTTCACTTTGCACTGGATCTGAACCCTTGAAGTCTATGCAGCTTAAAGAGCAGAAGAATCCTGATGGTGGAAAGTAGGAATAAGGTGAGAGAGGTGTCCTGGTGTGTCCAAGGTGTGGGCTCTGAGTGAGGCTTCACTATGGGAGTGTTTCCAGACAGCTCCAAACCAGAGACCTGACTGGGTGGTCCTTGGAGAAGGGAGAGCAGATCCACTTAGTTTACAGAGAGGATCTGAAGTGGTAAGGAAGAGATGTCTGGTGCTGGGCTCAGATATGGAAGGATGGAATGAAGAGAGCTCTGTGGAAGCACAGAAGTGTTTTGTGGTGGAGGGGTAGTTACGAGACAACTTGAATGTGTGTTTGAACTCTTGTGGGTGTTAACTCCAAACCTCAAATATGTTCAGAAATGCCTAACGAAATGAGTTTCGGATTCAAAAAAATTGCTCAGACTTGTTAATATTTGATGGTAGAAATTCATCTGTGTCTCCATTCATGTGTGACCCACTTTGTATCCTTTTGGGAAATACATATGGTAAGGCCAAGAAATTGCACATGGTTCTTCTTGTTAGTGTATGCACTGAAAATCTGCAGCTTGGGAAAGATTTTTTTTCTTCCCTGTAGACCCCAGGGACACAGCCTTTAAAACTTTCTGCTTCTCTGAGATTTGTGTAGATTCAAACATCCAGCAAGGTCAGTAACTGTCCCTGTGCCCTCACTGTCACTACAGAAGTTCTGCATCTCCCTGCCCCAGGGGAGACTTGCAGCATCAGGTTCTTCCAGCTAGTTTGTGTCTCCAGGGTGGTCTTCAGAGATTTTGCCAGTGAAGATAAAAAACCAAATACTATTTATGGAAGTATTCAATCCTCCTCTGGCTGTAGGAGGGAATGTTTGGCAGCCTACCTGTCCTGTGCCCGTGGCCAAACTCCTCCCAGCTGCACATCTCCAGCCCTGCAGAGAACCTTCTGCAGAGCCCAGCTGGCTGAGCCACGGGGCAGCTCCCTCCTGTTCCTGGGCAGGGATGGAGAGGGCTGGGTGCAGAGGCTCCTGCAGATCAGTGTGATTTACAACCAGCACAGCAAAGAAGTGACTCTCTATACAATAACCTTTGGTTTTGTAGAGCTGGCTAAAACACAGTCAATTGAATGTGAAAAAAGCTAATTAAGAAACAGTAGACCAAAGTAGTCATCACTGTAATTTCTTTGGCTTCAGTGAGCTTATTGCATGGATGAGTTTTATTGGAGAAATTATTACTGACACAGAAAGCAGGTGCAAAGTTAGGAGTTATGAAGTCAAAGCTGTAATTCACCTGGGAATACTGTTCTTGATTTTCAAAGAAGGCTGAAAAGAGTTAAACAGAAAACTTCTACTTTATTTCTCTTGCATTTGGGCACTTAATCTTCTTGAACTTTTAAAAATATCCTACCTAGTGAGCCAGTTGCTTAGCTTCTGTGAAGAGGAGTTCCCAGAGCGCTAGGTGATATGCCAAGGAAGCTCTTGCATTAGTATTTCTCTGAATGTAAGTAGTCTGAATTTTTAGCATACTTGCTCAGTAAGAAAAGGATGGAAGCTGCTCTGTGCAACTGTTTCTATTCCTGCACTTTCCATTTAAGTGGCACTGAAGATTTTGTACCCTTTTCACACTGAGAAGGCAGAGTTCTTCTTTCCAGGCTAGCTGGTTTGCCTCTCTCTTGGTTTTCTGTCTAACTGAATTCATTTATGGTATTGCAGAAATGTATTTTGTGGGTGCCTCACAAACAGAGCACTGAACTCTGCTCGTGAGCTGCTCTTGTGTTATGTGAGCCTGAAGGGCATGTTGGCTTCTCAGACTTCTTGCCTAATTGAGAGGAACCTCAAGTGCACTGAGGTGATGCATCCCTGCCATAATCTTCACCAAAACTAGTCTGCTATAATGACATATACCGGGATAGAAAGAATAGTCTTGGTGTTGACAGCTTTGTCTCAGATCAGACCTGGAAATTTTAATTAGGGTTTAGATCTTCTTAGGTTTGGAAACTGAAACGACATTGAAATCTTTGGAAATCTGGTGTCTAATTACCTCTTGGGGTTCTGGGACTGCGTGATTTACTTAAGGTCACAAATGGAGTAGAAACAGAAACTGAGCAGAGAATTCCCAAATCCCTGTCCTTTGCCATTATCCTTGACTAATCTGGTATCTTGTGATCTAGGTTTCACTTCAGCCAGCTGCCTTCATCAAGTCGTTGGTGTCATCCTACCCTGGGACAGCTGGCCGGAGTTTAATGCAGGAGGAAGTGTCATCTGCATATTCTTGTTTATAGCCATGGCATTATGGGATGCCCACTGGCAGCTCGGCACAGGCACAGACTATAAAATGGGAAAGAACAGTGTCTGTGGATCTCAAAGGAAAACAGAAAACTTCTGATCAGAGATTTCAGAGTTTGAAACACAGAATTGAAACTGCCAGAATTAAGTGCTGTTTATTTAGATAATAAATGTAGGAGCCAGGAAATTTAATCTCACTAAAAACATCTGCATTTTAGTGGTATATATATGATGAAGATATCCAGGGGAACGAATTAAGAATATGTCCACAGATTTCTGTGCCATTCCTTTTTCTTTTTTTTTTTTTGCTTGGCTAGGGAAGACTTGGAATGATTTGCAAGGAAATACTTTTAAAGAAATATTATGAGTAATGAAATGTAAAAAAAAAAAATACTAAAAATCCAAAGTATCAAAAGAATGACTTTTAAGTATTTAAAATCTGACCCTGATATTTGAAAAGAAAATGCTAAGTAATAAAGGGGATGAATTTCCACACAGCATATTGCACAGGAAATTTGCACATGCAACCTTCTATTTGTTTAATGGATTTTCTGTGAACATCTCCCATTAAATGTTTGTAAAACTTCAGCCCAAGAAATTTAGCTATGGAGGTGAAAGCATTTATATTCATTAGATGAGCGCAGACTTTTTGCTCATGATTTGGGTGGAATTTAAAATGATTAATGCAGCTTAAAGTAGTTAGGTGATAGGAATTTTCTAAAACATTTTATCTGTATCTAATAAGCCCTCTTGGGGATACAAGAGCTTATGATGCATACAAGGAAATTTAGAATCAGTTTATTAAAAACACATTTCCACTTTATTGGTGTTGTTCCATTGTATCTAAAGGCTTCCAGGTATTTTACCTTCTAGTGAAGCCAGTCCATAGAGAATAGGATCATATAAACACCTATATCTGAGAGGCCCAGCCTTTTATTGTAGACATGGGAGTTGCAGCTGACAAAGGGTGAAATTAATCCAGGAATATGTTGTAGCTGAAGTTCAGAAAATCCTTCACAGAAACTTAAAATATCTTAAAGTGAATTTGTGTAGTGAGGAGCTCTTAAGGAGTATTCTGTAAAATTTTAAATGCAAAAAAAGCATTCCAGTCAGACTGTAGCCTCAAATTAAGCCTTTTAAGTGGCTTTGTGATAAGGTAGCTCTAAAAATATTGAAACTAGCTGTTTATTCAAATTTTCTAGAGAAGGGAAATTCAGATTTGCCTAAAATTCAATTAAGGATTTTTTCAAGTTTTTGCCTGACTTAGTGGTAAAGAAATCAGTATGGATGACAGTAATAAATCCTTTACTGTGTTCATATTGCAAATTAAAAGTGGTACGCTTGGTGTTTTTGATCCCTGGTAAATCAGCCTCTGCAAAGTCACCATGGCCAGCAGTCAAAACCAAGCCCCTCTGGGGTGGAAAGCAGGCCAGTGGTGTCTCAGTTATCCCGGGGCAGGCTCCAGGTGATGGATGGAGCAGGCTGCAGGTACTGAGACGCTCAGCCCTGCTCGGGGTGAGTCAGTCTGGGGCTGCTGCGAGCAATCCCAGCTCTGCTGAAAGCTGGGGAGCTCTGATTCCGCATTGCCACGGACCTCTCCGTGCACCGTTTTCTCCTGCCGTGTCCTTCTGCAGCCTAATTTACAGGGGAAAAGGGGCTGTGGGCAGTAAGGTGGCAAGTTAAGCGTTTGTTAATCCGGTTTGTTGAATATCTGTCGCGTTTGTTGTGCATTTCTGACCTGCCGGGTATCATTTCACTGAATTTCTTTGAGAAATTGATTTTACTGAGTTAGAGAAGCCAAAGTTTTAAAGTTGGAAGATAAAAAACATGCATATAATGAATAGCTATTTCACAGAAGTTTAAACATTTATCAATCTCTGGATTCATGTACGAGTTCTATGTTAATAGTAGAAACTCTTTCCTGGGATAAAGTCATGATGGAGTTGCTGCATTTTATGTTGGTCAGTAGATTTAGGTTATGAGTATTTGAGTGAACTCTTCCCATTGCAGGAATTTAACTGGGGCTTATCCACAACCATTGCAGTGATGCTGGCACAAATCTGTAGCCTTGACATAGCCTGAAACTGTGTTCACCTCAGTTTTTCCAGCCAGTCTCCTTCTCCTCACAAGGACTCACTTTAATGTGGCTATAAATTTTTTAAGGGAATGTTCTGAACAGAATGCCACAGCAAATAAACCATTGTGATAGAACGCAGTGACGCTTCGTTTCTCAAGGAATGATGAAAAAATACAATCATTTGTCCTTTGTTAATATGTGCTCTATGCTCAAAACAGGAAAAAAACCTGATATGTTTAGCTCTTCAATTTTACTGCTGGGTACATTAGGAAAGAACAGGACAGAATTGCTATTTTTTTGGTGGTCAGTGGCCTGCTTTAGGCATAGCACATGTTTAGCAGATAACTGCAGAACAGAATTTTTCTACTCTAAATTCAAGATCATGGAGGTGTGTGTTTGTTTCTAAAGATTAATTGAAAGGCCATCAACTCTTTGGGCAGAGAAATTTCTACCCCCTTTTCTGCTGGCAAACTGTGTGATTCTAAATGTCTTTTGAAATACACACTGCCTATTTCTTTGTAGGTACAGATACTTTTAAAAGCAGTCTTAAAATAGGTGCAGATTGAAGAAATTGTCTGCCATCAGATGAGTAAGACTTGGCGGGGCTTCTCTCTTCCTTTCGTCTACATATGCACACCTCTACAGTCATAAAAATATCCTTTTTCAAACCTGCAAGGATCTACTGCTACTCTCAAAAATGCCTGGCTGTTGTGGGGCAGTTGTGACTCTTTGTAGCAGTGTAGGGTATAATGTGCACAGTTGGGTTCTGGTGGGAATGTCTGTGCAGGCAGACTGAAGAGTAAAGGCTGAACCAAAACTATTCCATGTTCATCTCCTGCCATGATGGACAGAAAGATATTGTTGAGGTCTGATTGATGATTTCTGATCCTTGCCTATGAATTTACAGGAAATAGAATGTGCTGGCTTGAAGAAGAGTGGTGAATCCATAGGAGTGGAAACAATATGCCCCATACTAGACTCATATTCCCAGCTCCAAATGCTCCTTTTCTTTGCATTCCAGCATCCCAGATGGCAGATCTCCTTAGCACAGTTTAAAATTTTCAGCTTACTGAAACTGGTTTATTTTTTTTTGTGTGTGTGTTCTTTTCACCATCTTGTCACTTAAGACCCCTTCATTTAATGAGTATCTACAAGGTCATGTCAGGGAAGGAGCTGACAGGATGAGTGACAGGGTACATGGACAGGGTGAGAGATTCCCCTTCAGTTTGCAACCTCCTTGGCACACAGTCCATAGCATCTCTAATAAAAAGCAGTCATAGCTCTCCAGATTTTTCAATTATTGTTTTAATTTCTTTGCTCTGTGCACTACTTTATCACAGCATGGGATGTTACTTGGATTATCTTTGTTGTAGCATTTTAATAATAAAAACCAATGCCTTAGATTCTGTTCTGTAGAACAGTTAGAACAGCCAAAGGGAGAAAGTTTACCCATTGTGGACTTGGACTTTTTCCTGGTCATCTGGGTTCAAATAGAGCAAGCAGACAGTCAGTTCAGGTGTTCTAATACCCACCAATCTATGACCATTTTCCTCAGATAAAAGGATTGTAATTTTTTAATCTTAAAAAATCATTAGTTATTTCATCAAATCTAATGAAAAGCAGACATTTATTTTAAGTGAGCAGTCATTTAGCTTTACCCTACAAACACAGGCATAGCTACTGCAATTTACTTTCAGGAACACTTGAGGCTGAGGTCAATGGTGCCCTGCATTATTTCTTGGCAAGTCAGCAATGTGTGCAACCTCTTTTACTTAAAAGCCTCAAGGCTCTTTTCTCACAACTAAGAGTTATTTAGTCTTAGTATTCTAATTATATTCTTCCAAAAATTTCAATTAATTATTATCTTCACTTTCTCTTCCGATGAACTGTCATGTCATGTTTTTTCTGTGAAATGCCTGATGCCCACTTTGGATGCAAGACTCTGTATTTTGCTTAGGAATGAAGCCTTGCTGTGGATAAAGGGTCATATCCACCACCAGCATGTGTCAGTGTGATGTGCTGATTATAGGGAAGGTATTTTAAATATAGCAGTGGTGAAACTGAGTCTAAATATTCATGCTTAAGGTATGCAATGAGGTGTGAGTTTTCCTTCCTTTCACTGTATTATCTGTGGTATTCTGCACTCTGAAAGCTGTGTTCTTATCCTTTAATAATTGTGCCCAGTGTCTTAGTGTCTTCCCTCGCTAACAGGAGGGAAAAGCAGGGAAAAACCTTCTATGGTAAGGTAATGATACCAGCACATATATTGCTTACAAAATTAAAAAAGGGGGTTGGATACATTACTAAAATGCATATCTGCAATTCAGCTGTGCTGATGTTGCCAAGGTTCCTGTTGTTGGCTGCTGTTGAAATGGAAACTTTTAAAAAGTCAATAAGAAGCATGCTTTCATTCTTCTTTAGAGAAATGGGTAAAACACTTCTGTTTAAAAAAAAGAAAATCAGAAGTTTGATATTCTAGCTATTTAAAAATCCTTCAAAATGGCGCTTCATAAGAGACATTAGATAGATTTTAAGGAATATTACAAATATTTTTCTTGCCATTTGGTTTATGACCATAGCTTCTTCCAAAGGATTACAAAATATGAGTGATGGAGATGATCGAAATACCTGAATGCTGGAAACTCTGTGTAGCGTTAGGAAATTACTTCACAGAATCAATATTGCATTGTGTTGAAAATGTGCTGGAATGTGAGTCACCATCTTGAATTTCAAATGTAGGAAGAGTAAATTATAAAATCAGTGTATATAATAGATGTATCATTTTTTCTACAAACCACAACTCGAGGTGCACATCCTTTCAAGACACTGATATATTAAATAGGTATCATTTCTTTTCATATCAGTGCAATGCTGAGCTATACTTTGTGACATGAGTATAAATTTAGTTGAAAGAATGAGTGGAGAAGAGAGGTTGTAGTGGGAGATACTCTTTTCACTGTCTTTCACCTGCATATTGATAAGCTGGCTTTGAGGTATGTTTCCTGTTTGTTTGCAATTGCAAATTCTTACTAAATTGCAGTAGAACATCTTGTCTGCATTTTATAAATTCACAGCCACTCTACTTAAATACAGTTCTCACCCACACAGAGTTTCATTTGCACAAAAGTCATAGCAGCAGAATATCAGCAATTCCCACGGAAATGACAGCCTAAGCCTTTAGTTCATAATATTGAAAAATTTCCCTAACTTGCAACGTTTCCTGAGGGAATGTCAGAGTTGGCATACATTTCTGCTGCTTTTCTCTAATTTTTAACCTCTTATTACAAATGAAAGCTTGTAAGGCTTTTTAACAGGTGGTTTTTGCCTGGGAGTACATGACAGAAGTAGAAAGCCAGAGAACTGTGATAAAAATTAAACTCAGCAAATCTAACTAGTTCTAGTGAGAATGCAGCAGGGAGTTACAAATCCTCAGTGAAAAGAGCTAAAGATTGCTTAATTAAACAGGGTTGCAGAATTAGATTTAACTTTAAACTTGAAATTTAAATGAATTTCTTTGGTGAGGAAACAGTGTCTTGAATGTCTTCCTAGAATTTAAATCAAAGTCGTTGCTTATTTCACACAGAAGATTTCAAGATCCTGGAGAATAGGCTTTTATCACCATATTTATAAATTGTCTGAAAAGAAATATTAAGTGATGATTAGAGACTGTAACCCAGGATAAAAACTCCGAAGAAAAGGAATTAACATCTCTTTGGGTTGTGAGTACTCAGTCACTGCACTGGTTTGAACAGGCACTATTTAACATACATCAGGTTTTCAAAACCTTGTGTAACAGCAGATTTCACAGAAGATCTTGAAGGCCCTTGGAATCTGTGACCAAGGATTTATAAACACTGGTTAAAAGCAGTGGAAATACTATTAGGAAAGCAGGTAGAAATAAATTACCGTTGATGAAAGGTTTTGGGCAAGTATCTGAAAGTAAATTTGGTGTCACTTGTCCAGTGGGTTGCATTTATGATTTGTTGTTTCCTTTGCAACTCAGAAGCTGTAGATTCCCCTGCAGATGATATTTCTAAGCTTTACCTTTTGGCTTATTTGGTAGACTTCTGAAATGGATCAAATGGCATTAATTGAATTTTGAGGAATAACCCATTGACTTTATGGTTAACCCCCAGAAGCTGTATTGTGGGTGCAAGGTAAACAGGATTAATTCAGCTTCGAGTATCTTGCCACTGTTACCTGAACATCTTTGACAATGGTCACCTGTCCAGATTTTTATTACTGTAAATCTTTGCCTCGTTTTTATCAAAGACTGTGACAAAAAGTTTTAAGGCATTGGGCTTTGTGGTTTCAGAGGTCCTTGGCAGAGATCTTCCAGCAAAGGGCCCTGAGGCACTTTATCTGCAAATGCAGAAGTGGTGCTGATGGGGATGTGGCAAGGCCGAGGTGCCGTAGGGAAATGATGGTTCAGTGCTTCAGCAGGACAGCTTCCCCTGGATGATGCCAATTAAGCTGTAGCTGTCATTTAAAGTTGCTCTCTTCTGGATCGCACCTCCTGTGCACAAGCAGGAATCAATCAGTCTCTGGTGCTGTGTTGTAAATAAAAATGAAGGTTTGTGGTTTTGTAAATGTACAAAAAAAAGTCCCCAAAACCCAAAACAACATGTACCCAAATGTTGCACATTTCCAATAGTGGCAATTATTTCTTGGGCTCTTTCAGGAGGTATTGAAGTCTGTCATCTCAGAAGTTTCATGTGCCAGATGAATTAAACTAAAGCCACCACTTAAATACCTTTATAAGGCTGTGAATTATTTTTGAATTCAGGCAGTATTGTATCAATAAACAAGCATGTAAAAAGCTATAGTGTAATCAGGTTTATTGTTCCATAATAGGTTTATACAAATTATGAATACCAGAGTTTTATTAATTGGACTTTTAATTATCTGCTATAGTGAAGAGTGATGTAAAATTACTAATAGCTCTGCTAATTAATATGGGGATTCAACGGTTGTTAATTAAGGGCAAATGGGACAGGGCTAACACAATCCCCTTTTGACTGTGATGAATAAAAAGTCAAACCAATAGCTTATTCCCAAATTAACATGATTGATAAAAAGTCAACTCTGAGCACAAGTCATTCATCCTAAGGGAGCTGCAATTTTAATGTTTAGATGATACAAAAAAAGAGAACATGTCTATAGGCGTTGAAATAAAAGGAAAAGCTGCAAAAAAGCTTCAAAGGGCTAAACTACAGATTTGTAAACTTGCTTTTAAATATGTAACTTAGTGCACAGTGAGGCTTTTCAGATCACTTTCATTTCTCACAGATTTAAATAAAACTGACACTTGAATGACTAGCCATCTGTAATGTATTCCAGGAAAATTATCATTATTTGACTTTCCTTTCTGTTTATCAGATATTCTGAACAGCACTTTACATACTTAAAAAAAAAGAAAAGGTGATGTTGAGGGGAGAGAAGCAGCACCTTGCCAGCAGCTGGTTTATCAGCCTGTGATCATTGCAGTCTGTCCCCTTCTGATTGCTGTCTGCTCATTGCTTGCTCTCCTGCATGTGGCCAAACATTTGAAACTTGTGTTTAAAATCTTCAGGAAGTCAAATCTGGGTGTGCACATATCTGGAAAAAAGACAGAATCCAGAGTGTTTGATGCTCTGCTTATGTGGCACAGATACTGTGGGATGTACGGAGAGTTTTCATGTAGTTTGTGAGGTCTCGAGTTTGATTTCCCCTTTGCTGAAGGAGGTTAAAACTTGCACTTCCCAGGATGAATAACCACCAAGGTAAAGACTGCTTTGTTTTGGGGCTGTTTCTGCTTGTTCTGCTACAAAAGTGTTGTGGAAGAGGAGCAGTGAGAACCTAGGACAAGAAGTCAGATGTATAAATATGGTTTCATGAGCAAATATTTAAGGCAAGTTTGAGCCTATTAGGAAAAACAAAAATTCAAAACATTGAAAGCTATAATTGAAACATGCTGCAACTAGAGGAAAAACAGGAAAACATTTTGATCTTTGAGACAGAGATATATGTATGCTGTTTGAGATAGAGTGAGTATAATTTGCATAGCTGAATATGAATTTAAGAACTTGGGATTGGAAGGAATTTCCAGAAACCATATTGCTTGGTCCTCTTCTATCACAGGCAATTATTTCACATAAAACTTTCACAATCTATCACATTCCAAATTAAAAGAAGCATCTTTTTCTCCCTTTGGATGCTGATTCTGTGCTTTGGTTCTCTGATGGTTAGAAGCTTCCTAATCCCTAGGCTACATTTATTCATGACTGGTTAATTTTGATTTTGTTCATGACCATTTGTTTCTGTTCCAGCTCTGATTTTTAGCTTGATTTTTCCCTCTTGAACAAATATTTCTATCTACAGGCTTTTTTGCCTTTCCAAACAAGGCAATTCATATTGGGCTTCTTTTATTAGATAGTATGGCTGTTCCTAATTCCTGTGTTATCCTCCTCTGCATCTTTTGTGACTCGTTCTGTACACAGGAACCCAGGCAGGGCCTTGTCAGTGCTTTGAGCAGTCCTGGGAGTATTTTTTTAATCTCTTGTGAAATGAACTGATTGATGTATCCTACCTGTGATCATATTTCCCATTTTTTTAAAGTCTATCCATATCATCCTATGTGTCTTTTTCTTCCTCCCCTTTTCAGTGTTCTGCAGTTCAGGTTCATAATTTTTAGTCTCCAGTTACACACCCTTCACTGCACCAAATTTCATCCTACCTCTATAACTTTACTCCTCAGGGTTTTTTCCTTCTTTATATGTGATATCCCAATCTTTCATGTTGACATTTTCTCCTTTTTTTTTCAATTGAAAATTTCATTTTATTCCTACCTGTTTTGATTAATATTATTATGAAAATATTGATTGTTCTACTAACTTTCATTTTGATAAGGACACAGAATTTTTTTTTTTAATTTAAGAATTCACTAAAATATAACTGTGGGGAGGGGTCTTCCCCATGCTTTGTATTTCAGTAATATCATAATAAGTTATATTTCTTAAGTCAATGTGTGCTGTGTTACTGTGAAAAGATATTTTTCATGATACAGGGCAGGAACTATGTCATGTGCAGTTGGGTTTTTTTGAATATTTACCTTTTATTACTGCCAATACATAACAGTACATATATGTAAAGCTATATTAGCAATAACATTTTCTTTAATTAATTTTTCCATGAATGAATTCCTATTAGAAATTCATTCTTACTACACTGTATTATGTTGTGATGCACTTTGGTGAAATTAACTCGAAGAGCTGCTCTTTGCAATTTTAATATTCCGCTGGGTTTTCCATTCTAGAAAACTCATTATTATACATGTACAAAGCTGAAAAGAAACAAGAGAGAGGCATATTGTGTGAATAACAGTCAGGGAAAAGAGACAGCTGGCATGATAATTTTCTAATAAAGCTTAGAAAAGGCTGCTGTGTCTTGAAAAAACTGAAAGAGTTTTAATTTGAGTATTCCTTTTGTTTGGATTTGCTTTGTACTAAAAAGTTCTGAATCCTATTCACACCTTTTATGAATATTAACTGAAAAACAAATATATCTTGTCAAGCCCTTCTACTTGGTAGGTGCAAAGAATCAGTGGTGTGTATCCAGCGGGGGATGGTATTTCTTGTTCTTCTTATCCACTTATTCTCCTCCAACCAGACTGTGCAGTTTGGATCTTGATAAATAGAGATTTTTTCTGAATCATGGACAACTTATTAACACATGGAGCCTTTAACTATCTGTGTGCCAAACTGCAGCCTTGAAGAAATGTTTGTACCTTTCTTAATTCCTATCACATTTAAGATCCTGACCTTTGGAGGCTGTGCCTAAAAGCCCACTAGTGGGAGGCTAGGAAGATTCTAGGCAACAGCCATAGAAATTAAACATTTCACTTCTGACCTTTGAAGTCACTCAAATCTTGTTATTTGTAAGTAAAGCTTTAATTTTTTTTCAGCTATGACATTTTTAAAGACTACATGCTACTTTCTTACAGAATTTAAACCAGATTATTTTTAAAAATGTACTAAGTATTTACATTTAATTAGAAAACTCAAACACACAGCTTAGAGAGGCAAATTAAGGTGAAATTTAAATTAGTATGAGGGAGAAAAGTTAATCCCTTAAAGTGAAAATTGAAACACCAAATTCTGTGCTTGCTGCTACCTTTCAGCGGTGGATGGCCAAGACATCAGGTAGCCTTCCCTAATCTGCATTTTTGACTGGCTCCTTGCATTTTGTAAGGCTTTTAGAAAAGTAACAAATGCAGTTTTGAACACATTATTACAACAGTGTTTTAAAAATGTATTAGTCCTGTAAAATATTTTCTCTTATTCCTTGGCTTGATGCATTGTTCTAATGTGTTGCCCTGATATTAGATTATCCTAACTCATCTCTATTTTCATCCATTCATCCTTTTTATACAATATAATGTTATTTGCATTAATGAAGTTACTGCTAATTTATGTCACAGTGAGAAAGGAATCAGGCTTGTTATATCTGGTATCACAGTTCATGAGAGAATCAGTTAATTGCATTCCATTAGTAATTAACATAGAGGAATATGAAATACTAATGTTTTGCAAACTGCACATGTAATAGCCCTTATTCTCAGTAACCACAGGGCTGCAGGTGGCAGAGAAACAAAGGTCTCCACCTATAGATGGGACCTTTGCTGCTCTTAAATGAAAACCACTGACAATAGTGTTTTGAAACCACAGTATACAGTCATGGACCATGTGCCACTGATACCAAACTGGAGACATTTATCTGACATTTAGTTTAATTATTAAACAAATTATTAATTGGTCCCTTTTACATCTGTGTAGGTTGGGATTGGTTAATTTGTTTTTTTTAAATTTTTGTCAGCTTTTACAGTACTTGAAACATTTAAACTCATTTATTTGTTCAACCTTGTCTGGTGAACTGTGTGTATCACAGTGGGTTGCTGTCACTGGGTTCAGCTTCTCAGAACCCTACCTGGACCCAGAGTTGTTTCATCAGGTTCAGTGCTACAGGTGGGAGGATATAGCAAAAGGGTCAATTTTAACTATGCTCCTGCTCCGCTGGAGGCAGAGATTGAGTGACCCAGCAGGAAAAAATCCTCACGATAAAGGCAAGGGAGTTCAGGTTAAGAAATCTTTCAATTTAAATTAAACAGTGTGGGCTCTGTTCTGTTAGGAGAGTTTGGAAGCTCCCTGCTAAGAGCCAAAAACCACAGGTACATAAGGTAAACAAACACTGGGGCTTTTTTCCCCACTCCTTGGTCTGTAGAAGTGATGCATATAGCTTCCCCATGCAGACAAAGAACTTTTCTTTACAATTCTAAATGCCATTCACATGTATTTTAAATTTTTTTAGCCACATCTCTTCCTTCATTTCATTCAGTCTACTGGCACAAATATTTTAATTGGGGTGTGATGGAACCAGGTTTCATGACAATGTGAAAGACTTGAGTTTCATGTGGAAGAGCACTGGGAGTTTGAACAGAAGTCTGCTAATGGAGGTGGCTTTGCTGTTTAGAAAGCCATGCCTGGATGACTGTCCTCAAAAGAGGTTTTTTTTTTTTGCATGCTTGTTGTTTCAGTAGTCTTTATCTCTGAGCAAACTTTGTGGCTGGTCTTGGATAGGTATTTCTTCCATTCATTGGGTGTTGAGATGTCTCTCTCAGCCCTAGGTCGATTCCCATATCCATCCTTTTTCTTGGTCTTTCATTGTCAGCCGTTTCCTCATTGCTGCACAAAACAAAGCCCCAGACATTTCATGGGCATTGCAAACTGATTCACTTAATAGATGATACTCTTTTAAAATAGTGTATACGGTATAGCTGTGAAGTAGAAAGTGTTTTGCAAAATCAGTGAGCAATTAAATTTCAGTTCTTTCCTGGTGGGGACTATGTAGAAGTCCTTTGAATGTCAGAACACATTAAAAAAAAAAGTCAGTAGACTCTGGAAGGATCCAGTCCACTCGATCAAGATGTAATGAATTAACCCATTAGTCCCAGTTTAATTTCCTGGTGTTGTTACTGGCATTGTGTCATCTCCTGTTGATGGGTCTGATGAGCTCCTTACATGGGAAGACTGAGACCACAGTAGGTATCAAAGTGGTGGCTGCCAGAGCTGGTTCTGGAATGATTTGGGTTTTTCCCACCATTTTCATGACCTTAGAGCAGTGAGGGATCTTGGCTGCTGCATACTTGAAATATGAGGGACTCAGAGCTTTTATCTTCAGGATTTCTCATCTGAGAAACATCTTTATGTAAAATAAGTATAAGCTCTTCTCTGTGTCCTGCTTCAGTGAGAGTGGGTGAGGCTGGGCCAAAAATGAAAAGTCCTGACTGAATATTGAGTTGTGCTTAATATGAGAGCACTTGTAGCTGCAGTAAGAGTGCACCCAGTGCATTTCCTCACCACTTCATGGCTTCACTGTTTGCTGCTACTGTAAAATCCGGGTGTGAAGTGTGTATTTAAACAGTGTTTCTTTATTTTCCCCAACTAATTTTAGTCTTTGACTTTGAATGACAGTTTATTTGTAAATTAGGAATAAGTGTGAGTAGGAAGGAATGGATAGCCCAGGTGATAGGTAACAGATACAGAGCCTTTCATTTGTAGCTTGCCAGTTCAAATTTGGCTCGGGTCTGTATTGACAGAAATTCATTATCATCTGATGGTTGTTTGGGAGTCTGTGTGAAAGGAACTGATGGTATTCACATTCAAAAAAACAACAAAAAACAAAACCTGTCACAATTACATTCTTTTTGGCAGCTTCTGTGAGCATTAGGATGAACTTCCCTCTGACATCTTAAAGCAGTCTTTCCAGATAAGGCTTCAGGCAAATTGGCAGGACCATGAGGAAATTTGCAGACACTGTCCAAGTTTTATCTATCCTTTGTCTAATCGAGGGATCCTAAGTCTGTAAATGATGAGAAACAGAAGTGGCTTCTGTGTGGCCTCTATCTTTTGCTCTTTCAGGTGCTCAATATGCAATTGCTGCCCTCTGATTACCAGAGAATACCAAGCATCCCCAGCAGCTGAAAAGAGATAATTTGGATGAGCCACTCTAGCTTTAAAAATATTCATCTGAGAGATTTGCCCTTGGGCAAATGTAAGTCTGCCAGACAGTCAGAAATATAATGGAGTCATTTTTGTCCCTTAGCCTTGTCTGCAGTTTGGCAAAATTAACTGCTAAATGCCAACAAACTGCCAAAATCTTGTGGCAAAGGTAGAGACCAAATCTCTCAGCAGAGCATTTTCTGAGTGTGGTGATATTTAACTTAATTGGGAAAGTGCAGTATGTCAATATGAACTTTTCCCACCCCCCTATCTGTCTCTTTCTGAGGCAGTCATACCATTTCATTTTAGCAATACAGAAACCTTCAACCACCAAAGGATGTGCCAGCCAAAAACCATCACTGCCAACAATTATATGCTAGATGTGTGTGGGCAATAACATATGCACTTAAAAGGACTGAAAAAGAAGGTATGCGTGGTTCTTAGCATTTTATCTTGTCTTGAGTTTCAGTGTCTCCCTAAAATTAGAATTAATTCCAAACAGCAAAAAGTCTCTGGAAACAGAACATGTAGGAGCCCTGTGATGAGACAGGAGATTTTCAGACCACATTTTTCTTACTTTTACGAGGGAAAGCATAAGCAGAACTGTCTTCGTTACTCTTTTAAATAATTAATGCCTTCAGTATATTTTAGGCATTGATTATCTGACCAGTTGTTAATGGACAAAGCTAGAGTACTTTATGGTATTTTTTTTTTTATTTCTACTTGAAATCTCTAATAACCTGAGCATATGTTGATACACATGTAGGTACAAGAAGTAGGATTTCAGTGGTGACTGGAGTGTGACATGACTCATCTCCAGCATATAAAAAAAAGCAAGATGTATTATAAAGGCAGACTTAATGCAAAAACCAAAAAAACCAGCAAGTGTGCAGGATACTTTTATGCATGTATAGGAATGAAAGTGAGGAGACCCAAAAGGTCCTTGATCTACTGGGGAATTTTCTATTGTATTTCTAAATATATTTCACTGTTGATCCAGCATTAACTGGATTCCCTTCTGTCTGTTGAAAGTCAAATTCGGGCCAGTTTATATTTTTGGTCATTCAAGATCTAGTTAAAATATATTTTCAATACCTCCCACTTCAGCCTTCTTAGATGATTAGATGGTCACCTTTTAGATCAGTACTGGGCCAGGATAGGAGGAATGAAATAACATAGGCCCAGTTTGTACTTTATGCAAATAAAAAAACCTTATTCTTAGCTACACCTCTACACTTCTTAGTGTGGTTTTGTGGATTAGATGACTGTCTCATTTAATGGAACTATTATATATTATATTAAATGAAGAAGGTGGACTGTTGGCTTGGAATAACTCATAGAAATAATGTCAATTTGTCCATGTGTGCCTTGTCTTTCTCTTCTTAGTACTCAAAAAGTTGTTCTTTGGGCAGAGCTGGGGTATGATATATATTTATTAAAGCCAAAGGATGCTCTGTGGAGTACTGTGTATGTTTTTTACCATCTATTTTCATAAAAGGTGGCTACCCTTGGCACAGGTACAGAGAAGGTCAGGGAAGGAAAGAGCAATCATACAGAAGAGCTTTTTTGTTTATTCCAGTAAAGTGAAGTCAGAGAAAAGGTAAAATTTACCCTAGTAATTTATTTTAGGATTCATATCCAAGAGGAAAAGTTGGCATTAAACTAAAACCACATGGGTAACACTGTCAATGAATAAATTTAGACTGGAAATTAGAAGAAGATTTCTGAATACCAGAGGAGAGAGGTTTTGAAACAGCTTTCCAACAGCAGAAGAAATAATTCTTCCTCATATTTTGAGACGATTATGAAATGACATAAATAATGCGTCACCTTTAGTCATTAGAAACTTAATGACTCAAAAGCTATTTTTAGTCTCGGCCCAAGACAGGAGAAGCAGAAATTTTTCCTCCTGGATTCTTACTCCCATCTTCTGGATGAACTGAATGATGTTGATGAGCTTAATCAACAAGTGGATTTTTCTTGTGTGGGTCTTTCACAGTAGAATAAGAATTTCCCTAGGAAAGGCATTTGAGATCTTGTTACAAGAAAGGTTCCTGACAGCCTCAGTTGTTCTGTGGGCAGAGACAGCATTTGCTGTCTTGTTCTGGCTGTGCCTGTGCTCGAGCTCCCCAAGTGCAGAGCTTGGAGCAGGTTTCCTTCAGGAACATCACGGGTTCTGGACCCTGAACATCTGGAGTGCTGGAGGAGCTATGGCCACTTGTTTTTTGGTGTGTGAGAGGTGTAGGCGTGGCCATTCTGTCTGTATTCCCTCCTCCCTCTGGCATTGTAATCAAACTTGGATATTCTGTAAAAATAACACACTATTTGCCTGGGTTTAGCTCTAGTTTTAATGCCAGAGTAATTTTTAGCTACAAGCATAGTACAGAATCCAAATTAATAATCAGCATTCAAATGCTATGTAATTATCTATCATGTTTAAAGGTTTAGCTTGTGCTGTCGATGGTTTTACATTTTTAAATGTGATGTTTTTTGTGCTTAGTTATTTCTGCTTCCAGAATTTTTTTTCTTTTTTGGATGCTGCTAGTATATACAAAATGGAGGTTTTACATTTTACTTTTGCTGTTATTCTACAGTTGATTCATGTTTTCAAAAGTAACGTCTACCTTTGGAACTTACAGAACGATGGCAGAGATTAATAAACTTCATATAGTGCTTACTATTGCAGCTATAATTAAAGCCAAATTATATTCAGGTTGTGTCTAGGTATTGTGGTCTGAGAGAATCACTATGCCAAAGACTTTACAAATTATGCAATTTGTTCTGTTACGAGTAAAACTGCAGCTACAGATATATTCCTTGAGCATTTGATTTTTAATCCTAGTCTATTAAGAGGTTTGTTAGCATCATGCCTGAGTAACACTGAGCACCAGTCACATAACAGAGTTATTGATAAACGTCTAAACCTGTGAATAAATGCTCCTGCTGTTCTACTCTGCTGGCTTTGATTGGAGATGCAACATTTCCCCAGATGTTTCACTCACTCACAAGCTCACCACTATTCCTTTGTGGTGAACAAACAATAAATGTTTGAAAATAGCTGCAGCAAAATGTCAGCGCTGTCACAGTCACGGTATTCATCAGAAAACCAATGTTTACATGTGTGTCACTTTATGCAAAACCCATTTTAAACGATGGATCCGATCAGTGATCTTTTTATTACCTAGATCTTCATCATCAGGGTTGCACGTGATGCTTAACTGGGAAACAGTAAATTCTGGTTTGCTCCAGGCTTCACCTGGTTCCTGACCAACACCAGCAAGAGCTGCTGGTGTGGACACCTCTCATCCCTCTTGTCCCTGGCACACAGAGCTCTGCCAGCTGGGTGGGGCAGGGTTTGCCTGTGCCCAGCCCTGTCAGAGGGGAGGAGAGGGGCAGCCAAGGCAGTCGGAACTGCAGGTCCCTTTCCCTCCTGGGACCTTGCCCAGGTGACATCCCCAGCTGCAGGTGGAGAGCCCTGGCCTCCCTCTGCCTCGGTGGCTCTCTGTGCTGCCAGAGGTGAGCAGCTGTCCCAGTGCCAGAGCAGAATCAGCTTAGCTGTCCCTGCTTTGTGCATTTGATGATATATCCTAGCTTGATGAAATTCTGTAATTCTTGTATTGAAATGCAGTTAGCCAAAAGTGTTGAATTAATTTTGTTTGGTTTTGTACTGACCACAAGGTCAGGGACAGCAGGATGTTAGCTAAGTGGATTCCTCCCAGTTGTGGCCAAATGTGTTACAAGTTTGTAGTTAAACAAATCTGAGTAGAGTGAAAGGGAAGATCGTTCCTACACTTCCATTCCATGGGGACCCTTTAGTCCTTTGTCCTGCTGGTTTCTATTTTGAAAATAAATTGGAAAAATCTTTTAGAGGAAAGACTTTAGAATATAAAGCCTTTGGGACTTTCCAGTTTGAGAGAGAAGCGTAGCTTTATTTGCCTTTAAATAATAAAGTTTATTTTTTTCTGTTTAAGTATTTATAACAAGTGAGACTGGGGTTTAGTGTATGCAGTGAAGAATTCCATTTTCCAGAATGTCCTATTACTTTTTAATTGCTTTATGCTTTTAAAAAGTAATAATATAAAATGCTTAATCATTCAGATTAATGAAACAATCAATGTGGCAACTGCTTTCTATGAAGTTTGGTTTATACATTATATATCTGAGTAGTAGCTGTCCATCCCATGGCCAACCTTTTACTCTGAAAATTGAAGAGGAAAATAAAATCTGTTTTATCTAAAGAAATGCCTCATGCTTGCCCTGAATTTTTGCAGTGGGGCTTTCCTCCCTGTCTGTTAATGTTTCTGAATTCTTCAGTATCGAAAACACTTTTTCATTGACTGTATTTTTTGTATTAATCTGGCAGTCTCAAAGCAATTCATTAACTTTAATTAAATTTTTATATTACCTTAAAAAGTGACTTTTAAAAAATGTTATTGGGGGAATACAGGAACCAAGAGGTCATTTCACAAGATTATTACTACCCTGAAGTGCTGCAAAGATTTAGCTTTTAGTTCCTCTACCTTCGGTTTAAATTTAACAGATGAAAAGAGCCAATTTGAAATGTCAGAAATCAAAATATGTCACTAGAACTAGCAGAGTTCAGAAATACAATAATATATTTGCAATCTCAAAGAGCATTGCAGTGATTAGATTTTTAAAGAAACATCATACTGAAATGCCCAAAACAATTAAGATTTTCCAGGATCAGTACCTGAAGTTGCTTTGCTTATAAACAGATGTGTAAATCTGTTGGGCCAGTGGGCAATTGCTGATAAAAATAAGCCCCAGAATGTTGGAAATAAAATAGGTGAATCCTGGGTCCAAGGGGTTTCCTCACATAATAGTGGTGCGTAATCACTGGAAAGAAAAAAACCAAAATTTTGGAGAGAGTTTGCATAGAATGAACTGCATTGGGGATACGGAGTACTTCAGCTTTTTTTGTTAGTCTCTGGCTCAGACTCCTTTCCTGATCTGTGTGTTGTTTCTCTGGTAGTGAAGTTGGAATCACAGCTCCAGTTTCTCTCTAAAGCCAAAGTCTGTGCAGCAAGCACGAAGTCTGGATAATCACAGAGTATTGCTCATGACTCATCAGTGTTTTAAAGCAAAGGTGATTATTGATGAGCTCTTAGTGTTCTTGGCTAGTAATTTCCTTAAAGCTTACGTGTTATGCACTTCGTGACTAGACCCCAAAAATATTTTTGTTGACAGCTTAAGCCAGGCTCTGATTTACTATTGCACATACCAGTGCTGTGTGTGGGGTTGAGTTTTAAAGCCATATCTCTGATGGATGATACACAGGAAACCAAATCAATGTCAGCATGAATGTTGATTTAACCCACTGAGCCACCTGATCCCCACCCTGGACTCCAGAGCAAATTCGTAGGCATTGCCTTTCTGAGCCAAGAAATAATTTTGCGACCATTTTAATGCAGATTTCCCATTTTAAAAGGTGGAATGCCCACCTGTATTGCTTTTCTTTTTTCTGCCATGAGAAAGTGATGTGTGCCAGGAGGCACTTGATGCGGGTGCCCCTCAGTCTGATGATTGGCATCTGTTTATCTCCCTGCTCCTGCTGAGCTCGGCTTTTGGTGGATGCTCTGAGGTGGGCACTGGTAACCCCCAGATGTGCCACTCTGCCCTTCAGAGCCTGACACTCCTGCGTGGCCCACGGGCTGCTCACCCCCGATCCAAACCCTGCTGCAGTTTCCATCCGCGCTTTTCACGCGGAGCATCTTCAACGTTCCGAACCCTCAATCCCCAGGTCGCGAATGAAAGGGCTGCCTGGAACTCCTCATTTTGTTAATGTTTGTCCTTTATAGACATTAAAAAAAATGCTGCCTTGATTAGCATTCAGTTCCAAAGGGAGCCGGGCCCCGAACGGAACGGGAACAGAGTGATTCAGGCGGCACAGAGCGAGCGCGGCGTGGGGAGGCTTTCGCAGCGCCTGCCTGCAGGAGCGAGAGGAGCCTCGCTGCAGAGAGAACAGATGCATTTCAGAGTCGCCCGCCAAAGGGAGTATATTATGCTCCCTTTTTAAACTTTCCCAAACACACACCATCTGTTTCACACTAGATACTTACAGGGTTTGATCAAATTAGAAGTCATGCTGAAAGGAAAAACTAAGGTTAGCATGGACAGCTTTCTTAAAGCTACAGAAGTCGCAGTTCTGTGGCGTTAAAGACTGAGTATTAACCTCTGTAAGCTGGATGAAACGCTGCTCCTTAGTGGCACTGCCAATTGCATGTGTTCGCTTATCTGCTCTCAATCAGAGTAATATTTGCAAAAGCAAAATTGAGAAAATAGCCTATAAAATGACAGCAGGAGAAAACAAGAATGGTGGACGTGGAGTGGCTGATAAAATTGAGTTAAAAGTACTGAAACAGATGTTGGCTGTTTCAGAATAGCTACCATTAGCTATGCCTGACTGCAGAAACAACCTCTGCAAACAGTGGAATTCACAAATCTTCTGGCACAAGATGGAAAGACCTAGTCCCTAAATCTGGGCTAGGGAAGTCACCTAGTAATTGTATGACAGTGATACAAATGAAACTGAGACAAGTGGAGGAACCAGCATCTTGTGATAAGATGAAAATAGTTTTAGTGTGCAGAGAGGAATGTAAAAAGAAAGCATGGAGACTTTATAGATCTCACTGGTTTTGTGCTGTTTCAGTTCTGAGGCTGTGGTTTGCAAAGGTGTTTAGTTCTTGGTTCAGCATTGCAAAATGTGGCTTGCACAGCTGAGGCACTGAGGCTCCGGGAAAATTCATCTCTTCTGAACACAAAGCTTAGGCTGTTTGGGGTGTGTCTCTTTTTAACAGCTGGGCTTGAGGTTTGGTTTAACATCTTGGAGCGAAGTGGCTTGAGCCAGATCCCAAGGAATTTTCCTGCCTGTCCTTAACCCCTGCTCTGTGCCCTCTGGGAGGGCTGGGTGCCACTTTCACCTCTACTGCAACTTTTGTACACAAACTGCTGTGATGCCACAGAGAGTGGGTAAACCAGGAGGGCACTGCAAAGATGGGGGAGCCCTGCCCAGCAATCCTAAATCCTGGGCCTCAGCTGCTGGTGGTGAAATGAAGTTCTATAGGTCATCTCCTTGTCCTGAGAAAAAGCAGTGTGAAACCTGAGATATGAATGTAGAGAAATCCTTACCAAAAAACTTTGTTTTAGCTGTGTCAAAATTGTTGTAGTTAAATCTGAGACATAGTCACAAAGAACATATGTCACAAATTATCTTGTTTTGTTAAGTGTTGTTTGGCTTATTTGAGACAATTCTAAAATAGAACTATAGACATATAAAACACTTCTAAAATAATGCCAGAATGCCATGGAAAAGGCTGTGTTGAAGACATTTCTAAGAGATCTTGCAGCATGAAGTAGAGCAATCTTTATTTTTTTTAACATCCAAGATCCAGTTATTTCAAAATTGTTCATCTTGCTTCAAAGTAAAATCTCTTCTTGTATGATGGTGCTATAATTAACTGCCAGATGTGGATAATTATTTAAACAAAACATCCAAACTCTGTAAAGTTCATTCATAACTTCTCATTCCAATCATTCATTTAATGCCTATTTTAGTAAAAGGAGCCCCAGTTTGAGGTGTGCTTTTAAGTCATAAATGTTTGTACTGGCCCTTTGGGCACGAGTGGGACACAATTGGGCAAATTTGGAATAATGTTTTGATTTGTTACTCTGTTAAAACATTACCTGTTTCTTTCTCTTTCCCCCCAAAATAGACAGGCATCTTACTAGTTTGGGGTTTTCTTTTAATTATATATGTAGAGCTCGACATAAACCCGACAGATACAAAGGAGATTGTTCTTCTCCTCACTACCCTTCTGAAACCAGGAGTCATCGCAATTTCCCATGTGACATCTTGATTACATTCCTTTGGAAGATACATTTTTCTAAAAATTAATTTGCTTTTTAAAGATCATTTCACAAGCCTACACTGACATTCCACATGAGCGGAATGTGATACTGCCAAACCAGATAATCTATACCACAAAGTCTTGACAATATCTGCTCAGAGGACTTTGAAAGCAGAGCTGCGGGGGTTACTCGTGGCCTGTGGGCTAAGGGAATTTAGACTAGCAATGTTGCCAGGATACTCTTTGCTGATTAGGAATTAATTTCAGATCCTTGCTCCCAGGATAAATTTTGTACACTTTTCACATAGGTATGATCTAGAATATATAAATGCTACAGTGACACGATGGAAAAAGGGATTGGCGAAAGAACTGTGCACATCTGTCAAATTTTTATCTTTACCTTGAATTATTTTTGAATTAACCTTTCTTTTAATCTACAAGCTTCTTGCTTGAGGCAAAACAGTCTTTACTTCACAAAACCATCTGCCTGGTTTCAAGACTTTCATGTCAATGGACAGACCTAGAATAAGGCACCGTGTAGCGATAGGCAATTTGACAGGAGCTTTGACAAATTGGAGATAAATTACATGAACATAAAGCTCACACCATTGAGTGCTGAGTGCTGAGTGATATACTAATTATATTTTTGTGCTTTATGAGTGAGAGACAGCTAAAACTGAAGGCAAAGTCACCAGTCCCACTAGTTGGGAGGTGTGTTGAGAGCGTTGTGTACTTCATCAGACAATCTGGAAGTTTGAGTTTAAGGCCTTCAGAAAAAGAAACAGGCATTTATCAAGGTAAAATTTGTGCTCAATTTTTGCGTATCTCAAACAGATGAAATGAGCTGAGAGTAAAGTAGGTTCTCTATCAGGCAGTGGTATCTGCATAACAAATGAAGTTTGGTCTCACTGTTGATAGTGTTATCACTTTTTTAACACCATTAAAACTAAAATCAGCCAGCTTGTGCAGCAGTGAAACACAAATCTAGTGCAAAATATGTCAATTATTCTTATGATTTTCATAGAATTATAGAATATCCTGAGTTGGAAAGGACCCATACAGATGACTGGAGTCCATCTCCTGGCCTTGCACAAGTCAGCCCCAAGAACCCCACCACGTGTCTGAGTGCATTGTCCAAACACTGCCGGTCCCAGGAGTGTGTGCTCTAGAATTTCTGGAGGTTAGGGAAGAAAACACAACGTTTGCAATGTTTATGGATTGTTATCAGAGCTAAATAGCAGAAAACCCCTCCTACTCTTTCTCCAGAACAAGTGTGGCTTTAGTGAGATCAAACCCCGTGTGAGATGTCATGGTAGCACTTGGGAATTCACCAGGACATCAAAAGCAACTGGTAATGGACAGGAAGTGTCTGAACTGAAAAATAAGGGTTGCAGTACAACTGTAAACAGAGCATATTTATAATATTCGCTTCATGCATCCTTTCCAGCTGGGCAAGTTTTTTGTTATATTTGTACTGCACCTTGCACAGTGAGGCCTCAGTCTGTAATAGGAGCTTCTAAGTACACATAAATAACAGTGTTTCTTTTGCTCACTGAGCAAATTTAACTAAGAATGCATTCTTCAGAAATGCAATATGGGGTGAACAGACCATGAAAACTGTCACTGGGCTTTTTTCTATAATCTATCAGGTTTTATGTGCTGTTCCTGTAGTACTGGGTTTAGCTGTAACATCTCACAGGGGCACTTTTCAAAGATACACCCTGTTTTTATTTGCAATTAGAGCTGTTATCACTCTCCTTAAATAATGCATTTCATAATTTAAAGCAGACAGGGAAAGCTACACAAACATGAACTTAAGTGTATCTCTACAACACTCCTGCAAGGGAGTTTAAAATTATGATATTGTTGTTACTTTCATTGCTAAATCGATGTACCAAATACAGTAATCAAATTTTAGACAGGGGTTACTAAAGTAGTTTTCACTGGAAATTGCTTGCAGTGTTTGGCATTATGAGTTTGTTTATAATCTACTAAGCAGTTGGTAAACATTAAAGATACACCTATTTTTACGTTGTCTTTTAAGTAGAATATTTCTACCAGATCTTTAAATTTCACAAGCCACTGCTGTTAACTTAGGAGAAAAGATAATGATGGAGTAAAATGAAGACTCACTCCTAAATATAACTGCAGTCAACATGGTATTCAGGTCCTTTTCCAAAGGTTGCTAGGGACAAGGAGTGTTCTTTCACTGTTTTCACAGAGATTTGGGTTTTATCCACTGAGAAAAGTTAGAAACTTGGTTTAGAAATGTTGCAAGGTCCTGCAAAGGATCAAAGGAGAAAAGAGTTAGTTAGAATCCTATCTGTCTCCTGGACACAATGAGGACCTTTAAAAAATCTTTACATTCAAATGCCAAAAACTTCTGAGAAAGTGCAACTCTGGATGTAAATAGTTTGAAGTGCTTCTTACCCATCTTGATGACAATTCCAGGTATAACCTTCACTTAGAGAGGAGAGAATACAAAGAGCAGAATTATTAAAATATGAATAAAATATCAGAGGCTAGACTCTTCATCTGTTCACAAGTGTCTCATCTTTGTTTTAAAGAATTTACATTTATTTAAATATATGCTTTATAATATATTTATTCAGGGTCAAATTTTGTAATGCTTGCCTGAACCTCATTTCCACACTCAATGTTTAGCAATGTTAAGCAGGGGTTTTTTATTTATTTAATTTTTTACTTCAAAAAATATTTGGTGTTTGTCTTGGAACTTTTTTCCTATGGTTGTATGAAATATATTGAACTGGTCCGTGTTCCCTTAAGGCAATATTTCAAATACTATTTTAGAAAACATCCATAAGAGCAGACAGAACACACACATTTCAGTTCACATAATTTATTGGTTTCCTTCCTTCGTAGTTGCCCTTTGGATCTTACAGCTTCAGTTTAAAATCCTAAGGCACTCTAATAGAGGTCACTCAGCGATTTCCATAGACTTCAGCTGAGATAGCTTAAGTTATGTTTACCTATTTTGCAAACAAATTATATACTGCTCAGTGCATATTTATCTGCACTTACATAAATGGATCAATTAATAGAATAAGACCTCCCAGAATTCCTGTTTCTCAGGAAAATGTATCCTAACTTGCTGAAACATTCCTGCATTCTCAGCAACCAAAGCAGTTTAATCAGGCAAATAAGCAAAACTCCCTTCAAGAGCAGGACAAAAGGAGCTGAAATGGCATTTGGGCAAAATTCATACTGAAGTCAGTGAACTTTATTTAACTGCTAAGTAACAAGGGTGTGGGAAAAGAAGCCTAGGAGTCAGTTCGATATGTGACAGAAAAATTTGTGTTTAATTATCATATTCAAATATTGCATTGCTATCAAGTCTAGATTGCAGTGTATGGGAGTGGCAAACACCTGTCTGGTATTAAAGCTTTTTAAAATTACTCCCCTTTCACTCTTTTAAAGTTACTGTGATCACAGTGTTCTTATTTGCTGTGGCAGCAGCATTCCCATGTAGCTCTGCCTCTTGCTGCTGTACTCTGGAATGAGTCTCTTTCCATTGCCCTTCACCCTGTCACAGAGCTGGGAATGCTGTGGCCCCTCATTAGGCAAACCTGGCATCTGCTGGCCCCAGATGCCCATCACTGGGAGGATTTTTTTCTTAAGGTAACATATGGACTTTAGCATCCCTGTGTGCTTTACTTGTTCCTTTCTGTGTCTCTCTACTTCTCCACAAGAAACTGAGATTGTATTAATGTTATTTTCCCACTGACTCCTTGTCCTGTTGGTCTCATTTTATATGTAACAGTCCACACTTTGTTTACATTGCTTTTTATGAATATATGGAGAGTTCTTTAGTAGTTGGAAATTTTCTAGCAAAAAATACGGGATCTTCATAGTAAACCACGTTACCCTTCTCTTAGAGCATCCTGGGATATTGAATATGGCAAAATAGAGCAAACTTTGTCACAGCACTGCATCAGTTTATGCTGGATACGAGTGTGCCCTAGAGAAAGCAGCCACCAGCAGCAGCTGAGAACAGCTAGGTGAGCACACAGGCAAGGCAAACCACAAGGAATTGATGTAAAGGCTGCCCCACTGATCTAAAAATAGTCCACCTAATATGCTGCTACATTTGTGGAGTCCTAGTAGAAGACTATGGGACATATGTGAAAAGGTAGCACTGATTTATACTGAAATAGGTGAGAGGGAAAATTTTCTAGAATAATTTGTTTGTTGGAAAGTTCTGCTGAGTTCAGACTAATTCCTTTGGAACTGCCATCACTGCCATTACAGTGCTGTATTTTAACAACTCTCGCTTTTGTTACAGCTGTGAACCTTTCATAGTTTCTTTGTCCTTAGGATGTCAGACATGAAAGGGAGGCAGTGTCATGCTGTTCATGAATTCTAGGTGCCTTGATCCTTGATCACTTTGTTAAAATATTAGAGGGAGGTCCCTCTGGGAATTATCAAAAAGTCTCTGAAGAGTCACTTATGGAAACGAATGTACCTTTCACATAACATATATCACTTCCAATCCTGTCTCGAGTCTGCCTTCTCTCTGAAATGTTTTTGAATGTTAATCAGTAATCAGGGCACAGATTGGCACATGCTGCTGGGCTTTGAAGCTGTTCCTATCGTGTGATTTGTCACATCCTTGGTAATACTTTGCATGATTTCCATACATATCCTATTAGACTTTCTTGCTTAAGGATTTCAGATTTCAGCAAAATACTTGACAGCACCCAACTGTTGGACATTCTTGAGAGTTTCACATTAGCCAAGTACAAGGTGCCACTTGACAGCTCCAATTGACTAGAGGATTGAGAAGTGGGTTATATTGCTCGTCTCTGTTGTAACATCACTGCTGGAGAGCTTTTCCAAATGTCAGGGCATATCTGTGCTTCCCAGACTGGATGCTGTGAGATTGTACCCCAGCTATTCTTCCCGTGTCCTTGACAGGAGACATCCCAATATTATTTGCTGTGTAGAGTTCAGCACAGCTGCTCCCCCAGGGTGGGCAACTAGTTTTATTGTGATGTAAATTTTCTCTCTCAATGAAAGGGTGTAAATCACAGGAATGGTTTATTGTTAGTTGATGTTTCTGTGTAAGCACTTCTTGGCAATAACTAAAACATACCTGTGCTATCAAAACTGTTTTTAGCAAAATCCAAAACATAGCTCCATCCTGGCTGCTATGAGAAAAACCTACTCTGTCACAGTCAAAACCAGCATAGTATATTTAAAACTCCTGAAGGAAATGTTTAAATACCTTAAAAATAGAAAAATCCCTTTCCCTGGTCTAGTTATAGTCATTCATCCTGGGCAGAATCTCTGAAGGTGGTTTTCCTTTTTTTGGTTTGATTGGGTTTGTTTTTTTTTGTTTGTTTGTTTGTTTGTTTGGGGTTGTTTTTTTAATGGCAATAAACTGACAGAAGGTAGGTTTAGGCTGGATATTAGGAAGAAATTCTTCACAGGGCAGGCTCTGAGCAACCTGTTTTAGTGCAAGGTGTCACTGCCCATGGCAGGGGGTTTGGAACCATGATGATCTCTAAGGTCCCTTCCAACATAAACCATTCTATGATGTAAAAGAAATAAGCTGTGATTCAAATATAATTAAGGGAAGAAAAAGAAAATTCTTCTTCTATTTTCAGCAGTGTATTTTTAAAATTTCAGTTTTAATTTTCACATTTGTTTTAGACTTTTATACCCATCTTTAATCATATACAAGTGAAGGAACAGTTGAGACTACCAGCTGTAGATTAGTGTTTGTGATGATTCTAACATAACTGAGAAATCAAATTAGTTTTTAGCAAAGTCTAAATTTTAGCAGTTTTTCATTATGTTTACAGCAACTATTTACTCTCACTTCCTGTGTGTATGTATGCATGGGATTTCAAAATATTTCTAGAACAGAAACTGAACTTTTTGTTATTAATATGACTGCCTGAAGAGAATTAAAAATATCTCTATGAAACAGTGGGGAAAACATTAAATGGATTAGATAGTGTTTGGTTCTTTATAAAATAGGGGTGGAGGGGGGAAGAGCCAAAATATGAAAATTATTTTGATTTAATTGCTGTATCTGTTCTAACATCTATCATGTGTCACTTGTTTATGCCTACTGTTAAAACAACTGGAGAATTTCTTAACATTTTAAATTAATTTTTATTCTGGTCTACATTTACTGACCACTAAACTGATCTGACCTAGCATATCCTACATTATTCTGCTCCTTTTGCTAGGAAAGCCCTCTACTAGGTTCCTCTCTAGTCATCCCCTGCAGGAACGTGAACAAATATTAGAAAAATAGAAAGGGAAAATATAGAAACACTTAGAGTGGGGTTAGCTGAGCTCTTTCTGAGGAGCACAGTTGCTTTATTTTTGTGCTGGGCTAGCCAGAAGCTGAAAAGGGAACGTGTGGTACCATTTCCTATCACAGTTGGATGAGGAGATTGCCTTCCACAGTTGGATAAGAGGCATTTACTGAAGAAATTATTCTGTAAGGAAATAACTAATGGGAAACAGACCTGCAGTGGACATAAGAAGTATCTAAAGATGCTCTTGGGAGGAACTTTCAGCTATGCAATGTTAGCAGATACAATTATAGAGGATTGTGAAACCACATCTGCCAACTGAAATAACTGGCAGTGAACAAAAGATGATGAGTGAAAGAAAATAACCATTGGCATGGTTGTGAAATGCATTATCTAGTCATTTCCAGCATCTGTAACAGAAAGCACATTCCTGTTTTATTTGTGGAAGCACAAGCAAGGTTCTAATCTGATGGTAGAGCAGTGAATGAATTTGTAAAATTCAATATTATAACTTTACAATATTGTAAGACATCTGAAAATCAGGTGTGTTTGTGTAGTGTCTAGAGTTGCAAAGAGAGAAGATTTGTATATTCTTGAGGAGGTTTTATTTCTCTTTCATTCCCTGGAGTATATACTAAAGAATGATGACTCGTGCATAATTTTATGTCACTGGCTAAGTCTGACCTGACCCTGTCAAACCGTCAGGGTCACTTTCTCTACTTGAAGAACCAGTTTCCTCACAAATAAATAAACCACCCAAGCCTTCCAGTAAGACCTTACCTATGAGCACAGTAGTTTTCTTTCTGTCATAAATGACATAGAGTAGTCTGAGAGGAACGAGAGCCCGGGTAACACAGGTCTTCCAGAAATATTTATGGAGAGAGAGATCATCCAGAGGTGTGAATGATAGGGAAGCCAACTCCATTTGCTTGCAAATGCAGTGACCTCCGTGGGCAGTTGTACTGGAGCAGCACAGGTAAAACAAAAAGAGCTGAGGAAGGTCAAATTAGTTCATCAACCAGGCCGTATCTCCACGACTGGGACCACTTCCCTGAGTATTCTACCTGCAAATGAACCTGTCTTCTGTGAACTGCTTGCTACCAACGGGCTGGCTAAGTCAGGGCTTAAACATAATTTATGACATCAGAAGCAAATATGTGCTAGGAAAAACAGGTTCTCTGCCAGACTCGAGCTTAATCTCATGAGTGTGTCTGTCTTTCACAGAGAAGTGAAACACATGAGCAAGCTTTCCTAAATTACACACTAATCTACTTTTCAGTGACTTTAAAATTTATTACTGAAAGTACAAATAGCTGTCAGCTTGGAACTAATTAAAATGTTAGGATTAACCTAAGGGGTACTGTTGCCCAAGCTTTCAGCAAATGAGAAAGACATAGAAAAGAATAAATGGACATTTAACTGGTACTGTCATAGAATAGAATTCTCAATGTAAGTGAAATATCTGATGACTTCAGTGAAGGAATGGATTTCTTAGCAACAATTACAAGTTTGCAGAAGTTAGGTGTGTCATGTAATGTACCACATTACCTGAAGTAATGATGTTCTTAAGAGTTGGGCTGGGAATCTGATTCTTCTGATTTATAAAAGCAAATGTAATTTGTAAGGTGCCATTTCTTTCTCAGCTGCAGTAGCTGAGGATCCCTTCCCCCATACCTGATAGATATGGAATAGTTATTTCATCTAATGGGCTATGTGTAAAAATATAACTACACATCAGTTTATAAAGCCAGAGGAATTATTAGGCCAGCCCAGTCACCTCCATGTACACAGTCAGGGGTGGGGATGTTGTACAACCTTGATTTTCACACCCTTTTTCATTCAGGTGAAACACCAGAGCTTGTATTTGTCCATGGCTGGTGGCACGGTCCTTCTGGGCAGGGCTGAGGGGGTGGGGGATACCCTCCTCTGAGACAAGGGTCTGCAGGGGCTGAAATTGCAAAGCCATTCTGGTATCTGACTGCAAACCCAGCCCTGATATTTCCCAGTGGGGTGGACAGGACCATTAGGAACAAATCCCATCTTTAAACAGGGTCTTGGCCACCTGGTCCGTTTTGCTTTTTCCTTCTCTCCTTTAATTCCTTGGGTCTAGCTCTTCTACTTTCAAAAGGCTTCCTCCTCCTCAGAACTCCATCATTGGGAAGACAGAAATCAGGAGTATGGGAGGAAAACCTTCTGGCTTATTTTCCAGATCAGCAACTGAACCTAAGAGGAAAACATGATGACTGCTGCAAATATCAGCACACGAATCTTGGGGGAGTTTAGCTGAGATTTTACAAACTTGTACAGAGAGGAGCAAATTGTGATGATATGAGAGTTTTTAATCTGGACAGAGTTCATACAACAGTCAAAGGAACATCTGAGTCCAAACATGCAGTGTGGGAAGTTTTGGCTTAAATCATGAGCTTCATCATAATTTCAACAACTGAAAACCATTCTTAGTGAGTTATGATTCAAAAAGCTTGAAAAGAAGCAGCTGCCAATCATATCTTTAATTCAGCTAGTTTTGCAGCTAGGGGAAAACTAGCACAGTACCTTTTAAATCAATTATTGCTTTCATTTGGTGATTTGGCCCCATTGGCTGTTCAGTGCTTTTACCTCTGCAATATGTAACTATCACACTTTACTTATGTTAAACCAATATTTTTATATTTTAATTCGGAAAAGATTAAATGTTTATTCTCTGTTTCTGCCTTGAAGTCATCATGCTTCATTGCTAACATAATTCCTATGGAGAAAAAAGAGTAAAATATAATGGTTTCAGATGAAGACAAAAACAGAGGAACAAATGAAATTACTAAAATCAAAGGACTTGCAAAAACTTTATCCAAGAAAACAGAAAAATCTGGGGTTTATACAGAGAAGCATTTTAACTAAAATCCTTCTCAAAGTTTTCCATTAAGTGTGAGTCTTAAATTTCATGTACTAACTGCCTGATGCATGTGGCAAGAAAGTAATTGGGTAATAACTTATGAGCATCTGCAATGCATTGCAGAAAACAAGACAGTCCTTGTTGGCCTGAGGGGCACTGTGAACAAAGTGAAAGTTCTACGTTTTGTCTAGGAAGATGGGCAGTTGAACTTCACTTTCAACTATTGTATTATTACCACAATGGAACTATCATTCAGCCAGCCAGACACATTAACCAAGCAAGCCATAAATTCCACAAGATCTTGCAATTGTACTTTTCAGCTTTTTACTTCTTTTAGCATTCCTAAAAGTTATTGCTCTTTCCCTGGCATCTTCCCACATATATAAAGGTTCTGTCAGCTTTGACCTTCACCATGGAGTTTTATCAGGTGCTTTCTATCACTTTCTGAAGTTGCTCTGCATATGCACTGTGGAGCCACCATCAATCAAATCGTGTCACCCTGCACTGTTCCCATCTACTGCCTGGTGTTATCCTGGCACTGAAGCTTTCAAAAAATACATATTTGACATCTACTGACCTGAGCTTTAAATCCATACTTTAGAAAACACCCCAGTATAAATCAGCCATTGTGATAGTTGGCATCTCTGTGACAGGAAGGACTTTGTCACCCCTAACCATTCCCCCTTCTCTGCTTTCTAGAAGTCAGGAGCCTCTTGACCAAATGGACCCTACAGCCTAGTGGGGAAATAGCCTGTGCTTAGTGCTTCATCAGGTTCCCACATCTGCTGCCTTGTCACCTCTGTGAACTCTGTCACATGGCTGGGGAAGGAGGGTTGTTGTGGGCCTTCAGTAAATGTGAAACAATTGATTCCCTTTACTGTGTTACGTGACTATGACTTCTTAGCAGTTTCCTAAAAGAGCAACATAAGAGATATTAATATTAAAGCAGGCAAATGTACTTTGCTCTTATTGCCAGTCCTGGTGTGCATGGGTTAGGAGTCAGTCCATAAAAAAAAAAAAAAAAAAAATCACAATATTGTCTAAAAAGTCATGAGACTGAAACACTGATAATTATATGCATAAAAAGGCTTGCCTCTAGGGGAAAGTGGGAATATGGAGAGCCCCCAAAGGGAGACACAACTTCCAGAAACACAGGCCCATCCACACGGTGCCATCAGCACTGTGCCTTCCCACCAGGTCCCAAACACTCAAGTTATTCCTTGGGTCTCCTCAAAATCCCCTTAGGTCCCCCTTTTTTACTTCCTTACTCTTTGCAAAGTGAGGGCTATGGATAACTTAAATTCAACTAAAGGACTTAGCACCTGCCTCAGTGCCCTGGGAGTGTGCCCCTTTCATTGTAACCTTGCAATGAGAAGCTATGCTGAATTTGGGTTCTGAATACCTCTGTTTCCAGCCCCAAAACTACTGTGGCACTGTTGTCCTTCCTTCTGCACAGCTTTTAGGCAGTTATGTAGTGTTAGAACTTTTCTCAAGTGTGGGAGACCTGGCTTCAGCTCCCATTTTTATCTGAAAAAGTCAGGGTCTCATTCCTGAATGAGGTCTCCAATGTGCAGGTTGTTTTGGAAGGGAAAGGAGAATGATCTCCGCTATCAGAGCTTCTCACAGTGAGAGTGAACCTCTGACAGTAACCTTGCTGCTGTGTTGTCACAGAGCAGAAGAATAACCTGGTTTCCAATTATTTTGTTCTAATTTAATGGCATTTCAGAGTGAAAAGTAAACTAGTCTTCGGGAGCATATACTGGGATACAGACTCCCAGCCCCGATGAGTGTTTTCTGAGGATTTGGGCTCAGAAACTTCGGTTCTCTTTCCTTTCCTCCCTCTTCTTGCAACCAAACCAACAGAGAGGACTGAAAGCCTCTTCTCCCAGTTCTGTTACCCGTTAGCAGAAGTGGCCAAAGTGCTCTGAGGCCTTTGCAGCTGAAGTGAACCTCTTGTGCAGCTGCGTTCTGCTACCCAGACACTCACCTGAGCCCTTCTGCAGCAGAGTGGGAGTTTGGAACACATGCATAAGCAATAATGCATTAGCAAGTGCTTAATAACTTATTAGAGCCTGGCTTCTGTTGAGACACCAGGGAAAAGCTACAGCCAATTAGTTGTAAGAGGGCGGTGGAACAAAGTTAAACTTTAAATTATTGCTGGAAAGGTGAGCTGATAAACTTGAGACTAAACTAGTGTATCAGCACTACAATGGAACTATCAGCTTTGTAAAAAACATTAGTATGACAAATTAGTGCTTTGATCGTGCTAGATATAACCATATTCATTTGTTTAATTAAACAATCTAGGCTTCTCTTGGTGTGGGTCATTTTAAAAAATGTTAAAAATAAAATTAAACACATAATTAAGCTGACAAGAGATAAAGACCCTTGTGCAGCAAGTTGAAGGCAGTTAATTTATAAGGAGCCTGGTCCCTGAAGGCTGTGTAGTTTATTAAAGTTACTGAGGCAGAGATGTGATAAAATATTTTATGTAGTGCTTTAAAGGCTAAATTGCTCTGACACTTTTAAAGTCCATGGGATATAGTCAATTAGGATGTCTTGTTATCATGTTTTTTCCTCATAAAGTAATCTAAACAAAATCCATGGTTATACTAATAATTTCTTAAAGTTCCCAGATTAACCTTTTTTCAAATACTTCACTGTGCTGCAGGTAATGGCCCTCACTGGTCACTCTGGTCATAATGAAACTCATCTGAAACATTTCCCCCAAAGTGCCAAGGTAGAGATAAACAGGGACTTAGGTTGGAAACTTGGTCAAAATAAAAAAAAAAAGCCACCCAGTCCTGCAGGTTTCCAGGTAGAAAGTCTGTACAGGTGCTCTATGAGGGAAAAATATTGGTCTTAACTTAGGTATCTGTAGCTGGAGGAGTTCTGGTTCGGTGTTTTCCAATATTTCATCTGGATTTGAAAATTAAGCACACTAAAATGCCTATGACAAAATGTGCATTAGATAATTAAATAAAAACTCAGATTGAATGTCTTGAAAGATTAGAAATCTGTTGGAAAAAGTAGTTGCCATACTGAAATTGTTGTTTTCCATGTTTGGGAGTATGCAAATATATCAGCTTTATCTCTGCTATTTCTGAGGGTTGAAGGGGTTATTTCTCCTGTATTTTCTAATGGGATATTTCCAATTTTTTTTGCTATTGCCTTTTAGCAGTTTTAAGTCAAGTCTATCCTTGATCTTTATCAAGGTCACAAGGGCAGCTGCTAAATTTCTGTTGGACTTCAAAGAGTTTTTTATGTAACCCTCAGGCTTCTAAAACAAACAGGAAGAGGGGGAAAAACCAAAGGATAACAAGCCATATTCAGGAGAAAGCTAAGGAAAGGCACAATAGGATGAAGAAAAAGGGACTTAACCCAAAACTTATAAAATCTCCTTGTTTTAAATGGACAAAGATTTCAAAAAGGATGTGTTACTTTGTAAAAGAGACTGGGTGAGGTCAATCCCTGGCTTTCACACTCTTGGTCATCTTTCCTCCTCAAAGTATTACTTTTGGATCTGACAAAGTTCCTCTGAGCCCTGTATTTGTCGTGCAGTGTAGTGTGATGGAGTTGGAATGGGGTCCCCACTTAAAATTAACTGGAGCATGGGACATGCTTACTTTTAACTATGTTCACAAATGGCTAAAAAAACTCCACAAGTATTTTTTTTTTCATCGCCTTCATAGAAAATATCTGATCAAATAGACATTTTTCTCTGGACTTTGCACTGTCTGTGTTTCAGAAGCACAATTTAAATTGAAGTTGTAAATTTCTGGGGGTTTAACCAGTTGTCTGTAGCACTGAGGTTTGCAGCTGTCAAAGCAGTGTTGAAGAACTGCAGCCAAATGCTCCCTTACAAAATATCCTTATCCAGAGGGAGGCAGTGACAGGGGTTGGCTGCTCAGAGATGGGTGACTGTTTTGCAAGCAATCTATAGATTTACATCTTTTCTTTTTTTTCCTGAAACTTTTCATCCTTCGTATTTTACAATTAATGCCAAGTCAACTGTGCCTAAAATTTAGCTACTACATAGATATTCAAGATTTCCTTCTTACAGATGTTTTAGGGCAGGCCTATCCAACACTGAAAAGAAAATGGGATACACAAATTCTGTGCTAATCGTTTAAGGGGAAGAAGATGACATGTGAATGCATTGACAATATTAATGTAGATCTCCTGCCAGGCCTTGTAGCCTGTCTCATTCCAGATTTTGGAGATCTGCATTGCAGATCTGAGGGCCAGCCTCAGATCATAGAAAAATAGCAAGCAATAAGTGTTTCCCAAATGAATTTTTGCTGTGTCTGCACATTATTCAGCTTTCTAAACTTCTATTACTTTTGACTGTAGGTCAGTTTTGATTTATCATTTCAACTATAGTTACTATGTGAATACAAAAAGAATAAGAAATTTTCCTCTTTGTTATTTCAGTGTGATCAAGAAAAGCTCATTTTTACTGAAACTTTTGCAGAAGTTAATTATATTCAATAATTCTGTGAGGGTGTATCTACTAACCTATAAACACAATATTTGAGAAAAGAGATTAATATGCCATGGTTTAAAGTTTTGTATGCAGGACAAACAAATTATTATAAGCAAATTTCCTTTTGTTTAGCACAGAGATTTTGGAAGCATTGGAAGCTCATACTTGAATGCTTTTGTGTTTTTTCATAAAAATTACTTTTGGAGATGAAACTAAATATTCAGTGTCTGAAATTAAAGGGAGAAATTTGGTTCACTGTGGGATAATGAAAACTGAAAAACAATTATGTTGCTGCAATCAAGATCTCAGCTACAAATAACTAATTTCAGTTCTCTTCCACTGCTCCAAAATATACTGCTTATTGTTCTTAAAATATTTATATGTGTTTAAATTATTTACTGAGCAAAGGACGCTTGCACTCTTTTAACATAGAAGGAGATGAAAGATTATTTCGTGTCAACATAACAGAAGACAATAATAAATCCATAATGTAAATAATATGCCCGAGAAAAAGAGCTGTGTGTTATTACTGTGTGTGTGACTAGATTGCAACCGGGCTTTACTTATGGAAATACTTTTTCTAGCAGTGTGGAAACACTTGGTTTGAGTGAAAAAAGTAATCAGAAAAAACCCTTCTGCAGTTGGCTTCTTTTAGAAAGAGACTCGAGTAGTCACCTTGTACTAGTTTTAGATTTGATTGCTCGGAAGTTTTGAGGATATGGAAACCAGGAAACAATGAATTAATTTCAATTTGTTTCCCATTTCTGTAGAGGTGGTTTTGCAATATTAATGTGAGCAGTGTGAATTCCGACCTTTTCTGTCGTTGTATTTAGGAATGAGGTATCAGGGAGAAATTCTTTACTGTGAGAGTGAAGAGGCATTGACACAGATTTCCCAGAGAAGCTGGAATTCCCCATCCTGGAGCTGTTCCAGGTCAGGTTGGATGGGGCTCTGAGCTACCTGGGATAGTGGGAGGTGACCCTGCCCATGGCAGGGGGTGGGAATAGATGGGCTTTAAGGCATCTTCCAACCCAGAGCGTTCCAGGAATAGTGTCAGCTTTCCCATTCCTGTCTGGCCATGGCCCTTGTCTTTCCCTTCTTAATTTCTTCATTAAATTGCTTCATGAGTTTTCACTGTTAATGTCTGCTTTATTTAAAGTATACTAAAAAAACCCCAACCAACAATGAAAAACATCCCTATAGGAAAAAAAAAAATTAGATGAGAGGAGGATATTTTTATGTTTTTCACTTGCGCTGAAAACATTTTTGCCTTTTCCACGTTTTTCCTTCCCTTGTTTCCTTCATGAAAATCTGTCCCAGTTAATCTAATACTTTGCATTTTCAGGCTCATGTACAAAAAAATTAGCTGTATTTTTAATGCAGAGCACAAATATAATTCTGTACATCTTTCCAAAAAAAGGAACAATATCCAACATAGAATTTGACACTGTGGAACAGAGCAGGAGTCTTGCCAGCCAGCAGTCTCTGAGAGCTGACAGTTTAAAGTAATTCAAAGGTGCCCAAGAAATACATTTCCCACATGGCAGTTTCTTTCTAGCCCCAGCAATTATGTCTAACTATTAAAATTCTGAAATGTGGGGCAAAAGGAAAAGGATAAATGGTGAGAGAGGGAGGGGATAATGGTCAGAAATGTTCTCCTTGTGTTTCCTCCAGAAAGGCCCATGAGTGGAGCCTCAGAACGTTTCCTGCTGCCATTGAAACCAATTAGATTTTTTTCATTAACTTCAGTAAGAGCAAATGCAGGCCCCTGGAGATAAAGATTTCTGTCAATATAGCAAAAAACCTGTTTCATTTCAGGTCATAATGTAGACAGAGATATGATTTTGTCTTCTAATCCAGTGTAGGATTTATATAATTGAAGGAGAAAGGCACTTTAATCTGTGAGTTAAAATGATTATATTTTGTCTTCTAAAAAAAAAAAAAAATCATGGGAATTGTTCTGTTATAAAACTATTGAGATTCTTTCCTGTACTAAAAGAACAATCATCTGATCTTTGCAATTACTGATTTGTGTAGTCAAAGAGTCGCTGAAGCGTATTCTGTTGTTTCTATTTTAGGAAGAACAGATACTTTAATGATGCTGCCAAAATTTTTTCGCTTTTTTTTGGGGATCTAAAATTTGAAATGCAATAGACCTCTACTGCAATGCTTCATCATTCAAGTTGCCCCTTTAAATCAGTGAGAGTAAAGATTTTCTCCAAGAATTAGAGTACGAGGCACAGATCTGTGAGAAAAGGTCTCTATAGGAATTGGGAAGTTTAGTACTTGGGGTTTTCTGCTTGTGGCTCTCCCTCATGGAAGTAGATACTTCTGAATGTTTGTAACTACTAACAGAAAATAGACATTGCTCTGAAAACAGATGTTTTGAATTTCTGATACAGCTGAAGCTTTTTCATCAATAAATGCTACTTGGTTTTCAATGAAAATATGTTCTAGAAATATTTACATTTGTGATTTTTTTTTTTTTTTTGTTTAATTTTTCTGGCCTCCCTCCCATGGGAATCTAAACCACGTTTGAATTGTTGATTTATTTATTTTTAATGGTAAGCCATCAAACAGCTGATTATTCAAGTGTAAAAGTTTTCACATGGCAATGGAAGAATTCATTAGGGAATTAGAAGGTGTATATGGATAGTAATTCTTTTCCTCTGAAGAAACAGTTACCAGGATGAACATATAAATAAGTTATTTCCCTGCTGAAATAAATCTGAAGTCTTAATTCTGTCCATTGACAATTTAATAGATTTGATTTTAGATATCCTTCTAATGATGTGATTTATTAAATAATGAACATCTTTTAACATCTCTGAAATTGAACAAAAAAGTCATCTGTAGATGGCAGAAATCTAAACAAACGTATTCTTTTTTTCACTTTCAATGAACAAATTGTGCATGGTCAAGGCTTTGCAAAAATTAGTTGTGCAAAAGTTCTTCTCAAAGTGGGTGCAAAATTAGAAAATATTAAAAAAACCCAACCCAGAATATAATTATGCTATTTTTTTTTTTTTTAAAAATCCTGCATTGTTTTCCTTATCAAAGACAATCCAGATTTTTTCTGAGGGGAAATAGATAATATGCAGCAAAGCTTTGGAAATTCTGTGTAACTGTGGGCAGAAAGTAACATTGGTTGTGTTTGCCCACTAATAAATAACACCAGGGCAACTGATCAGCCTGTTAAAACAATTCCTTAAAATATAAACAAAGCTGGAAACGTTTGGCAGCTTTTTTCTTCAGTTGCCAGAGTTTCCAAGACCCAAAGAGGCTGCCACAAGACCTTTATCTGGAAACTGGCTCCAGAGAGGCTGGAAGCTGGAAAGTCTAGGGAATATCTCAGTCCTGCTTGACCTGGGAGCAACCAGCACGAGGAGCAAGGAGCTTAAAACCAGACTGGTCTTTGAGTTGGGAGGCACAGGCAAGAGTCCTCCAGAATTATGCCTGAGTTTTGTTGAATGTTTAGAGATGGAACTCTTTCTGCAAAGTGTCCTGATTTCAACATTCAGTTAAAAACACGTGAGATTTTCTGAGCAGCTTTGTGTAGATGTATTCAAAGGTCTAAGAAGTGGGGATGGAGCACAGTGGACCCTCCATTAAGGTATTATTTTTATGAAGTAAGCTGTGATAAATCCATGCTGTGACCTCCTTGGACAGATGGGGCAAATACCTTAAAAAGTGCAGGAGCAATTTCTATCATGCAAAGTTGATGGGACAAACAGCCCATTTTAAAAATGTGTCTAGAAGATGCTGATGTACACAGAGATAATCTGCCTTGTTTTGCTTGACAAATGAAAAACAGATAGTGTGAGTGTCTGCAGAATAAAATAGCAGATAAATTCAAAGTAGGTAAATGTCAGGTGATGCACATGAGAGAAAAAAAATCCTTACTGCCTAGACCTATGATGATGTCTTGTGATCTTGTCCTCTGTGTCCTAGGGTAAGATATTCCTGTGGCAGTAGCTAAGTCCCTGAGGGTGTCAGTTCAGTGCTCAGTAATGGTTAGAAGACAAATCAAATGCTAGAAATCATTAGAAAATAATAATTAAAAACTAGAAATGTAGAATATCATTATTATGTTGTGTAAAAGTCCATGAGCTGCCTCCAGCTAGACACAGAGAAGTTTTTGCCTCCCCTACAGACCTCCCTCCTCCCTGGTCTCCAGAAGGCTGGAACAGAACTGAAGAGGGCTCCACGAAAGGTCTAAAAGATAAGAGAAGCTTGGAAGAGCTTCTGCATTAGGAGTGATTAAATAAATGAGGATCTTTCAGCCTGAAAAAGAGAGGGCTGATGGGGAGTGTGATAGCAGTCTATAAAATCATAAAGTGCAGATAAGGCTCAGTTGTTCACATTCTCTTCACAGTATCTTGTCCCAGAGCCAGGGGAAATCAAGTGAAGGTAGCAGGAGCCAGATTTAAAAGAAATAAAAAAACGTGGATCTCGTGTAGTGGGGAGTTGATCTTGCCAAAAGATTGATGGGTGCTAAAATTCTCTATTGGTCTAAGGGGAGAGTGGTCAAGTTCATGGAGGGGAAATTCACTGAGGTTTAGCTGAACCCATGGATATCACACCTGCTTCAGGAAGTCCCTAAGTTGAGAATAAGTGGAGCCTGGGTGAATATTAGGGGAAATATGATTTATACTTGTCCTGTCTTTAGACTTTTCCCTACTTATCCACTTATGGCCATTGCTGGAGACAGAATACTGTGCTAGAGGGGTTTCTGGTCTCAGTATGGCTGTTTTTATGTTCTTAACTGCTTCTCAAATTTACCTGAATTTGAGGAATTGTGTGCTCTGTGTGCTAAAAAAAACCAGGTCAAATTTGGAATCTGAAGTTTGAGTCTAAAATGCAATTTCTGACCTTGATGTGAACTTTTAAAATCTGAATGGGAACAGAAGTTCCCCAGTGGTAAATATATCATCATAATTAAATAAACACTGTGCCTGAAGGTGCAAAATGCAGGAATATAACCCCAAATAATTCAACACTGACTTCCCTTTGCCAGTTCCTGCTTGTTTGCAATGCTTCTTCAAGAACTCTATACAGAATGAAGCAAAGGGACAAGCATTTAGTTCAAAATTATTGTGTAAAGAAGTAATAAAAATGTACCGTAGATTAATGAGCATAAATTCAGCAATTTATGCCAATAATCTGTCATGTCTCCATCAATAGGTACATGCAAGCAAACAAATCTCACCATATCTGATGGGCCAGGTGCCTACAGGAAAATTTGATTGAAACTTTTGAATGGGGCACTGCTCCCTTTAACTTTACTGCTTCCTGCTCTGGCATGTTTATTTTCATTTTTCTATTAAAAAGCTTTAAGAAAAATGCATTCAGAAATGCTTACAAAAGTAAATCCAGAACTTAACGTTATTCTTATGGTTTGACACAGGCAAAAAGTGGAGTTTGGGGGAGTGGAAATGTTGGTAATAATCTCTGTGGCATGTTTTATGAACTGGTTATGCTTCTTTTGTAATTGCATTATATGAAGTTCAGAAATTATTCTTATAACTACTTGAGGATTTGAATATTACAGCGAGGACTCTGTGAATGTCAGGCAATATATGTAACTGTGAACAGGAGAGTGAAAATTCCAAATAAATCTGAGGGACAGAAAAGCTTTCCCAAAGCTGCTTTATTACTGAAATAAAGGATGTGGAAGGCCCAGCATTTATCTTTCATTTTCATCATGTGCAGTGGTACCCTGGATGTAACCAGTGTGTGAGAGCAGAGCGGGTCATGCAGCCAGGGAGCTCCTGCTGAGCTCTTCCAGGCGTTGTCTGGAGATTCCTGGTGTGATTCTCAGCAGTAGCTGCAAGTGATGTGTAAGGAGCTGGTCATGGCCCTTCTCTCTCTGCCCCTCTCTTCTGGCCACTAAATGCTCTTAAGCACAGTTTTAAAAACGAGTGCAGGGAGAGAGTTGTTTTTCTCTGAAAGTGAGTGCAACATATTCTGCAAGAATGATCTGGGCTACAAAGAGGAGAAAGGGAAAATAAGTGTGCTCACGAATGGAACTGGCTGTGAAACAGCCTCTCCTAACAACATGAGTTCCCTTTCTTAAGGCACCAGGCTCCAATTCATGGAACAAGCCCTGGCACCCAGCAGAGCATCAGGGGCAGGTACCACACAAGCTGTCTGCTCCTGCCTGGCCCCTCAGGTGAGACCAGGCTCTCTGATAAGACAGACCCATCATACTAAATCTGGGAGTGCTTTGTGGAGGAAAAGGTGGCACAGTCTACTGTTCATGTTGCAGGTTTTTGTAGAAACTGCTATGCCAGAAAATAAAACTATAAATATTTCCAGCCCCTTTAATCCATAGCCTGCTACTTATTTCTCTATTATCCTATGATGCTGGATGATCATAAGGTAAAGAATAACTATATAATCCTATTATATCCACACTCTCTTTCAACATTCACTGCTTTAGACAATTGTGTAATTACTTTTCATTCATTTCCACCACTTATTATGGAAACCTTTTCTTTCTACATCCTTGAAGCATTGCATCCCATAGGTATGATGGGATATCTTGTGCTAAGAATAATTTTCCCCTGTAAAGCTTTTGAAGCATTATAGAATCTCATTTTTTCTAATCAGCACTCTAGTTTCTTGTGGGCTAAAATTAGGCTTCCTGTCTCTGGCATGCGAGGCGTCAGCGTGTGTGACCTTCAAGCTGCCATCCGGCCTTGAAGTGCAATTTTTGCATCGGGAAATCTAGAGGCAGCAGCTTTACCCTTTTTTGCAGCAGCAGCAAGATCATCAGAAGCAGTCAAGTGAGCAGCAAGAGCAGGGATCTCACTCCCGGGGAGCCATGTTACGGGATGCACAGAGCTCTCTCCAGAGCTCAGGCACTGACAGGAAACAGGGCTGATCCTCCGCTGCTCCCAGCGCTCCCCCAAGGTGACCAGCCCAGAGGGTTTGCATGAATATTAATGGCTAAGCTATAGAGTGATGAAGAATCAATACTTTAATCTGCATAAGGATAATGTGCATTCCTTATGCATTGCAAAGCTGCTGCACTACAGTGTCTGAATTTCACTCGTACGCTGAACTCATCTGCAAGCTCTCTCTCCTTCTGAATTATGCATACGTTCCATAGCCTGTTGCCTACAACAGATTTATGACAATCTCATTGCACCTATGCAAATCTTTTTTGGTTTTAAGCATCAAGCACTTAATGTCTTTACTGAGGGAGAAAAAAATCATTGTGCAGGAGTGGATGCAAAAAGGTTTTATTGCTCACACTGTGTGCTGCTCTTCCTAACTTTCATATTAGTTCCACGTTGTATCTGGTCAGTTAAATGACCGTTTTTGCCATGCTCTCAGCACTTTGTTCACTGCAGCTACCTCACAATATTCTTTGTCCTCTTTTTCTCTCATGTACCTAGCACAGCAACTGATAATAACAGAACTGAAGTTACAGCTTGGAAATCAGCGTTTTAGGTGATTTTAATTATGATGGATGAAGAAGAAAAATGGCAAAAACATGCTTTCAGTAGTACTGAGCAAATATGACTTGGAACTGATACACAGGGCTTATATTACAGATCTGTCAAATTACCCAAGGATAATTTGGGTAGCTGGCGGATTCCCAGCTCATCAGTTCAGTAGCACAGGCAACACATGCTGGTTAGTTTAGCTTGGGCTTGACATACAAATTTCTGACCATCACCAGAGCAGCTTTAATTGATAATGGACATCTGATTCGAAAATAGGTGTGTTCCCCTTTAAATGGTGGCTGTCACATCACATCATGTCACGTCACATATGTCACGTCATGTCCCATTAAATCACATTATATGCTGGCATGATGCAAGATAGCACGATGAGGGGCTAATGCGACGTGACAGCTAATACCTGCTAACAATTTGAGTGGTGGGTATCAGGTCTGAACGGGTGCCAGACTTCAGCTGGGTGTTTGTGAGAGAGAGCACTGGCTTTGCCCAAAGATTGAGCTTTTCCTCAAAGGGCAACTTCAGCAGCTGTCCAGCTCCATATTTATAACCAGTAGTGGTATATTTTATTTTTTTATAAAGTGACGTATGACACCTTAAGGGACATGCTAAGGGAGAGATTAAGGTCTGTCACAAAACATGCAGAAATTTGATGTACATGGCTTTCATTTCTCAGCTCCCGGCTGATTTTAGGTGCCAAAGTACAGTGGGGGTTTGCTTAATATGAAAAATTAATTTATGAATTGGATGAAGCCCTGCTTAATGCGAGAAAGTTCAGCTGAGTGATCTACTAGAAAATGCTCAATAATCTGCAAAATCTGTGATAGGGTTTTAATGATGGGGTTAAGTTTCCACACGGTGTTTGTACAGCCCCCTCTGGGATCTCCACAGGTTAAATTACAGTATATGCAAGAGTGAGTTATGACTTGAGTAAAGGCAACAGGGAAAGCACAGTGTGTGCAGCTTCCATTTTTCATTGCTTGTGCTACATTTGCAGCAATGTCAGTAACACAGACCTTGGGGAATCAGAGTCATTGCTAAATCACAGGGGAAATTTCTCATGTAGCTCTTCCCAAATATTGATTGTTAGGCAATCTTTGAAACCTGCTATGTAAAGAATTTTTTTGCTTGTAGACTGCAGGGATGCAAAGGTTTCTAAGCTAAACATAAAGCGAGATAAAAAGTCTTCTAATTGGTGAGGTTTTGCCTCAGGATTGTTGTTGTTGCTTTCTGAACTAAGTCTCATTAAAACCCTGAATAATTCCTGTGTCCTGTATTATCTATTTAAAGAACTGATTGAGTTGTGGGGTGGCTTTCTCCCCAGTATATTCTCTGTGAATCTTGATTTAATGGGGAAAAAAAAAGACCAGTCTTTTTCTGGAATTGCTATGGCATGATAATTTACACTCTAGACACAGAATATGGAAAAGTCTGCATCAACCATGCATGTATAGTAATGGCTGTGATAACTGTTTCAGGATGCTTAATTATAATGAAACATTAGGATTGTGTGTCCATTTGTAATCCTTCTGATAGCCTTTTATTCCCTGCACCACACCTGTCATATCCTCCACTTCATGGAGTGCATCAGTCTCTCAACAGGTAAGTCCTTCCGAACGCTCTTAAATCCTGGTTTCCTTGGGTGTTTTAGGAGCAGTTAGAGTGGTCATTATACTGAGAATAACCATTTTTCAACTAATTAAATTGATTCTGATAACTCTCAAAATGTCAAGACTTCAGCTTTCTGGAATTGCTCATGGGAGATGCTAAATTGACAGTGATCATTAATTATAGATTTTCACCTCTTGCTGGGGTTTACTGTAATGGGGTCTGTTTAAGATTACTTTTGGAGAGTGACTTGGATCTGCAGCATGTGCAGGGAGCAGCAGGAGCAGCTTCCTGCTGTAGGGTAGATGAGTTTCAGTCTCAAGTAAACTCTGTGTGAAATTTCAGAGATACTATCTGAGTGTTCTTTTCCTTGTAGGCTGTGTAGGATTAGGCTCACAAATTTCTGATTTTAGAGCTACTGAACTCTAGTCCTTCTTAAAATCAATGTGACTTGAAGGGACAGCAGGAGGAGGGGTGATTCAGGTGCTGCCTGGGCACAGGATGAGAATGGCATCAATGTTTTAGGATATTGGTTTGCCAGAAGCCAAAGCTTTCTTCCTCCATCACTGGAAAGATGGGCATCAGTGCAGGGGCTGCCTTGCTGCTCTACTCAGATGGGGTAAATTCCACTTCAGCCTCTGGATCGTGTGTTTGCATTTGACTTAGGCTCCTTGGCAGCTGGAACCAGTGGAGATAAAATTCCAGGTGCAGTGGCTGGGATGGAGTTTGGGCTACCTGCAGAGAGCAGCAGATGTAGGTGCCTGAGAAGGCTGAGTATTTTCAGTAAAACCTGTACATCTCTCACCTTTTGGTGACCTGCCAAAGTCTGTGCACCGTACAAAGTACCTGGTTTGGATTGGACACTTCAGCAGTGGTTCACTACTTCAAACGTTTTTCTTCTATTGAGCGTGGCTTCTCTAATTTGTTAATTTATTCCAGTTATTTATTTATTTTTGCTTTTAATTTGTTGTGTTCCTAGAGACTGTAGTTTGTGGATGCATCAGATAACTGAAAATATGTTATCACAGCTGTTGTGTTACAGCATAAACAAAGAATGAGAGAACAGTGACTTGTTGTTTTAAATATATAATAATTTTTAATATATTGGATTTTAAATATCCAATTAACATAAATACTAATAAATTCTTTCCAGACTGTAATGCAGATGTGCAGGCTGCATAATATTTGAGTTTACCAGTAGAAATACTGACATACTGTTCTGGTTTATATCACCAGCTATATATTATCTGTCCAGTCACTGGTACATATTTTTTCTTAGTCACCACAACTCTACGAAAGCTTGCCATCCCTCATCTCCACTCTTATCTGCTACTGTACAACTAAATCCTGCTCCTTGCTGTGAATCAGATTTGTCTGTCCCATCACCCTGTGCTGCAGACACTGAAACAACTGGTTTAGGATTGTCACTTCAGTTCTGCCTTTTATGCATTTCCTATTTGAATGGACTTCTCCTCCCTGAACTGTACATTCTAATTCTGCTATTAAAATAAGGGGAGTCATCTGAATTTGTTATTTTCTTTCAATCCTTACCAGACCCTCTGCAATTCTTTCCTAGTTTTTCTTATTCTACAAATGAGTATACATTGCATATAGATAAAGGCACAAGTTATATGTTAATATATGGAACTTAAACACTGAATGAATAATTTGTAGGTAGCTATTTCTATTGTATGGTGATTTAAAGACATTGTAAGTGATTTACCAGGCAAATCCTCCTGCCCTTGGCACTCATGCAAAATAATAATGCAAAATAATTCTCTTAATTTCAGTGGCATTACAGTACTCTGTGGGTAAGGAGAGCGGAAGTTGACCTGCTGAATTATTTTAATAGAATTGTTTTAAAGATGTTTTTTTCTACCTCAAAGTCAGCAGTCTGTGAGAGGCCCCATCTACCTTCTTACCTGGCTTCCCTGTGGCATCTGGTTGATTTTGTCTTACATCATTTGTGTCCCTACAGCAGCTTGGGATCCAGTTCAAAAAGGAGAGTTGGGTTTTTTTGTCAGTCTCTCTGTTGAGATAAGTACTTGGAAAGTGAGGATTTGGGGCCAAACAGCCTTTTTCTGTTCTGATGCAAATTCATGTTCTTCATCTAAATTGCGGCAGGTCCCATGGAGATAACTGTGTGCAGAGGGTGGCAGGAGCAGTGGGATGGTGATGAATGCGAGTGGCTGCCAGCAGTAAAAGCCCCAGGTGATGGGGATTTGTGCAGTGTGCAAGGGCTTTGTTTCTACATTCATGCCAGTGATCACCTGGAACTCAGGTGCTTTTGCTATGACTGGCTAAGCCCCAAAATTACTAGCAGAAGAGTGCAATATGTAAGCTGTGTTATCATTTTAACTTCTTTTGTACTTCAGTTTTAAACCAGAAAATATTGGTGTTTTCTTTAATAGTTTCCTACACTGTAGTTTGTGATGGCTCTTTTTCCTACTTCAGACGTATAAGGTCATAAATGAGTTACAAAACTGTTGTTCCAAAATTGAAGGGATTGATGTGTCTGTTCAGCAACTTAAGAGAGTTGTTCCAGCAGCATCAGTATGATATCAGGTTTTATCATGAGGTGTATCATTTCATCATAAAGGACTTAATTCCTAAGTGTGAAACAGCTTCCAATATTGGTTTCAATTTACTCTACAACAGCATTTTCTGTGTTGGCTGAAGGCTCAGTAACAGGGGGGAAATAACCTCAGAATGATGCATCAAATTACAACATAATTAACTGAAAGTGGAGTTATGCAATGGGCTTTATATTTTATATATCTTCCAGTAGTGCCACTGGTTTTAACTATGGAAAACCTCAACATAAGTGCTATTATTTTTCCCTTAAAACAAGGCTTTTTTTTTGAACAGCATTAGCAAATGTAAATGCTCTATGAGTGTCGTAGTCCTTCGGGTTTTTTGGTGCAAATTCCCTATAAGATGCATAAGGATTTGTGTGTTGCCGTCTTGACAGAAAGAAGCTTAGGATCAATTTACTTATTTGTTTTAATTGGAAAAATGGGTGGTTTTGCATTTTCTACATGCCCCAGACTGTGCCACTGTCCTGCTTGTCTCCTACCCCTGGAGGAATGTTTGTCACCTCTATATTGAGGTCACGGGGTGTCCTCTGCCACAAGGACTAAAGGGAGCTGTGGTTCCACCTGCTCTGGATCTGCANTGAGGTCACGGGGTGTCCTCTGCCGCTCCGGCTGGGTGTGACAAAGGACTAAAGGGAACTGTGGTTCCACCTGCTCTGGAGCTGTGCTGCATCAACCCATCCAGCTCTGCCCATGTGTTGCCTTCCCCTGGTCTTAAAATTAAGAGCCAAACATGGTTAAGGGAAAAGGGGTTTTCACCTCGGTGTTTATTTAAGGATCGTTAAATGTGCACCTCTTCGTCCAGGTGGAATGTGCCAAAATGCACACACATGATAGATCATGTATACAATTTATGGGCCTAGCAAATTAGCATTTCTATCAGAGATTCCCCAATGAGAGGCTCGAATGAACCCCCCATCCTGAGGAATTCCCCCTGGATGGGCCTATCTTAGTTTGTAGGATATGTTCTAGGGAAACCTTGGTTTCTCAGGACTTTCTGGCCTCCAACCATGAGGCCTCCAGGATGTTTGATCTCCTGGCTTAACAGAATATTAGGCCTAAGCTGAATTACCAGACTTAAGGAATTACAAGTGTGCGTGCACTGAGGATACATAAAAGCTATATAAAAGAGGTATAAAAGAAAAGGCAAAAATCAAAATCAAAAGGCATCACATGTAGCCCAAGGTGGGGCAGTTGCAATTCTCCGGGCAGGAGGAGCAGCAGCTCTGTTTTACCTCTGCTTCTCCTCACAGAATGCAGTGAAGCTGCTCTGAATGCAACACTGGAGAAGTAAGGGAAGACGGGAATTCAACCCCAATGACTGCTTGTGATGAACCCATGCACTGATTTCCTGATTGTCCCTCCTGCAGAGTGTGCAGTAAGTCAGGAGGCCACATATTGAGTGCTAAGGAGAAGCCAAAGTATAGAACAGCTGCTCATCAATAACTGTGTCCTGCCTTTTGTTTCCTCAATGTTGCTTGAATTCCATGGGAAAAACAAGCAACGAAGATTTTGCTGTGCAATGAAAAATTCATTATTTTGCATATGCAGAAAGGAGATAGGTTAAGATTTAAAAAATCATCTATTTAATTTTGTAAACTTCCTGCTATTTTGATATGCCCTTTCTTTTTCTACCCATTGTGCTTGTCCATGCTTTCCCATGTGCTATGTATGGTACAAGTGCTGACCAGAATGTTACTGGGCATCTGTGCAAAGCTGCAGACACTTAAACACAGCTGCTGGAGTTTTTCCAATTTCTATTATTGGTCACATGCAGAGGATGACAGTAGCAGGCAAAGCACCTCAATGCAATCTTGCATTGATTCATACATTTGTGCATTAAAAATTTCTCTTTAAATGCTAAGGTTTTGTTGACTGGAGCAGAAATGTCCTCCTAGATTTATGTATCTGTAGCACAAACAAGAACATCCTGAAAATTAGTGATTTATTCCTGTGCTCCTTTTTATGTTTCAGCCGTAGCACTCCGGCTATGATGCTGATGCTTGTACACGTGTCACAGTGCAACATGAAATTGCTGTGAGATGTTCTGTCAGTTTAAGTTGTTTAAATTAGCTGGTAGTAGTGACTGCATAGTCAGCTGATCCCAGAAAAACTGAAAGTATAAACAGAGTGGAGTTTAAGAACATTTCTTACGTTGCCTACTTGGCAATATAGTGCAGTATATATATGAACATGTGTTCTTACATGCTCAAAACTTGTAAGAAGAAGTGATTAAAAATCCAAGTTTGTAATGAGAGTTGAGAACTGTTCCTCTATGGGGGATGTCATGGAAATGGTTTGCTTCTAGAATGAAGCACATAAAAAGTATGTCTAGAGAGGAATACTTGACAATTCTGCTGCCACCTCTTGATTGTATCCTGTAGTTACAAGTAATGGTTGAAAATTTCATCCAAAATATCAAAGCTGAAAGAAGTATATATATATATACATACCTATACAGCTGTAGAGGAATAATTATTTAATGTACTGATGCCATAATTTTAGCTGAGCAGGTGGCCATCTTAGGCTCTGCCGTTGATGTATGGTTTTATTAAGCAGTTTTTTTCAAACTTTATGATAACTTATACATTTAAAATGAAAGGACTGATAAAAATCATAAATAACTAATGAATTGCAGCTATATTCTATTCATTTTCTCAGCTTATCAGGTCTTTACTGCAATGCATTTTTATTAAATGTAGCTTAAATCAGGGCTGCTCACCTTCTCTGTCATAAAACTGACTTGGCTTTCTTGCTCTCTGCTGCTGCTTTCCAAGGGGTTGCTTGGAGATTCCTCAAGTGTCTGCAAGTCATCTCTTGGGGCTGAAATGTCAGCATCTCCTCTCATGTGAATGTCTTATGAGTGTCTCATACACCAAGGTTGCATGTGTGTGTCAGAGTGTGTGGTGGGGCTCCTTTTTGGGCGAGCACAGCTCCTGGTAGGGGAGTAATGTCTCATTTTTAAGCAGATGTCGTGCACTTCCAAGCATATGATAGTGTGTGGTACTCATGTGCTGTGCTACAGCTTTAGATAGCTCACCCACACCAGAAATTTGAGCACTGGCCTGCTTGGTTTGTAAGAGCATCCTGTGAGGGTGGACAGAGTGCCCACTGGAGTGTGGGTTGGTTTCTTGGGTTTTTTAGGCATCTAAATAATAGATTCTGGACTTGAACTGGGATGGAAAATAAGATTGCCAGGTCCTGTGCTCATTCCTTGGTTAATCTTCAGTGTTTTCCTAAATTTCCAATCCATAAAGCATAGCCTGCTGTGCCAGAAACATGTTTTAGAATTAGTTCTTTAGGGACCTAATAGTCTAATGCTATGCCGTGGTGGCCACATAAATAGATATAGTAAAAGAAAAAAATTACTTTAAAAATGCTGATTCTAAGAATAACTTGAATATTTGGATCTGTTGCCAGTAGGGAGATATTAAATTATTATACCATAAAGATAATTTTGTAACAAATGAACAATCTTCCTTACAGTGAAATTCCTTATTATGAGAATATTATGAGAATATGTTTCACTGAATCACAGGCCAAACTTGCTGCTGCCATGGGAGAGTGTTATCCTGGCAATACAGATGTTTAAACTTGCTTGAGAGCTAATATATCTTTTTCAAGTTTACATTTGTGTAGGATTGAATCAGTGAAGGGGTTAATTTTGAGATTGATCATTTCTTTGGACTTAGATTAGTGTTTAGAGGGAGGGTGGCTGGGAGCCACAGCTGGTTCAGAGCAGTGTGCTTTCAGGAAATGTTGAGGGGGCTGCCAGCAAGGGGGACAATATTTGAGTCAATGACCCACGCTTGAGATGTTGGTTGGCAATGCCAATGGGAAGAAATGTATATTTTCCAATTTCTGCTAAGAATGGGAAATAAAAACTTTGGAGTGCTGGAAGTTATTGGTCAGGAGTGATTGGTAAGACCCTTGACTTTATGGGAAAACCGTTTGAGAGGGAAGTTCTGAACACTGCAGCAGCAGGGATACTGAGTGGTTGTGCAGGGCCCAGAACTCCTCCCTGTGGTCAGCATTTTGGATAAGGAGTATTATTACTAACAAACAGCAAGCTCCTGTCAAGGCCAAGGGCCTTAAAGGTCCCTAAAGAACTAATTCTAAAACATGTTTCTGGCACAGCAGGCTATGCTTTATGGATTGGAAATTTAGGAAAACACTGAAGATTAACCAAGGAATGAGCACAGGACCTGGCAATCTTATTTTCCATCCCAGTTCAAGTCCAGAATCTATTATTTAGATGCCTAAAAAACCCAAGAAACCAACCCATACTCCAGTGGGCAGGGGTGAAATGCAAGGAGGGATCTCTAGAACAAGCTGGAGCAATCTGAGGATGAGAGCTGGAATCTGGCTTAGAGGGCCTTTTGTTTTCAGGGCACACTTTCAGCACAGTACATGAGAAATCAGGTTCGTAATTCGTGATGACTGCTGATGCACCTGACTGGTAATAGTCCAAGCAAAAACGTAATGCACAGAAGTGCTCAATTATTTCATAAGACTGCCTTGTGAACAGATTTTGCTCATTTGCAGCTGAGTTGTTTGTGCTTCTGTTTATCTCAGATACCCATTACACTTCCATTTATAGTGTGACAGTGTTTGGCTATATCTGATTCTCACCAACTCAAGGCAATTAAAACTGCTGGCCCAGTGTCACTTTTCTCAAAACATGCTCAAGCATTGTATGACTGCTACAGCTTTCCTCTAAGACTGAAATGTGTGTGTTTAATAGTTTCAGCAACATGGAATAGGCTGATTATAAAAGCATTGGGTAAGTGGAGTTGTTGGAAAGAAGATGAAAAATTAACTGTGGTGTTATCACCTTTGTGTGATGATACCTGCATGGAAGTGAAACAATATAGAAACTGCCATTATGGCAGTGTTGACCCAAGTGATGTACGTGCACCCAGTTTCACAACAGCATATTCACCCCCTGGTATTTGTCCCCTATAACAGACTAAACACCTTAAAAGACAGCAAGGTAAACTTCTAAAATTCATAACTACCGGTTACTAGTCTGGAAATGCACAGAGATTTGTTATTTGTCACATAGGGAAGGCAAGTTGAAATGTGAGTGATGAAGCCGAGACACAAATGTACAGAGCTTGGATTTGTTTTTTATTTTTATTGAAGGAAAGTGTGTCTCTATGTGAGAAATGAGTGACACAGCCCAGAAATGTTGGCTGCTTCAAGGTGAAGTCGGTCAGCTGGGAGAAATCCTGATCACAAGCAAATCTGTCAGCTCTGGGGAGGCACCTATTATCACATCCTTCTGTACTTTCTTTTTATGTCTTATGTCCCTCTGCCCATTTCCTGTTATTGACCCTTTTCTCACACACTAATTTAGCTGTGGCAGGTCTGAAGGGCTCAAACCAGTTGTGAGGGGGAGAGGGAAGAGGCTCCCCAAGGAAGTGCTGGAGTCACTGTCGCCTGAAGTGTTCAAAAAATGAGCAGATGTGGCACTTTGCAACGTGGTTTGGTGGGCTCACTGGTATTTGCTTGAAGGCTGGATTTGGTCATCACAGAGGTCTTTGGCATCCTTAATGGCTCCATGATCCTATCATAGTGTGCCTGGGCCGTATGATGGAGCAGAACTCTGAGGATAATGGTATCCCCAAAAGTTTGCCTGCAGCAGTTGGATTGAGTAGTGATCTGTAATCTCCAGAAGAACATGCAAAGGAAGGTTTGTCTCATCTGCTTCAAAATGACAGCTGACTGCACACAAGAAATGAATAGTGTTATTCATTAAGTGTGGTACTGGTAAACCTTGTTGGTATTTGGTGCCAAATACATATTTTGCTTTTTAACTGGTTATTATTGGTGCTGGCCCAGTTTGGCATCTACCCTAAATGCTTTTCTATTGCTAGGAAAGGTAAAAGTCAATAACTTAACTAGAGTTGGGAGGGTGATATAAGTGTTGACATCTCCTGATTTTATAGCCACAACTGTGAATTAATTGGACTTTTCAGAATCTTTCTTGAAGCACCTCTTCAGCATAACCTGTAGGAATATGGTTAACTTTATCAATTTCAATGAGATTTAAATGTTTTTGTGTTCTGTTGTGCAGAGTTGGATTGAAAAGTGATGGTGTCTTTTGTTATGGAGGCTCAATGTAGCAAAGCACCCACATGTGGTGAAGAACAAGTGCCTGGCCTGTGCTTGCACTTCTTTAACAGCTGCCCCAAATTAATGATTTGGGACATTCCAACCTCTAGCATTTGATACAAACTTCAGATACCAGTGAGACCAGACTGGATTAATTACAAAACAGCCTGGCCTAAAATTGTCTAGCTTTAATGGAACAATCAGAACTCTTACTTGTGGCAGAAAAAGATTCTGGTTTTGTCAAATGGGTAAAAATGTGACCAGTAAAATATCTCATTATGGTGGTTCTCACTTGCAACCTTTCATTCTTTCAATACATAGAAATGAACTAGACATGGGGGTAAATGCACTGCCTGAACAAACTTTTTACTGTCTTTGGAACTTTTTTTTCCTCCAGATCTGTATTTAATACCAAATTCTTCCTTCTTGTTATTTAATATTATTATGTATGATTTGCTTTTTTTCTTCAGCCAATTTTTCACCCCACCTGTCTTCATGGACTAACATTAGGCATGTTTCTCCCACATGTTCAGTAATGAAAGGTCTCAGAGCCTTTGCATTCAAATAATTTAGTTCAGTAGATGATGACTCAGATGTGTAAACAACTTGTTTCTTTTCTCGCAGTTACCCAGCTGCCAGACCATAATAGGATTATTCTCTTGGATGTTTCATCTGAGCTTAAACCCCTCTCTGGCAAAATAGTCATATCATTTACACTATGCCTAATTTCTGAGAATGCAGTTGCTACATGAGTCATTATAAACTGAAACTCTTGCTTTAGGACATTTATTCCTGTTGCCATATCTTTTATTGGGGATATGTGTGTGTGTGTGTAATCCAGTGAGGCAATATGTCAGCTGCCTCGGATAATGAAACCACCTCAAGGTTAAGACTGAGCTTTTGATTCCTTTCTTCGGCGTGGAGTTTCTTTTTATGATGAAGGACTGGCAAAGGCTGACAGTAGGAGTCTCCTCTGGCTGCATGGTTGTTGAGAGGAGGGCAGCACAGCCCGGGTCACATCCCATGTTCCCAATCACACGTGTCACCCTCGTAGCAATAACAAAGTCACTGAGTCTTGGTGACAGACACACCTTACTCAGCTCAGAAAAGAGTGGAAAGGTGCATCTCTCTCTCCACTTTGCCACCCTCTTGAAGAAACTTTTCCCAAATTCATCCCTGCTCTGTCTGTCTGCTCCATCACCAAGCACGCAGGAGGTCTCAGCTGAATTCTGGAAATAGCATGCTTGCTCCCAAGGGCCCAGTCTTCTCTTACAGAGCTGCATTTCCAAGTGCCAAAGACAAAAGTAGGTGTTCTGAGGCAACTGTGCCCCAAACTGACTAATTAGGCAGTGGCAGACACTTGTAATGGAAGCTGCCTCTCCAATGTCCCTGAGCAGAGTAATATGATTCTGCTGAAGCTTTGACTTGCTGCTTTTTCAGGAGGAGATTAGATATTCTTGCTGCATGAGATGTGATCAAAGTATTTTGTTTCTCTTACTCTAGTAATCTAATTCTTGAAATGTAACATGACCCCTTGCAATGGAGCATCACGTCCAAATTGGTGTAATCTGTCTGAATAGAAACTACCAGTTATTTCACAAAAAGCACAAAGAACTTATGACTCCAATTTTATTGATTAGGGAGATAAATATCTACTTTAATATTTTCTTGGAAATCTTGTTTGAATCATATGCTTGGCAAGCCACCATTGTATTTTTTACTGTGTTAAACTACTCATTAACCCATACAAAAATGCAGAGGTATTTGGACATTATTCTCAAATGTCCCTGTTAATTTTCATATGTAATAAATGGCAAAGATCTGTGATTTGTAAATCTATATGGTTTGTCTGGTGCTTGTGTATGAAAAAATTAAGACAAATGGTGAACTCCTGGATTCTTAATTTTCTGTTTTAGGTTACATGAATAATATATTTAAATAAAGAACCATAAGGGGAGAGGATGAACATTTTTAATACTCTGTTAGCCACCTCCCAGGCTCAGTGAGCAGCAGTGAAGTGTCCCCTGGTTTAGGTAGAGCAGAGTGCCAGTGCAGGGAACAAACCCCCAGGAGGCCAGGCCTTAGAAAGCCTGAGTCAATACAGTGAGGTGGGTTTTCCTGGGAAAGAAGGGTTATCTCTCATGGTTCCAGGGTGCTAAACTGGAAAAGGAGCATATCTTCTGCTTAACAATAATACTTATATAATACCACTGGCTGTATGGGATGGAGAACATACCAATCACTGGAAGAAGGTAACTGGAACCTGATGTATCCAAGATTTATTACATGTGATTTTGGTGTTATGATAATAACGAGTGAATTATCACTGACATGCTGATAGAAGTCTGTGAGCAGTCAACATCACTGATGAGCTGCATTTTCAGGATGAAAGTACACGCCTGAAATAAAAATTGGCACCTGTAGAATTGGATACTGAAATTATATCGGGCTCCAGCATCATCCCTGCATTTGTAGTTTGCTCACAGCAAGCAGTGGAGCAAACCAGGACTACCTCTATCTTGGCAAAAGCTGAAATCCTGACCAGCTGTATCTCCATTTGCAGGGGTGGCTTCTGAATAAGGAATGATTGTGAAAATCAGCAGCTGCTAGGGCTGGACACATGGCTCAGCTGGCTGTGGGAATTGGAGAAGCCTGTGTGGAGGGGCCGTGCAGGTGTGAGAACACCTTCTCGGGTTGTTACCCCACACTCAGGGTGCACCATATGCTCTCTGTAGGTGCTTGGCCAGGAGTGCTAAAAGCTCAAAAGGAACGTGGGTACACGGGGAGGGGTTCACCTGTGGGCTGTGGAGGGAGCCACAGCCAGCAGCTCCCGTGGCATCCTGCTGCCCGTGTGCGTGTCAGACCTGGCAGAGGCACTCAAGGGGAGATGTGCCCCGGAAAGGAGATGTGGATTCCTCTGTGGAACAAATCAGTTTGACCTCACCCTTGCTGTTTGCTGTCCAGCTCCAGTGTGGGGGTTTGAGCACTGATCAGGCATCCTGGGTGGACTTCCTTTCCTATTTATGGCCATTTTATGTTTTCTTAAAACAAAACCTGAAAGCACCAGCTCCTGCACCTTCTGAAGCAGTGAAGGTATGCTGTGCAAGGAAGTCTGTTATAAAAGAAACTCAGTATTTCTTCCTCTTAAGTGTCATGGTTTAGCCCAAACAACTAAGAACCATCCAGCTGCTGGCTCATATTCCCCCAGCGGGATGGGGAAGAGAATTGGAAGGATAAAGTAGGAAAATCTGTGGGTTGAGGTAAAAAGAGTTTAATAATTTAAATAATAGTAATAATAACATCGTTGATATACCAAAAATAAAATAACAAAAAGCAGAGAAGCTGAAAAGTCCTTGATAAATGTAAATACTGCTCAGCAACAACTGAAACATCAGTGTTAACAATATCGTTCTCATCCTAAATCCAAACCACAGCACTGTAGCAGCTACTAGGAATAAAATTAACTCTATCCCAGCCAAACCCAGCACAAACACTAATGACTGTTGCTGTAATTAAGAAAATGGTATAGACTGTTGTTGTACAATAGTAATCTCCTGCTGCTGCATAAGTGTTGAAGAATTTACTTTCCAAGCAGGAGACATTGATCGTGTGGCAGTGTTCTGTTGCCTTAACTTTGTTTACATCATAAAGGAAAAATGATTGATGTAATCATTTAATTTATGGTGCTAAGAAGTGTCAGTTGCTCACTCCACCAGTATTGATCTAAGGCGTTCTGACTGGCTTATGCATCAGGCCTTTCAAAGTTTCGGATAATTGGAGACCAAAGTAAAAGTGCAGTTTGATAAGCATGATGTTTCCCAATTACTGTTGTGCCATTGATTGCACTTTCCCATAAAATGGCATGACCAGTGAGTGACTGCTCGTTATGAAATTACAGTTTTTAAGATTTACACCTTTACACAAGGTGTTAGAAAGCAGCTTTAAA
>VZRO01003885.1:673691-780960 GCA_013397915.1 Daphoenositta chrysoptera | reverse complement strand
TTTTTTTAGCAAATATTTCTGCAGGTTTCACTGGCTCACAATTTCCTAGGTTCAGGGTAGAGTTTTGGTGAGATTCGTGAAGTTATGAAGATGTGTAAGACACTGGCTCAAGTACTTTTTTGGCTTTTTCACAGGTACAGCCTTGAACCAGAGCCTGTTTTACCACATGCAGGAGCTCTTGGCTCCTATGGGAATGTCTTGTGCTCATTTCCTGGACTCGATTTGTTTAAATAAGTATTAATTTGGTGGAAGTGTCCCTTTAGTCTCTCTGCATTTTCTAGCCATTGATCTATGATCTTCTCTTTGTGTGGTTGTTGATTACCCCACCACACCTTTATTTTCTGTAAAAAGCAGTTTTGAAATATTTTGGCCTGTGCATAGCTGTAATGGAAAGTGCAGCATTTCAAGTCAAAGAAACAGTTTTTCATAATTCATGATAGAAACAACCTCTTAAGATGTTTGTCTTTATGTCTTTATGTCTTTTATTCGTTGGTGATTCACAGCTCTCCTCAGCAGTGAATTTGGTTTTTCCCTACTATTTTTATATTGCTTTGAGCTTGATTTGTGGGCAGGAATTTATTCTTAATAACCAATATGCTTCTGATCCAGGAATTGCCCGGGATGTATCTCTGTTTTGTACCTTCCATCAGAGACTGCTCTTGAACAGAAACACTCTGGCTTCAGGTGTTGTCCTGTTCTCTTGTTTCTTCTGGTCTTTTGTTCCCTACCTCCTGCTTACTCAAGACTGCACTGAGTGTTTTGCTGATTTTCATTTTTTTTTTTTTTAATTAGTCACTGCAAACCAGCAGTTTGTAAATAATTTGTGTATAAATGCATAAAAATAGAGAAACTAAAATAGATAACTTCAGGGATAACGCTATGTAAACCCCAGGTCCCTGTTGAATGTGTAAGGCAGTGGCCAAGGTTATGTTTGTTGCATATTTTGCTGATCCCGTGGTATAGCCAGGCAGAAATAAAGCACAAGGATATCTTCAGGATGTCCCTTTGGTTTAATGAAGAAATACGCTGATGCTCTGCAATGTTTCATCTTTAATATTTAATCAAGGACATGAAATCTGAAAAACAAGAAATGTTTTGTTCAGGGAAAATTATTTTAGAAGCTACGTTTTTTGCTTTAAAAAGCCCACTTTTTTCCCTTCTACTTTTTTTTGTTGAAAATGATTGTGGGGGTGAGTCAGAATCTTATGGAAAAATAATCATGCTGAAATGACAACAAAGCCTACTTTGTCTCATAGTGGTGGCAAATTTCAGCACTGCTGAATTCCAGTGCTGACTTTACCATTTTCCTGATCTCCATTTAAAGAAGTATAAAAGACTACTTTCATTTAGTAATGAGATGTGATTGAAAAGCGTATCCTTGTTAGATTATCATCACTGGGAGATACCAAAAAAAAATTAGTGGAAGTGTTCATATCTTTCATTTCTTTCGATGCAGATATTCAATTGCAGTATTCAACCTACTTGCAAATGCGAGGAAATGTATGTCAGAAGATTCAAACCTTTCACACACAAGCTCATTTTCCTCCACTGCTGTTTGATTTAAATCAATGCCTGAAAGGTACTTTTAAGTCCTTTGTATCCTTTGGAGTAATGATGTAAGCTGTCAGGGAGCCACCAACTTTAAAGAAGCAAAATAACTCCTGCTTTGAACAGAATCCTAGAAATCCAACAGGAACTTTACTATTGGCATTAAGGATTCAAATGCAATTGTTTAATGAAGATGTTAGCAGGTGATGTTTTTTGAAGCAACATGTCACATTCTTCTTAGAGCAGCTGCTTTTACAAAAAGAAAACAAAAAAACCATTGTAAATCAAAGTCTATTTGGTAACTTATGGGTCAGTGGAAATTGAGGACACAAGGTCCAAAGTTTGCAGCTCAGGTGCCTGGACTCTTTCTTAGGGCTGTATTCTTTAAAAAGGATAGATCTATTCCCAAACACACAGATGTTGCATCAGGAGTGCTGTGAAATGTGTCCACTCTCATCTGCTGTCCAGTGTCCACCACATTTGCCTTTTTTTGCAGTTCAGGGAGTTCCCAGTGAGGAAGAATAGCTGAACACAGCTATAATTTTACTTCAGCCTTCTGATTTTCTCTGCTTTTTTGAAAGTCCAAGGGGGAGAAGTGGTGATGAACAAATAGTCTTAAGTATCCTGTAGAACAGAGCTGTGGTCCCGTGATGTATATTTCATATGTCTGTATTTAATTTTTACAGACATCAAAATATGAAGCATTGTTGAGGGAATACATGTGGGAATATATTTAACACTGGAGGGGATATAGAAATCTCTGCTAGGCTTAGATTGATGCAGGGTGGTTTACCCAAATCTGTGTTTGTGTTTGCTCTTTGAAGGTGCAGATGGTTTATCCAGCTCCTCCCCACCTCAGGGTTTTCCATTAGGACATCAAACCCCACCTATGTGGAAGTGGGGCTGTATGGCCAGAGCCCAGCACGGGCTGTACAAACACATCCTACTGGCACTGCCACGGTGGCACTGGGGCAACAGGAGTGACAAAAATGTTCTCTCATTTCTTTCTCTCCCATCCTGACACCCCTGGCTCAGGTTAAACCTTCATTTGTGTGCCTCCATCATCTATCTCAGATGTTTGATCTCAGCTAATGAAGCTCAAATTCAAGATATGTTATCAATAGGATTCTGATAATATTTGCAGATGTACAGAGAAAGGACTTGGAAATGGTTTTTGTTGGGTATTGAAGACCTGGACAGCATTTAAGAAAGCTCTGACTGAGTCCAGGCAGTGTTCAACTTTAATTTCAATCTAAGATTGAAATTTTTGCCCTCCAATTCAGCTCTAAATATTAATTTCCATACATGTATTTAGGAAGCAAGTCAGATACTGTAAGTGAGCAGTGAGGTAAAATATTGGAACAACAGCAATATATCATGGCTTTTAAAAATATCTATTTATAGAATGCTTTCTGCTCTAAGGATTAGGGGAATAGAAACTGGGTTTTTTCTGCTCCTTGATGAGTGTTAGTGAAGCATATTTGCTAACACAGTTTGACATACAATATATTTCAGTGCTTATGGTACCTTATGGTATGGTACTCCTGGTACAGTACCTTATGGCATTTTATTTAATGTTTGTGAGGTTTTCTGATTGCTTCCCAGATAATTTATTTTTATTGGCAGCTAGCTTTGTGCTCTTGTATGGAAATGAAGCTGAAGCAGGATGGCTTTTAGCATCTACAGAATTTCTGGAATGTTTTAAAATAATAATACCTTGTTTAGCTGTTTTGGCTAACAGATTTGCCTCTAATCGGTTGAAAAGTTGGGAAATTCTTATCTTGGTGATGTGCTATGAAATTGAGATAAAATCAATCAGATACCATAGAAATTTTTTTAGCTTGGAATTTTAAGAAACTAATGCTCCCAGAGTCCTTTTCAGTCTGTCTGCATGGGTCCAAAAGAACATTTTTTTCTGCTTAAGCCATGAAGGATGGACTCAGCTCAAGATATAAATATTATTTCTTGCTGAGCATTGATAAAATGTTTCATAGTTCCTGCCTTTTGTTTGTATGCTGTAGCATACACTTCTCCCCTATAGTTCCTATTTGTTTGCTGCCAAGTATAAATGCAAATCCCAGAGACTTCAGCAGCTCTGGCTTTATAGAATCTTATTTTAATCATGGTTTAAATCTAATATGAAAGAACTTCCATATTGTATTTTCTTTATGTAGCATTATGTCTCATTTGATGATAAAAGAGATGATTTCTCAGATAAAGACAATATGGAAGGTCTTTTCCCACATAAAAATACACCACAGTTATCCCTATTTCAATTTAGAAAATACTTGCAGCATCACAAGTAGGACTATTAAGATTTTCCTTTAACTGAAAACATACTATACATGTGTAAAGCCCAATAAAGACCTTTTCTTCAGCAGATGTTTTGCTGTTTCATCACTGATTTTAATTAAAAAGCACGTGGCTACTATTGTGTTTTGTATGGTCCAGTCACGTATCCGGGTCACTTTTTAAACTCCTTCACGCCTGAGGAGCAGATGGTTTGAAAGGCAAGGCTTAGTGCCACAAAATCCAACATCTCCCTGCTTTCATTGTTCAGAGCCCTGCTCTTGTTTCTTGTGCTCTGTTCCCTAGTGCTCCTCTCAGCCAACTTTTAATTTGCTCAAATAGGCTAATTTCTTTTGCTTGTCTTGGAGAAACTATTGGAAACCATATCAGAAACCATATCAAACCAGTTTAGCTCTGCATTAAAATATTGCTTCATTTTTATTGTTATTGTTCCTGTTTTTCTTTTGCTACACACCAAGCAAAACATTCTCTAGTAATTCTCAGTTTTACTCACTGCATCCCAAATTATTGGCCAGATTCATAATGAATCTGAAGAGAGATGGGAGAAGGTACATACAGGTGAACAGAAGGAAAAAAATAAAAAAGGGAAACTAAAATTATTAATCCCCAAAGTAATAAAATGTGTATCTTGGAGACAATGGGTTAAATGTTGGAACAAAAAGAGGTATCTTATGTTTCCCTTATTCTAAATATACTTTAAGTGCCAAAATAATCTTCTGTTCTATCCTTACAAATTGATTCCAATTTGTTAGTCAAAGACTGTAATGAAATGACTCAAACCTTAGTCTTGTTCCACTAAGCAGTTTGCTACAGCTTTTTTTTTTATTAATTATATTCAGACTGCAAGAACTGTCAGAATGTTAAAATTCCTAAGGATAGTTTGCCAACATCTATCACTAGATTAGAAACAGCTCTGCAAAACCTTCAGCAAAGCAAATAATATTCCATCATAAAATCAATACAACTAAGCATTGTCAGCACAGTGCTGACAGTTCCAGCTAAAACAATTTATAATTTTTGAAGAAGATATGTTGTAAATAGAAGATAAGAGGTCTGTGAAAGATGTGGCCAGTAAACAGAACCCAGATGTAAACAATTCTGCTGCTGGTACGTGTGTGTCAGCTCTGCTTGGCCTCTCTCTTTACCCAAATTATCCCCCACCACAAACTCTGAGTTGCGTGGATCGAGTTTATCTTTCATGAAAGTCCAGCATCCTGTACTCATCACCTCGCTGATTCCATTGGCTGTGCTCTAGAAAGAGTCCAAGGACCTGTCCTCTCCTTTGCTGGAGTAGCTGCTTCTAGGAACACTGAAAAAACCCGGGGGAATAAACCAATATCTGCACTCATAAGAATGCAGAAAGCACTACTCTCCTGACTGCTAAGAATATCGTGTACCACCATGGTCATCTGGTACTGCTTCTCACAGAGAACAGATTTTAGAGTAATACTCTCATAAATTCTGCAGTGAGCTCAAAATGTTGGTCTGAGTTACAGTGTATCTCCCAGAAAGTCTTCTAGTCTTGATTTATGGATGTCAGGTAATAGAGGGTGATTAACAGAATCTTTTAAGATTTTTTTTCTTTTTTCCTTTTTGGTAATCAATAACCCTCCTGTTAGAAAATGCACACCCTGTTCTTAGTTTGAATTACTTTAGTTTCAGCTTTCAGTCTCGGGCCTTCACTAGCCCTCATTCAGCTGAGGTTACAAATGTTCCTGCCTTCTAAATGTCACCCACAAACCTGGGCAGCTTTTTGGGCTGTTCCAGCTGCCCGAGCATGACTGTGCCATCTCCCAGCTCTCACTGCCCATTTGAGTGTAACCACACTCTGCAGCATCAGCAGGGACTGCACTGCAGACGTGCCCTTTCAGTGAGCCACAGATGAAATATGATTCTCTTCCAAACTTTTCCATTTTTCAACTTTTTTTTTTCTTGAAGTGTTGCTGTCAAAACTTTATTCTGCCTGATGGTGAAGACATGAACTCATTGTGTGTGTGTGATCTGTATTTGGTTTTGCTGTTTCATGTTTGTCCATTGAATGTCTAATTACCATGGTATTTCATCCTACCCAGTGTCTCAGTCTAAAGTAAAATAGTTGCTGTGTGATTTTCTGTCTCTTCTTAGGTTGTATCCTGCAGAACTTATATTTTCCAAATGCAGAGACAGTTTGGAGTTAGATGGGCCACTGACCTAAGCCAATATGACATTCCTTCTATTAAAATATGAATACTCCAGTGATTTCTCCATGCCATTATTCTCAAAGTGTATTCTGCATGTGTTACCTAGCATATCACCATGTTTTCTTTCAGTCCAGTTTTACTTTCTTTTTTATTCATAAAGCTGCCAAAGAAGGGTAAATTTACATGGGGCCCACACTAGAAATATTTCATGGAGTGATTCCTCATGTTCAGAAGCCTTTCTGGCTCCATCAATGTAGTCAATTTAATTAAAGGAAATGGAGGTTCATGACATTTGGATAGTGCTGTTTTCATTCCAAATATTATGAGAGAGGAAGCCAAATCCTTGGTGAAGCCTGAAGCAGGGTGTGTTGATAGAGTGCCTGTCACTGCCCTGAAGGGAGAGATCCTCACCCCAGGGTGTGCCCAGCTTGCTACAGAAGTGAGAACAGCACAGTTGCTTCCAGGCCATCCTTTCCCTCGCCTCTAGCCTTCCTGAGAAGTGGGAAATATTCTGTTGGAGGTGTCAGCACTGTGATAAGGCACATTTCCAGCACCCGAGTTAGGATCTCTGTAGCCTTATTGTTTCCTCAGCAATCTCTTAGATGGTATTACTTTGTTTTGTGTAGCTGCACTGTTATCTTTATGAAACTGTAATCTTATTTCTTTGAAATTACCTATGTTCTGCAAATCCTACTGTTTTTTAGTAATTATCATCTGTTTTTCTTCCTTCCTGATTTTTGCATATCTCTACATTTGTCTGTGGATTGTACATGAGATGAAAAGGTCATATTTTTTGAATCTTTTTGCACTTTAATCTTTTCCTAATACCTGCACTGATGTTATATTTATTCTCTGAACATATTTGTGTTCATTATTAATGATTGGACTTTAGTTTGGATGAATCTTTGGTCTGTCCTAATGCAGAAGTTTTTATACAAACACATCTACTCAGTGTATTTTTTTTCCCCTGGTAATTCATGCCATTGGGCATAAATCTTCTTCTGGAAGACTGAATATTTGCAAAGGTGTTACACCTTGAAGGTTCATCCAGATTCCAGAAAGAAGTGTGATGAGTCCCTCAGTGAGAAATCCATGCTCCTATTTGGATTTTGAGTGTAGCTGTGTGCAGTTGTAATAATTTTCTTCTGCAACTTAAAGGCTTGTTTTTCAAAGTGTCTTTGAACAAACAGTTGGGAGCAATGATTTGCCAAACTGTAATTAAAAGGAAATAGACTAATTCTGAGAAGTGTAAACAATGTGCTGAAGATAACAAAAATAGGGTCCTTAAACTGATCAATCGTGAGCCCGGAACGGGACTTGAGTTAGTGAAGGATTTAATTACTGGGGTGAGACCCAGCATCTTGCAGGACTATGCATTTACTGTCCTGCAGTAACATGTGCAGTTTCTATGGGTTTGCCAACAAATTCATGGAATTTTTTGTCCTCAGCTGCATCAGCTCCCTGTTGCTCGTTAACATACTTCGCCAGGAAATTCATGGCATTTTTAGGTCTTCAGCTGTGCATTAATCAACTCCCTGTTGCTAGCTAGCATACCTTCTTTTTCCTCTCTGTGATAACAGTTTTTTGCTTTACAAATAAAATCTGAAAGTAAAAGCTTGACCTACCTAAAACTAATGTCAAAACATCCTTTTTCTTAGAAGCAAATCATGTGGATTTCTTACAACACTGTTCTCAGAACAACTCTGCTTTATATAGAAGCTGTGATGTTGAATCTGAGAACTGTGGGTCCATATTTTCATGCTGAACCCTCATCTCGTGTTTTCTAGCTGTTGCCTTTGATCTTAATTTTTTTGTTAACAGCTTCCAGTAGTTTAATGCATTGTTTTTAATCTAAGAAAGCCCATCAGAAGCCAGAAGTGGAAGCAGGGAAGCATCAGTAGAAGGATGAGGGAGAGGATCCTCCTTTTCCCTTCAGCACTGGTGGGCACATCTGGAATGCTGTTCCCGATTCTGGGCTCTGAGGCACAAGACAGATGTGGAGAGCTCATTCTCACAAAGAGGGTTCAGGGGCTGGAGCACCTCTCTTTTGGGGAGATGCTGACACAGCTGGGACTCTTCAGAATGGAGGGGAGAAGGCTCAGAGGGGATCTTGTCAATGTCTATAAATATCTGATAGTCCAGACGTGACAAGGCAGAGCCAGTTCTATTCCTGCTGCTGCCCAGTGACAGGAGGAGGCAAAGAACACAAATGGAAATGCAGGAAAATCCATTAAAGTGTAGGAAAAAGCTTTTTTTAATGGTGAGGGTGGTCAAACAGTGAAAGAGGTTGCCCAGAGAGGTTGTAGGATGTCCATTAATGGAATTATTCAGGCCTCACTGAGAACATTCCTGAAGAACCTTCAGTAGCTGGCCCTGCTTTGAGGCAGGGCTTGGACAATCTCCAGAGGTCCCTTCCAACCTCAACCATTCTGTGTTTCTTTAAAATCTGTGAAGAAAAATGAATGAGAAGCAGAAGATTTTCTTGGTTAGACTAACAGCTTGCTATTTAACTTAAAATATGTACAGTCACTTTTCTCTGAATCACTTTTATAATTATTTTGATATATTTTGTCATGTATTATCATTTTGAAATATTGGCTCATTCAGAGACAATTTTTTTTTGTTTCAAAAATGTGTCTTTTTGTTATATTTCTAGGATGTGTAATGAAAACATGAAAGAGAAAATTTGCCTGTGTAGTTTCTAAATATCTTTTATATTTCTTTACACTATGAAAGAAATCTAATTATCTTATAAAGAAATACCTATCAATAAGTAATTTTTTTCTGAGTCAAACTGTCAGATACCTATAAAACTTTTCTCTCATAGTTTATTTCAGTGCTTAATTTTTTTTATACATTTGTTAAACATGCATGCTGGGCTTTATGGGATTTTTTAAAATTCAAAAGCATTAATGTAGCAGCATCAGAAATTGACACATTTTTCTAGGCACACTATTGGCATAAAGGTAATAGGGCTTTATAATTAGACAGTTTCTGCAGGTTATTCCAAAAACTGTACACTTTTGCCTGGAAATGTAATGGTTGTGGTCAATTGCTGGATAGGCTCAGGTACAGTTTGACACTGGATTTGTCTGTAGGCTAAAGCTGTTTGTGAGAGGCTCTTTTAGCCATTCCCCACCTTCCTGTTTCCTCTCTGCTCTATTTCTGCATTTCTTTTAGAGACCAAGTTATAAAATGACAAGTGAGGTGGTTTAAGGGCTATGGAGTATTTTTAAGTCTTTTTAAAAAGCCTTTAGATCACTTGACTGGTTCATTTCGAGTCCAGTACTGCAAAGCCATGGAGTAAAGATGTCCTTGGAACACCTCAATTTGACCATGTGGGGTGACAACCTAAGTCACAGGTCACACTTTTATATCATTTTTTTCTATTTTTCTGTAAACTGTGTGGCTCTGTGTGCATGTGAACCTGTATAGATCTCAGTAATCTGATCTGAAGAAGAAAAAAATGTATTCCAATTACTCATTTTTTATTAATGTGCAGAAATCCATCATTCATGTTCAAGTCTGTGATTTGTTAGCTATGTTGAGTCAAAGTGACCATGGAAAGTGCTAGGACATGGTCAAGCCTCATTAAAGGGAGGAAGTTTAGCACCCTGTGTAATGGCACCCTTTATTCAGTGAATGGCTTTTCCCATTTATTTCTATATTCTTGTTTCTGTCTGTTAGTGGTAGTTAAACTACTTGAAATTCCTTCTGTAGCATAGTTCTTTTTTGCTTCAGTAAAAATTGGATATTTTTTCCTCAGTCAAAATGAGAAATTTGCACGCTTGCTGACTGGGAAACATGTAAGACAAGGTATGCTCACACTTTGGTATCCACTCCAGATAAAATTTTCTTTTTCTACATCATCATATTTTGAGAGAAGATACCACTTCTTTTACTTCTGACATTTCTGATTTAGAATTTGTGTGGGCTTTTTTTTCATCTTAATCTGAAATTTTGTTTCAACTTCTCTCTAAAAAAGAAGAGAAATCCAAGTCAAGATATTAACCTTTTTAGTTAATAATGATGTTCTCACAGAGTTATTACTGACTGTATAATCGAAACAGTGTCAAAACCTGACAAGAAAAATGATCTGACCAACAAAGAGTTCCCCTTGTGCTCCCCTTGTAAAGCCTTTTGTCTCGTGAAGAAGAAAGGCCATTCAGGGCATTTTTTTCTCTTTTTGTATTCATCCATTTATAAATTCTAAATGTCACTGCTTGCAGGCCGGCTTTAGGATTTGGTGGATTTGGTTTATAAACCTCAGTGTATCGAGATTTGCAGTACTTTGGTGGCAGGAAAAATGCGTGTTTGGCAAGGCTGATGATAACAATTTCCCAATAGTAGTGTTATGGGAATCACAGGTTTTCAATTTCTTTGCTTCTAGTGCAGAAATTGCTTATCTTGCTCTGAAGCACTGAGTGCCATATGTGTCTGCAGTACACAAAACTGCACCAGGGAAGAAATCCTTGGAGAGGGAGAGATCCAGCTACAGGGAGGACTTGATTTCTGCCTCGGACTGTGTAGTATTTTGTTCTGTAACAGGAATAGCATTGGTGTGAAGATGATATTGTTGAAAGTATTGGCTAGACTAAGTTTTCTCATCTTATTTCAGGCCTTTGGAAATGCTTAAAATAACAAATATTACATCTTTGATATAAGTGTATCTTAACCCCATAGAACTGCATTCTCCTCCAGGCTGAGCACAACCATGAGGTCCCCAATCTCCATTTCCAGGAAAACACTGACAAAAGAAAGAGGAATGACAACACCTACCATTATTTCTGATTATTGTCATTCACACCTGCAACTCTTTTAGGGTTGTGAAGGTGACCTAGGGGGGACTGTAGTAATTTTTGGAGCATAATAATGGGGAGTATTGCTATCTCTATTCTTTTTCCAGGTCACTGTCTAAGCCATTCCAAATACCTTCAGAATGTCTGGATTTGCGTACTAATTAGTCTGAATCAAATATTCATCACATCCGTGTTGATGGGATTGGTTGGAGATCTGATTAACCTTCAAGTGGCTCAGTGACTAAACACAGGTTCTTGTCTAGCTGATGGGATAATTTCCCTGCTACAGATATTTCTTGTTCCTCCAACATGAAATTATTGCAAAGAGATGCCCAGCCTGAGCCTTCTTTGACCTTAGTTAGGCACAATATAAAAATCTAAAAGAGAGCAAAGCTATCATTTTATTAATAGAAGAAAGAATAAGCCCTATTATTAAATGAAAGGAAGACTTCTTTTGAGGGAAAAGATGAGGCTATGAAAATGCTGGAGGTGTTTTCATGTCTTATTCTTATAAACCCATTACTATGGTTCACCAAGATTCATCTTTGAAGGTTATGATCAGGTTATAATAGAAAGAAAGCAGTGTGGAAATAAAAGTGAGTTGGCACGTGGTGTGTGGGGGGAGCAGGTTTTTCCCATTAACCATTCTGAGACCATCCTGAGAGTCGCTGAGCCTTTCCCTAAAATCCACCACCAAGCTTGTGGTAAAGTTCTCTTCAAATATCCCAAACTGGAAAAACTCTCAGTGTAAAGATCTGCATAAAATCTCTTGTATGTTCTCGAGCAGATATGAGTTCTGTAAAGCTTAACAAAAGCCCAGCAACAATGCACAGTTTGTTCAATATAATCGTTACAAACATTGTAGTGGCGCAGCAGCAACACGCACTTATCAAGAAAATGTTCCTAAAACAATAAGTTGCTTTCAATAACCAAGTCTTTAATATCTCTAAGCATTAGAATATTTAATTTCAATTTTGGTGGTGTGATGGGGAAGGTAAATTAACTTGTGAAATTAATCATTTTATTTTTAATGAAAAAATATAAATACAGAAGCAATTTTCTATCTATAATATGACTTGAGGGGATGATGATTTATATTTAAAATACTATTCTGCTGGAATTTCTGCTTCTATTCGAGATAATTTAATTTGTGTCATTTGCATATGAAAATATGCATTGAACTAGAAGCAAAATAACCTTTACACAATTCTATAATACCATAAAATACAGTACATTACACTTTCAGTTATTAAGAACGAAAATACGCCATCCAATTTTGCAAAGAGAATACTTCATATAGTTAAAAACCCCCACAGAACTTGTATCAGATCTTTGCAATTTGTCTTGCTTTTGTTATCAACCAGAGATCTGAATTAGCTAAAGGTATTTCCACATCTTTTATCCTGCTTTTTCTTTTTAATTAGCTTCCTGAGGCAGAGATGCATCCTGTATTTTGCATTTTTCCAGTAAGGTCATCTCCACAATGGCTCACCCAGCCTGCCAGGGAGGGGCAGGATAGAAGGGCTTGAACCTGTGTGTAAGGCTGCTATCAGCTGTTATTATTCTCCCACTGAATGGGCACTTTCTCCAACAAGAGTTCTTCCCTGTCACAGGAGTATCTTGCTGATAAATCAACAGTCAGCACTCCTCATTAATGCTTGGTCTATTACTATCATTGAAGACTCTCATCAATAGCTGATTAGTGCCATTAGCTGCAGGAAGGCTGGGCTCTGTTTCTTCCCCATCCTGATTTTGTCTCTACTAGAGGTACATCCATTGTGGTAAATGGATTCAGAGTGTAAGAGTTCCCCAGGAATGGGCCCAGGTGAGGAGATTATCAAAAATATATTGCTGAAAATACTGAGGAATGTTCTCTCCTGCCTGACTCTTGTATGATCAGGGCATGTTGTGTAGATTTCTAAATACCATTTAAATTGTTCTAAAACTTCTCCCGAATTCATCCCTATTTAAATGTACTGCACAATGTGTGGGGGTTTTAAAATGTATTCCAATCTGTCCTTTCATCTCTGGTGAGTTAAGCAAACAATCCCAGCTCACCTGACCTGCACGTTGATCCTCTGTCCAAAGTGCCATTTTATCTCTTACTCTTTTCATTTATTACTATTTTAAATTATTTCTGCATTCTGATAGCCAGCTTCTCGAATCATTCCTAATCATGCTTCTTGTTTTCTCTAGTTGCTGATAACAAAACCCAGGCCTACCCTGTTGACTCAGATCCTACCCTGGCTGGATCTTCCCCTCTCATCCCCAGAAAGCAGCTGCAGGTTTCTCCCTCCCCTCAGCAGTCTGTCATGCAGCCCTTCTCCATCATATTTATTAAAAACACCCACTTTCCAAAGAGTTGGCACACTCCACCTGTGTTTACAGAAATTTTCCCTGAGCATTTGGCCTACATTTTAATTGGCTTCTGGAAGGTTATTTTTTGAATGTGTCTTCCTGAGGTACTCCAGCAGCATCTCTTCCTTAGTGACAGCAGGGGAATTTTGGTGAAGGCCAAGAAGCAGCAGTGTGAGACGAGGAATGACTTCCTGCTCCTCTGGCTCGGAGTGGGACAGTCTCCAGACACGCAGCCCGAAGCAGCAGAGGAGAATTTCCTCCTCATTTACCCCACTGCCTGTGAGGGCTGGCACGGGGTGAGTTTGGCTGCTGTCACTGATTTCCTGAGATGGCTGCGAGTTCCCGTGGAAAGCTGGAGCTGCCCCTCCATCGCTGCCCGTGCTCCTTGCAGCACCTTTTATATTCTATTTAAATACACCAAAAAGAATGCTTATCCCTCCAAGTTTGCGTTTTCCCCTCTACACACTTTATAATCCTGAACTGGCTTCATTCCTCCTTTTGAACCTTCCTTTGAAGGTGCTGAGGGTTCACTTGCAATATTTGTGATTTCTGATGGTGCCAAGCTGGGCCTTCTCAAAGGGACACAGGTCTTTGGTGTGCTCTAAGGCTGCCCAGTGCTATGTTTGGAGCATTGTGCATAATTTCATTCGTGTTGCTTACTTTAAAAACACTTATGTTTTCTTTTTAGATACCTATATCTTTTGCAAATTAAATCTTGATACATTTCAAAACTAGTTTGGTTTTTTTTAGGATATTTTAATCTGAGTAAGTCAAAACAAAGTGTTTCTTCCATGACAATTGGTTTTTTTTTTTTTTTTTTTTCTGGATGAGATGTGTTTTGAATAGTTTCAGTCATTCTGAAGTTGCACTTTTACATATGCACTCTTACAGTCCAACTGTAGATAAAAAATGGTAGGATTCTAGTTGAGTGCCTCATAACTGTTAATAAACACACCTGTTCTCTCTATTCTGTAAATTCTACAGAGTAGAATGAAGAATGACATTCAAGAAGGAAGCAGCATAGACTCAAGAGTTTATTTAAAAAAGTAATCTTGAAAGGCTGAACACACACATATGCAGATCAGTATAATTACAATAAAAAGTAGGACTTTTTTCCCCACTATCAAGATAAAATGCAAAAGGATATGCTAACTCTATTCTGATGTTGATTTTATCTTACAGAAGTGTTTAATTTTATGGCACAGGCAGTCGAGCTCTGCAAAGAGAAATGGATCAAGAAACCTTCTTCTTTCTCAGCTTTGGACAAAAAAACCAAACCAAAACAAAAGGTCTATTAAAAGACTAATTAGCTTGTTTTTCCTCTCTTTTATGCAAATAAACATTCACACCTCAAAAAATTCGTTATAGCTTTAAAAATTATTTTTCAAAGGAATGTTAGTCTTTCAAAAATAAAAATTAAAGTACCACCTTCTATACTTTACAGAAGGAGCTAGACTTTCCCTACATGAATAATGCAGTTCTGTGTGGGATCTGTGCTATCATTGTAGATAGTAAAGGAAACCTTATGTTATAAAATAAAGGTTTTCTACAGAAAAAAAAAAATGGTTTTAATGGATCAGCAATCCCAAAGTAACTGAGATTCCCCCTCTGAGTGACTTGTATCAATTTTACAGGTTAATTGGGGGTGAGGTCAGAAAATTCCCATTGAAAGGGCCTAGCAAAGACAAAAACCTCTCTCCATTTTTATGTGGTGTGCCTTTAGTGAAACCTGAACTGAATCAGCCTGAATAGTTTAGAAATCTGAAAAGCCTGCCAAGAAGATTGAGTAGTTTTACAAACAGTCACAAATTTGCCACCTCTTGAGAAAACTCTCAGACCCAGCTGCCCCTTGTATCCTCCTCATCTCATGGTTTTAGACAGGTTCTGGGTCAAACTCTTTTCTTACACCCTGGGCAGGTGGCCTTTGCAGGGCCCACGATGTCCACAAGCCTCCTCTCTAAAGAGCTTAGAAATTGAAATGATTTGTTTTTCTCTAAGTTGTCCCTCTTTGATGTTCATTGCCTTATAGGGCAGGACTGCAATTTCATAGATTTATTGGTCAGAGTGTACAAAACTGTGTGTGATTGCCAAATCCAGCACCTGAGACTTCTCTTTTTTTATCAAAAAAGCTTACCTGTTCTTTCTTCTTCATGCCTCAGGTATAATATTTCCTTCTCATCTAAGTCTTATGGATTGCTGTAAGATATGTGTTTTGTTTTAATGCTTATTGTGAACCTCTTTTGTGCATTGATCTTTATATCTTTATGTGTATGGTTTGGAATTATTGTGACTAGCAGATTTCCTGGGGACAAAAACTGAAATCCAGGTTTATGTACCAGCATCACAGTCGGCCTCCAGAGTGTAAGCACACTCAAACCTTTTATCTGAACTGCATCAGGGCCCAGGGATCTCACTGTAGTGAAACTTTTTGAAAGGTCCTACACAGTCAGATGAAGGAGACTGGGCCCTTTTTGATGTATGTATAAAAAAACCCACGTGTAGCTTCTTGAGTGAGAATGTCAGCAAACCAAGGCATTTTTTTCACCCTTGTTTCCTTCAAGAATGGCATCAGGCAGAAGAATTTAACAAGGTTGCCAATAGTTCTGGAATAATTTCCATCTGTGGCACTTCTTTAGTGGCCGGATGTTGATGGCCAGAGCAGCGTGGTCGGGAATACAGAATATTCGAGGTGTTTTTAGTGGCAGGGGAGCTGCTTGAGAAGAGATGACAAAACATAACTGGCGTGTACCGAAAGACTTGCATCAGACAGATACTTTCAGTGTCACATATCTGGCGTTTACTGGAATACCTGTTCTAATGGATGTCACTCACCAGCCACTGCATGTGTCACTGAGCCACTCTTTATGCCAGTTCTGTTCCAAAAGCTGCTGCCTGCTGCTCTATTCTTGGTGATGGTAGGAAAGGGAACATTTTAATGCTGCTGAAAAGTACAATTATTTTTTCTATGGAATGATATTTATTGCTATAGATATTCCAGGTAAATTAAATCCTTCAAACTCCTGATGGCAGGCCAAATCTGTTGCTTGTTTTCTGTTCAAACACAGGGTATGTAGGGACTTTGTGCTCCCTGGGGCACCAAGCTATCCTTTGTTTTCTCATGAGCACTGGTGGGATGAGCAGGCCAGGTGAAGGTATCGTGGTGATTCAGTTTAACAAACAGCTGGGACTCCAAGAGCAGAAATTGGGAGTGTGAGTATCCTTCCTCATAGACATAGTATGATATTGCTTGAATATTCTGCATAAAAATGTTACACGAGCCCCTCATCAGCGCAGGCAAGCACAGATCAGAGGACAAAAGGTGTTTTCCCATCCAGTGGAGGTTACTGCATTTATTGTTTGAGGCTCTTGAGGAGAGTCACAAAAACAGTAGTTCCAGCCCTGCCCACGTCCCCCCCTGGCAGTGCCACCTTTGTGTGGCCTCAGTCCTTCCAGCCAAATAAATGAATCTGGCCATCTGTATTTACACTCATTGTCTCACCAGCTCCTAGAAAGCTCCTTTATTGCTTATGTATACAGTACTTTAATGATATGGAAATTCACTAGTCACAACTTTAATGAACAACTTTTCTTGTATTCACATGAATAAGATGCTGATGGCTCTTTCTTTGTACACAGCAAATGGTACTTCTGTAAAAGCCACAGTAAATCAACAGCATAAGCTGATTTAATTACTAATTTGTTGCAATGGCTATTCCCATACCTATCATAACACTGTGTATTCAATTATCTTTCACCCTAATGCAGGTATGATTTGGGTTACATCTCTAAACAGGAAAACAGGTTTTGAATTTTTCTGTTTGTTTTTTTGGTTGTTTCTGTTGTTTGTGGGGGGGGTGTAGTTCTTTTCCTTTCCTTTTTTTCTTTGCAGCTGGTAAAACTAGCAGCAACTAGCATGTGTCTAGTGATTAAGACTTTTTCTCTTTGTAATTGTCAGATTGATTGGGACAATTGAATGATAATGAAAAACAGCTTGTTCCCTCATTTCCAGAGGTGACACTTTCTGCATAATACTGCAAAATATAACAAAAGGGTTTTCTTGGACGCTGCTTAAAGTTAATTGACAGCATCTGTTGTTTGGAACAACGGAGAGAAATAGCATTCCCTTGGCTCTTGGTCACGTTACTCAGGATTAGGCACTGTCACGCCAGCTGATATCTGAATACACTGTATCTATCCACAGGGTCTTAGCTGGGCTTTCTCTTACGTCAAGGTTCCCTTTGTACACAGATGAGTGCAAAAAAATAGTTATAGTTCATTAAATTAATGATAAATCTCCTGAAAAATCTGTGGTCTTTATTAACAAAAAAAAAAAAAAAAGAGACAAATTACAGTAAACAGTGGGATATGGAAATAATAGAATAGTTATGAACTTTTAATGTTTTTTTTAAAGCATCTTTTACTTCAAAAATCTTAACAACAGCTTTCCACTGCTATTTTATATCTGCTAGGCGTGTATAACAGCAGTAATCACTGCAGACACAGGGATTGTTTATATTGGCAGATAAAATTCTAAATAGTTTTGAGAGCATGAGAAAGAAATTTTGATTCTGCAATTCTCACAAAAAAAAAGGTGTAGCTTAATTTTGCTCTTAGAGTGGCTGTCAGTGTTCTGAGAGCCTGAATACCATTAAATATGCACATCCTTTTATCTTTTGGCAAACTTGCTTTCATTGCTGCTCTTTAGTCAGATGTGCATTTTTCTTTATGAGATTTAATATTTCTCTTTTAGAACATTGATCAGTGTCCAAAGTCACTTAAGACCAGCAGAAAAATCAATAGTGAGTGTGGATTGGCTGACTCGGAGCTGCTGCTGCAGCTGATCACCAAGAAAGCAGGGATTTGATTTGATTTTGCATTTTCAAGTCATTCCCTTGCTCTGTACTGTCTGTCAGTAAACTTCAGGTTTGCTGATTTGAAAATAAATAAATGAACACATGTTACTGTTTGAATCCATTTCTTTTACTTTTTTTTGGTCCTTAACACAAAATGGCAAACACAAATATTAGTGTTATTGTTGCTTACATGGCTGCAGGTGTGTGGCGAACTCCAAGCTGAACTCCAGGTCAGATACTTTATGATGTAAACTCTTGAAGTTAAGATTTGTATTTACATGGAGGGTTCATCAAGTGGCATATGCTAATGAGCCAGTTTTGTCCTGTTATTCTGGCAAGTAATTTGACATTTTGCTGTAATGCTCTTATATTGAGCTCGGTATCATTGACAGTCAGATATTGAACTGATTGTAATCAGGACCAAGAAAATATTTCATATTCTGTGGTATAATGTACAATATGTTATAATGTAAGATTTTCTCTGTAGTGTAAAATGTAACAAATTGCCTTATTTCTTATTCTGATCTCTTTAGATATTGGTACAATTACTGAATTGAAACAGAACTAGATTTTTACTGGAATTTATTATTATTTAAGTTTGATAATGCACTGTATTTTATTGTTTGTGTTTATAAATAATGCTTTGGAGAGGACAGACACTAAAAATGCTCCATGCTATAATAAAGTACAGAATAGTCATACTGTGTTAAATTAGCTGTTTTTAAATTATGCTTATGCCTTTAAAATATTTCTGGGTTTCTATATTTATATATGTACATGTGTGGCTATTGCTGCATAGTATTTGTAAGGAGCCTTCTATTAATGCTTATTTCATATTTATTATTAAGTGTAACTATACCAAACCTGTGTTGTGTTCTGTTTCAGAGCTAAGCAAAGGAACACATGTAAGGATCATGTTCTTTTTAATAGCAACTGAGTTTTAACACTTGTCATAATATAACTGATGCAATATCCACTTTTCTGTGCTCACACCTCAGCAACAGATCTAAATTATGTTTTAAAGAGAAACTGTAAAGATTTTAAATATTCACAGTATCTTGGTGGTGCTACTACAATACTGAGAAAACCTAGATTCAGAATTATATAATTTGAAAGTCCTTAACGTAATTGAAAAATATCTTAATGCCATAAATACCGGTATGAAAGTTCAGGAAACGCGTTTCTCTCCTACTTTCTCTTCTCTTTTGGACCGGTTAGGGCTGATCTCAGCAGTGTCAGTAATTATTATTCTGATGACTTGCCCCTGAAAGGCACTGGCTTGTACCTGTGGGGACAGAGAATCCATTTGCCTGGCGCCGGGGAGTCGGAGGCACAGGCTGGCGCCAGCCAAGAGAAGGGAAAGATGATTAATATGTCTTATAGATTCACTGTCTCTTCACTTGTCCTAGACCTGCCAGTAATTCCACTCCCCTGTGGTTCCACCTTGATCACAGATAATGGAGGCAGATTGAAAGTTTGAAGACACAAGCCTTTCTCTCCTCCTGATCTGACATTACTCACCCAGGCTAAATGAGCTGTACAACCACGGGCACCTGCCTATGGGAAGGCATCTCAGTGCACTTAGCAGTAATGCTGCAATAAAGCAGCAACTGTACTCTAATTAACCAGGTTCCCTTTCTTCCCTTTTTTCCTTTCTTCCTTTTTTTTTCCTTTTTTTTTAACTGCGCAGCAGGCTGCCATTAGCAAAGCTATGATATTGCAATGGAAACAGTGACATAAGTATTCCTTCACCTCTGAAATATATTATAACTTACCTTTCCCTTTTTATTTCTTTGCAGAAACAGTATCATACAAGGTTATTTTGTACCAGCAAGGTAGCTGTTGCCTTCTGAGAAGGGGAATCATGAATAGAAAAATAACTCTGTGAAGAACATCTTTAAAAAATTTTCTTACATAGGTGTATCTTTTTAAAGTTAAACCCCCTGTTATTTACTCATTTATTTTCCAAGCTGAACTGGACTTTGTAGTACAAATGTCAAAGTATAATCTCACAAGACCATCTTTGCAAAACTTCTAGCAGAAGTATGTACACGTGTATTGGTAAGAAAATTTATTTCAGAGAGAATAGAGCAAAAGCAGAAAACAGAGTAGTCACTTCCTAGGGGTGTTTTAGGTGATCTCACAGCATACAGCAAATTACAACATGCATCTGTATATGCCCAGTTTGCATCTTCCCTTTTAAAGAAATGTCTTATTCTGAATTGGACTATTAGAGACAAAATGTCCCTTTTTCTTTCCAAAATCAGTCTGAGCAGAACATATAGAAAGGTTTTATAGTGGGAAAAGACAATGTCTTATACAGTCTTCAGAGAGATAAGTCATAACAAGAACCTCTGAACATGAGCTTTTTTTGTGTGCCCATGAAGTATTTTGCTCTGTAGTTCTCTGTGAGTGATTGAGCATTTTAAAAAAGATATCTGGTATTTTTAAGTGTCTTTGATTTCTTGGGAGAAAGCCAGACAATCTTTAGTGGACAGAGTAAGTTTTATATACCTTTGGCTTGTTTTGATTTTGAAGGTTTGTAAAAGCAAATCTATATTGTTTGGGCAGTGCATAACTCTTTAAAATAATTAAGCCCTGTGTTGTATGTAATTGCACTTCTAATAGAGACACTCCAAGAATCTGTACATAGTGAAATGTATTCTGGTTAAAATAACATATCTGTATCTTCTGAATATTAAAGAAGACTAGGTCTAGCTAGAGAGCTAAATTCCAGAAATTGGCAGACAGCCCACTTTCATATAAGCAAAGTGATACCATTTTTAGGTATCTAGGCCATTATTATGAGTAAGGAAGAGAAGAGGAATAAATAAACAGAGTAGCCCAAAATATTTTCAAATGCAGTATAACCAGGAGTATAAATCTTAAGAGTCATGTTCCTTTAGCAGAAGAATTTTAGTTACTGTATAAAATAGGAAATTTTTACATGCTCCAAGGTCATAGGGAGTAATTTTGTCAGCAGCAAAGGATGCTAGATCTATTAAAAAATAAAAAAAGAAATTCTCTATGTCATTGCTCACCTCATGTTGCCACTGGGGAGATATCAGTTTGGGGGTGACCTTTGAACTTCCAATTCCTGGTCCTGCTTGCTGGCTTCTTGAAGGGATTAGCAAATGGAGCACCAGGGGCAACCAGATTAACAAGGAGCGAGAATTGGGGTTATTGTGAGAAAACACCATGACTCATTCAAATGGAAATTCTGGGCTCAGAAGTTGTAAAGTTATGGTTATGGGTAAAGCCTGATTTATCATAACAAATAATGAGGGAAAGTTTTAATGATCTTTCAAGGGAAAAATTCTAATTTTAGAGGTAAGAAAAAAAGCCATAGCACATTAGAATTTCATAATTCAGTCCACGATCTATTAAAACCTTCATAGTCATGATCTGTAAGGAATTGTCAGACAGGTATAAGACAACTTTTACTGGTCTCCTAGGATCAAGGACTTTATGTCCTAAAGATTCACACTAGAGTTTACAATAAATTACAGAACCTGTGAAAAAGGCTGATATCTTAAATAAAATAATAGAAAAAGAAAAAAAAGTACTTGCACCTTTTAAATTTTTTTTGGTGCTTTTCTTTTTAGTTTGTTTCGGGGTTTTTTGGGGTTCTTTTTTTGTTAAATGAAGTTACTTCTAAAATGTCATAAAGAGTAGATCTTAAGGCTAAAAACAGGTCTTCTAAAGTCCATTCCACCACTGCAGCTGTGGAAGTGCCTTGTCTTTCAGCAGGATCAGCTGGTGCCAGGTGTGTTCACCAGGGCAGCCCCTGATTTGCAAATACCTGTGGGCTATTAAGAAACAGCTGTACTTTGCATGTCCTGTTGGGTGTGGAGCCTTGTGTGAAGATGTTTTCTTTTTGACAAAGGATTGTAAGCCCTAGAAAGTATGTAGAAGAGTAGGCTACGTGTCTGTGTGCTACTTAAAAATCACTTACTAGTGGTCAAAAAATCTGCAGGATGGTACAATAACCTATGCAGTGCATATAATTTATTTTTTACAGCACCAGGGTAACAGACTTCCATTTCCTCATTGGATCTGTATAGAGCACACGTGTAAAAAAAGGAAAAGCCAAATATGTTCTCAGCATCTACATAATTTTTCATGGCATAGTTTGGCATCTTATTACTGATATACTTAGAAAAATCATAGTATGGCATTTGTTGGGCTGGCGACTATAAACTCTTACTTGTGGGCATAATGCTCGCTGCCATGAGTAGTGTCTGTGATTTACTATTTACCACTCTGATTTAGAGCAGTGCTGCTAATGATAGCAAGCATTACACCTGCTGGTAAATCATTTCAGATTTGGCATTTTTAATACGAGATATTGGAAGACTAGATGTTGAATTTAGATGTATAATTTTGTACACAGTGCCACCTGGAGAATTTGGGAATAAGGTTTTGAATATTGAATTACTTTTTTGCTTTGGTTTTGCTTCGTATTTGTTTTAGCTCTGTGGGACTATTAATGAGCTTTCTTGAAGTCTGCTGTGTTTTGGTACTATTACCATTTGGTATTGTAACATTCTGCCAGTTGTCTGGTCTACAAGATGGATCTTCACAAGGACTTGGGTTAGAATTGAGCCTGATTCCACTTATTGAAGCCCAACTATAGACTGGAAGCTGTTAATGTTCCTTCAGAGCTGCTGTCTAGCTTTGTAAGTTCACAAATATTTTTGGTCTCCAAGTTCCTATGTTTTGACTTCTGGATTTCTTGCGTGCTGCAAGATCTCTCTCTGGAAGTATCCATACATTCATCAGTCATAATAATTTCAGGAGCCAAGTCCTAATCCTTGGCTTCTGCCAAGACTTGCAAATTGGGAATTCTTCAACCTGTTGTGGTGCCTGATCTGATGTGTTTGATCAGGTCATAGAGAACTTTCTGAGTTTTGCAGAAAACAAGTGCAGGTAGTTAGAGAGAGCTGAGCTCTCTCTGTCGTTGCAGGGCTACTGAATCCACATTATCCAACAAATCTCCAAACTCCCCTCATGTAAGATGGACCACGTATTTAAGAACAGAGGCAGCTCCTGTCCAAGCCAAGTCAGCAGCAGTTGTTGACACCTCCTAGGCAGAGGGGAGAGTCATGGCAGGTCTCCTCCGAGCTGGGCAGGTGTCCTGGCTGCTGCCACTGCTGATATCGAGTGCTACGAGTGACACTGGCACTGTCACCAGGGTCTGCATGACCTGACTGGGTAAACCTCTTGAAAAACCTGGTCTGATCTCATAGCTGAGCCTGATTTCAGAAGGAAGTTGGATTTGATGACCTCTTGAGGTCCCTTTCAACCTTAATTATCCTCTGATCCTGTGAGCCTGGAGCAGATGAAATTTTCCTGGTCCTGGGCATTTCCTGCTGCCTCACATTCAGAGGGGTCTGACTCTTTGTACTGGACAGGCAGCAGATACACTTTGTTTAGACTTCAGAATCTGTTGAAGATTTAGCTCTAAACTACCAGCCAGTGTTCTAAAGAAAAGTCTCCCCTACAAAGACCCTTTGGCCTTTCACCTGTACAAGTACAGTGGAAGGTGAAGCTGGAAGTACAGTGGAAGTTAAAGTAAGTTTTCCTGCCTCATTTCAACTCTTATGGAAGCCTTCAAGTAAATCTGTCCCTGCACTGAGCAAACATAGGCCTAGATTTTAGGGAAGATTTGTTCTGTTTATGGTTTACATCAAGGTCATAAGAAATTTTTAGGGTATGAATATTTTCATGGTGAATCATCGTGGTTTTGAGCAAGTGTTGTTTTAAGAGCTTGACTTTATAGTTTTACAAATGCTTTGTAGTGGCGAGAGTCTCAGGATAAAATCTCTAATTTTGGAAGAATAGTATGGTAAACATAAAACTGCAATAAACAAATACAAAGCAGTATGCAAAATTAATGAGTTTAGTATTTTTGATCATTTCCCCCCCTAATTTAAAATACAATTGTCAAAGGTTCTGCAGGAGATTGACTCTCACTCTGTAAACAAGGTACTCAAATAGAGAATTTTCATATTCTTAGCATGTATCATCTTGATATTCAACTTTGTCCAAAGATCTTATCATTCCTCAAGAGCACTCTACAATTGAGCAAAGTTGGAGAAGATTTTATAATACAGTACTATCATCAGATGATCCTATTTTTAAACACAATTGAAATGAAAGAGCTGGTAGATGACCTGGTGTTTAAAAAACATGAATCTTAGTCAGTATAATGCACACTTTCAAAGATGATCAAATGCACCAAAAGCTATTTTCATTCATCACTGGAGCATGTCTGGGCATTTTTTGGGTCTCTAGAATCCCAGCACGATAGGATTCCATGACCATGGATAAGAGAAAGAAAGAAAATGAAAGTAGGTTTCTAAATAATGATATGGGAATGAAATTACCTCTTTGTGAATTTTCATGTCTAGCAGAAATGTTGAGCTGGTATGAGGGTTTTGAAATTCCCTTTTTTTTTTTTTTTTTAATGTTTTCTCTCCAAAGAAATAAAAGGTTTAATTCGCCTATAGGTTTTCCAAGGTGTAGTAAGAGACAGAGATTCTTGTCCAGAGTTTCTCCAGCCCTACTATCCCTTCCTATCTGTCTCCTCACAGAGGAACTGGACTGATAAGCACTGCTCAGTAAAAGCCCTCAGCTGTTACCTCAGAAATTTTCTTCCTTCATCTTCCAATGTTGCCAACTTCTATTATGCCGACATAATTTCTCTTGGAAGAACATTCTGCTAATACTTGTAGGATCCTCTCACAAAGTGGTTTGTTCTTGTCATTTCTGTGATGTGTGGCAAGAAGAGGAACAGAGAAAAGTGGTCAAAAATTAGCATTCCCTCTTTCTCACCCTGCAGTTGGATTATGGGGCAAGGTAGAATTTACCTGCATTTATAATCACTGTGAGGTTTAGGACTCATCCATTTCTGTCCATGATTTTTTTATGCAGAAGGGGAACATATGGTCCTAACTCCCTCACTTGTTCCAAGGAGAATGGCAAAGCAGAAAATCTAAACTGCTTCAAGTCACAGCCTTTCATAAACTAAGGCTTTTATATTCTACTTTTTCTCTGAATGGTGCAGAATTTTCCTTCCTGTGTGATTTTTTGGTGTGTTTAGTGGCTACATGTGAGCACAGTGACATTTATGTGAAGTGAATCTATTAAATTCTTTATAATGAATAGCATGTAACTGTAAAACATATACAGTTTTCTCATTTTGCCCTCCTCTGGGAGACTACGACAACATTTTGGCAAGTAGGAGTAAACAGCTTTGTGTTGGCATGCAGTAAATTAAACTGAGTAATTAAAATCAATAGCAAAACACCAGCTAGGCAGAAAGGTCATATAACACAACAGAAAACTGTTGGGTAGCATATTGCAGGAAATCAAAATAAATTTCTGAACTTTTCATTATTCTTTACATGCCTGAAACTGGTCTTAAAAGGCTGGTGAGATACAGTGAGGTATTGATAGAGACAGGATCATTTTCTGAGATGGAATAAAACGTTTCAATACTAATGTATGAGATTTTGCAGGGTACGAGGCTGCCAGACACAGTGGAAAATGGAAGAAAGGACTTGAATTTAACTACTGTAATATAAAATTTTGTTTGCTTAGATTGCCTTAATGTATTACATAGTAATGCCTGCAAGTGCTGAAGTCAGGTATGCCAGTCACTCATCTGTCAGTGCACATGTCAGTTTTAATCCAATGTTAATGTTAATGTTTCATTTTAATCTAATGTTAATGTTTCCCTGGTCAGATGGAATGGGGCCTAACAATTCAGGGGATAGTCCAGGTTTAAAACTGCACACAAGGTCTTCACTCTGATTGTCAGGTTTGACTGAAAAATAGATAACAATTCTGATTTTTGGATACTGCTCTAAAACACTGCACTTCTCCCATGGCCATGGCTTCCCAAAGGAAGTCTGTGGTGGGTTTCTGCATTTTTTTGCTGATGAAATGTGTTACGGTGGTGGAAGGAGGTGGGAGGAAATCATGAGACACGATTCCAGGAAAAGTGGAGATGTAAGATGAGTCACTTACAGTGTTTGCTTGGGAGAGACCGAAAAGGAATCAAAGGCACAACTAACCTGTAACAAGTATGTTCAGTCATGAAGTGGTTACGAGCTAAAGGTAAAATATTCTATGGAATGAACTGGCTGAGTTGAGAAAAGCAGAAAGCTTTAAGACCCAGGAGCTCTTCTGGCTGGACTTGTTTGCTTTTCCCAGTTCAATCTGTTGTTCTAATAGCCAATGTTACTGTGCCTTTCTTATCTCTCTTGAATTTGCCAGCTCCATTAGCCCTCGCTCAGGCAACTGTCAGAGAGATCTTGTGTCATCATTCAGGAGGTTTGAAATGTTGCATTTACAAGCCTTTCCTTAGGTCTTCATTTTTGGATTTGCAGCATTTCTCCCACACAGTTTTGAAGAGCTTTTCCTGACTGTGCAAATCCTGGGGCACTCTGTGGCTGTAACAGCTCTCGGCTGATCAGGGGGTTTTTGGGGGGTAAATGATGATAAACAGTTTGTTTATCTGGCAGGTCAGAGGCTTCAGCGCTGGACAGGCAGTTGTGAAACAAAAGCTCTGGGTTATGGCTGGTGTGTGCTGTTCCTATTTATTCCTGAGGTCATTTAATTTCCTTTCTGATGTTCATTATTTTAATTTACAACAATACTTTATTTTTTTTTTAATGTTTCCATTTATATTGTCTGTTTCGAATTTAATAGTAGCAATTTTAAAATAATCACAGTGACAGGCAGTTTTTGTGCTGGCTGTCTGCAGTAGCTGTGTCTTGTCACTTAAAGCCACACTGCCTTCCAACAATCGAGTGCTAGAAACTGGCTGAAAAAAGCACCTGTGCAGACTGATCTCACTGAAAGCTGGGTTCACATTTGGTTTGCTCGAGTTGTGAAAATGGCTTGGCCTCTTACCCCAGTCCCCTGAGAATATGATGCATCCACATCCTGCAGCAGCACGGGACAAACACAAAGCAGGCAGCTCCTGGTGGGAGACTCCAGCAGGAGCATTGCAGGCCCACATAATCTGCATCAGCATTGCTGTGTGGGGAACATGGATTATATCTGGTGTAAGTGGTTTAACCAGCCAGGCCCTCCTGGTTAATGGACATCAAGTTTAAAGATTCTGAGACAGAGATTCATAAAGCAATATGAGCATGATCACATCCAGTTGAAAATGCTGTAAGTCAAAATATTTTTATTTCTCTCAGTTCTAATCCGGGTAAATAAAGCTAAAGAACTTTTAGAGGTTTTATATTTTCTTTTTTAGTGCTGCGGGACCTAAACTAATACATACCTATGTTTTTATATATACAAATAGTGTATGAAACTACACAGAAATAATTTTTGTTCTATTTTCATGGTTTAATGTAGTATGTGGGCTTCCTTTTTTAAAGGCAGCTGTTAACTTTTAAGACCTTTCAGCATATATTTTTCCCGTGCTTGAATTTTTATAGTCATTAATGGAATAGGAAATGGCATCTACCTTCCTGTTAATGCTAAACCATAATTTATGGATCCTACTTAAAACTGTGGTTCATGTTCAGCAGGACTGTGCATCTGCTTAAAGCTGAGCTAATGTGCAACTGTGAGAAAATGAGTCTGATGCAGTCTTCTACAAAGATTTCAAAGCACTGTGCTAAGTAATAGCTTGATGTATTTTTTTAAATGAATTGCACGTGTATGTGTATTGAATTTTCCCCAATATTTCACTGAAAATACCTTCCATTTTATCTTCAGTATTACATGGCTAAATTTCCTATGATGCTGGCCATAATAGTTAACACACACCTGTATTTGGATATATATATTTGGATATATAGCACCATATTTGGATATGGTATTTGGATATATAACACCTCTGTGCCTTCTGGTCCCATTTAAAGACCAGAGAGACAATGTTTGATACATGTTATTGCCTGGAAAAGAAACAGATAAGAAATTGTTGCTCCTGCTTGAAAGCCTTTAAATATTTAAAGTTATTACAACCTAAATTTTCACCATTTGTGTGTTTATCTTGATAGGTGTATATATTATTTGTCAAGTACTCTTACAAATATTTCCTACAAGTATATTGACAAATATCCTGTCATTCTTCTGGAAATACACAATGCATGGAGCATTTTGAAGATGATTTTTTAATAAAAGTTTTTGTATCCCATATGTTGCTTTCTCTTATTGTATCTTATTTAAGAATAAATATTACTGCTTCTTGACACTATTTGGAAGATTTTTAGATGCTTTGTCTCAACACTTCAGCCTTATTGGAGTAAAGACTCCTGTTTTTAACAAAAGTGCCAGTCCTATAAAGCCTTACTTGTCTAAAAGGGAAGTTGGGATTTGAACCAAACCTTTAGACATGTGAAACAGATGAATTCCTGGGACAAATGTAAAATAATCTCCAGGAAACCTTACATCAAATATAAATAAAATGCAGTGATAGTCCTACTGGCTTTTCTGTAGGTGTTAGTGTTTTGTATGCAGGCTGATCTAACGTGGTGAAGGTAATAGCAGGGTAAAAACCTGAAACAAATTACTACTACTTACTGATATTTCCTTTGCAAAACAGAAGGACAAAGCTGATGGAATTGATAATATTTTGCTTTACATAAACTTTTCACACCCTGCCATGTACGATTTGATATTTAAATTGTATTTTACAGTTGTTGGTGCTGATCAGTTCAGGAAATACTGAGAAACATAGAAGGCTACCCCAACATCTTGTGTTCTTTTCTTTTTTCCTTTTTTTAGTCTTATCATTGGAGTCTGTGACCTAAGACTTTCTTTTAGGGTTTTCTCTACCCATTTTTCCTCATCTGACATCTAAGAGCACCACATATATTTCACAGTACCAGGAATATGTGGTGATGGGCCTGGGCTAGCAACCAGTGCAGAATCTGCTTAGATTCTCTCATTGATTCGGCCCTGGAAGTGCAAACATTTGAACAATGGTTTAAGGAGTTACCTCTCTAGAGCCTTACTGTGTGTGCCCAGAAATCATTGGAGGCACAGCTCTTACAGGTACGTATCTGTCACTTGGAACTCAAACTGACCATTAAAAATCTCCACACCTCTTCCCAGAGCTTCCCGAAGACTTAGCTCAGACAATCTTTGAGGGGTGGAGAGCAAGGAGGGTCTCTTCTAGTTTGATTACATTTCCTGAGAGCACAGAAAAATGGCTTTTGTTGGCCAGATATGAAGTTCTGCATTGTGTTGGTGATCACTGACAGCTGCCTTGTGTACAGCCCATCCCATCCTCTCCCGGGCTATCAGCTCCTGTGCTCACCTGGGAGCACTGTGTACCTTCTCTCACCCTGTTTTGTAACAGTCTGAAGAGGAAGGAAAGTGTCTAGAACTTTGTCATTGCCTTCAGCAGCAGGAGAATGTGAAGAGTCTTTCAAGGCTAAATAAAACTTCGTGTAATTTAACAAAATGTATCCTACATTTCCCTTCCCCTCGCCATCATGTCTAGTTACATTGCAGACGAGGGTAAAGGAGGTAATGCTCTTGTGGGCTAAACAAACTCAGCACGGTGAAATGGGACAGTGCTTTTAAATATGCATAAGGATTGCAGTTGCTCCATTTTGTGACACTGACTGTTCAGGTAGAGAAAAAAAAAAGCAAAACAACGAGCCACATGGTTTTCCTAAAATGAATATTTTTTAAAGGGCTATCAAGAAAAATGATGCAGTAACTATTATTGTGAAAAATTGGAGTGGCCTGGGTGATATCATGCATACAGTTTGGAAAAACAAGATTAGTGTAACACACCATTTTTCAATTTCTCCTGTCTTCAACAGCTCCAACCCTCGCAGCATCTCATTTTTTAACTTTGTGTTTGGGATGAGAAATCTCATGTGTGTGCAATGGTTTCTCACTGCCCAGTCCCCCAGCTCCCAGCTTTTTCCCTCTGCTTGCATGTTCCATGTGTACTGTAAATAAGGAGTGACCAAGAGGGCAGGATACTTAGTCTCCTCTTACATCAATACTACTCGGGGGGTCAGCAGCTAGGAATGTTTGAAAAGAGAGAAGGAGGGAATTGTCTTTTATTTCCCCTGTAGACTGAGGCCAGCACCTTTGCATTGGGTTCACCTCTGTTACCTGGGAAAGAAAGCCTGTGTAGGCTATTTCTGAACCAGCATTAGCTGGCAAAAAGACCAATGTGAATAAGATGGCAAAGAATTTAAGTAGCAAGAAAATCCTAGAATATTTTAATATTAATATAATATAATATTATATATACATATATAATATAATATAATATAATATAATATAATATAATATAATATAATATTATATGTATAATATATATTCTATATATATTATATATATAGAATAAAATAAAGATTTTAATCTCTAGGTGGCCATCTAGGAGGTGTTTTTCCTGAGAGCTGGGCTCAGTGGGGAAAGGGATCGAGGTCGGCATGTGTTGGAGTTGGGCAGCCCAGGGTGGTTGCAAAGCAGTAGCTCTTGGTCTGTGAACCAGAGTATTGGAGTCCTGTTTCATTCATTTTCAACTTTCAAGAAAAGGGCTTGCCATGTTCATTGTTCCCTTCTGGCTGGGAAAACAGGATTTTCCTTCCAGGCTTCTTTTTTTTTTTTTCTCCACTGTGTGTTTAATGCGATAGCTCTGAGTGCTGTCTCCAAAAGGGGTAACCAAAGGACACAAAGGCAGGGCTGCCCAGCACAATGCACGTTTAGCCCTGGAAATGCAATATTGCCATTGCTAACAGGCCACACGCTGGCACAGGGGATAAATGAGAGACCTACAGCCTCTCCTTGTAGCAGAGAAATGCAAGCACCCTTGGAGATGGATACTCTGCAACACTCTCAAGAAGAGGAGGATGTTATAAAGTAGTTTTTCAGTGGAGGGAGGTGAATGGAGGGAATTTGAAGGAGCTCACAGAGGAGCATGGAGAATAAAATTTGTGTACGTGCAAGATGTGTAGCCTGAAGAAATAAAAACTTTGCAATGTTGAATTTAAATTACTTTGCTTTCACATTGTCACATCTTGTACATGGTTTAAAATTATGTGTTTTCACGCAAAGGAATCAGGTGGTTCTACAGCATAAATCAGTCTTTATGGCAAACAAGGAGGTACCTATCTTAGACCTGTTCTTTTCTGGGAATAAAGATGAGGCACTATCAGAGATTGAGAAGATGGAGCAAATTGATTAATTAAAAAGTAGTAAATCATCTGTCCCACATGATTTATGTATAAAAGAATTCTGAGGAAGATTAGGAATGAATTAGCTGAAGTGCTAACAAAGATATGCACTCTCATTAAAACCACGCTCTGTTCCAGAGGGCTGGCAAGTATCTGGGGTTTATCCTATATTTAGACCAGTAAGCATTACATCTGCACATTGCAAGTGGTCGAAACAGGAATTTAAAAGGGAATAATAAAACACCTGGAAGATTGTGATGTGAGAGACTTTAATGAGAACAGGTTCAGCAAAGAAAAACCATGTCTCACTACATTGCTCAGAACTCTGTGGATGTGCCCATAAAAAGGAATTAGAATGATCATCCTGGATCAGACCAAAATTCCCTCCAGCCCAGCATCCTGCCTGTCAGTGCCCAGTCACAGCCACACAGGAAAGAGAGAGGAATAAAAAGAGTTAGATAACCCTTTTCCCCTGGACTTGATTGACAGCAACAAAGGCCAGGTCTGAATTTAAGGGGGTCACCTGCTGACATGCAGACATCATCCCTTTCCCAGAAACCAGTCCTGAACTCACCGGTGCTCAGAATTCCCCTCACTCAAAAGAAAAGGAATTAATTGGCAAAATAAACAATGTTTTCCTAAAAATGATCAAAGAGAACTCTGACAGGTTGGATGTTCAGCGTAGCAATAACCAGTTCCTGAGGTATAACTGTACTGATAGTATTTTCATCCAGTGAGGCCACTGGGTTGTTTTGCTAGCTGCTCTTCCTTCCTCCAGCCAAACATTTCCGTGCTGGCCACACTGAGTGCTTCTGCTGGCCACAGCTCTGGGTGCTCTGCAGTCCATGGTGCTGTCACCCACTGCTCCCAGCAGCTCCCACCCCTCTGCTGACTGGTTTTGTTGTTTCAACCCTTGGAAAAGTAAGCACAGTGCTGAGAACCAGGCACAGCTCTCAGTTCTCGGGAGAGGCTTAAAGAGCTTCTGGTGCTCACTCATCTTGCAAAAGGCTTGAACTCAAGTCTCCTTTTTTAACTTTTTTTCTTTTTTAGGTATAACCTTTGTATTTTGTTGCTATATACTCTTCCTGGATTGACTCACTTGGACAGTCAGCTGACGTGAGCTTTCCCACATTTTCTCCTTGAGATGAAGTAGCTCCCTTTGTAACAGAAAAAAATATAATTTTACTTGAATGTATAATTGCAATATGTGCCAAAGAAAGGCGTTTCTGGCTCTCTCACCAACCTTTCCATTTTATCTCCCTTCAATTGCATTGGATGCCAAGGTGCACTTTTCTCCTGGGAATTCTGGGAATGTTTCCTCACCTTTCGGTTTCAGCTCCCAGGCTTATGAGACGAGCTGCCTGACATAATGTATTTTGACTTTTTAAAAGCATGTGACAAAGTGTGTCACAAGACACTGCTGCAAAGGCTAAGTAGTCACATATGGTGACAGGGCAAGTGTCCTCATAGATCAAAACCCGACAAGGAAACAAAAAGGCAGAGGGCTAAGTGGTCAGTTTTCATCCCAGTAAAAGGCCAGCATCTGTGTTTCTTAAACTTGCCTATCAGGTCACATGCTAAATATCTTTATTAATGATCTTGGGAGAGAGAGGTGAAGGATTAGGTGGTAACATTTACAAATGACGTGTAATTATTTAAGTAATTTAAGCCTGTAGCACGCTGTTGCAAACTTCTGGGTGATCTAACAAGAAGATTCATTCCTGATAAATGAGAAGTTAGTGCGTGGAGGAAACCACACAAAAATGTTATCCTCTGACTAAAGGGAAAAACCCTGAACATTGCTGTTGGCAGTTCCACAGCAGAAGTCATTTGAGATGCTGTTATGGTAGAAAAAGTGAACAAGGTGCTAGAAGGCGTAAGAAATGGGGCATTAAAAATGAATTACTGAATTTGGTCTTCATTGTGTGTAGACAGATAAGAGGATAAAGTATAATATTATGGGGAAGCTTCCCCAGCTAACAAAGTCTGATCCATGATGACAATTTCCTGTTTTCTTTTGTCTTTATCCTGCTCGTACATCATCTACTATCAGAGATGCACTGATCTTTATCAGGAATAATATGTTTTAGGAAGGCAAAGTCTTCCAGAGGGTTTCAGATATTGCTAAGGACAGCTCAGTGTCAACCAAGATACAACTGACAAACACCCCTTTCCTCTGTTCTCCTTTCTTTGCTAGTTAGTTAAAACTCACATCTAAATGACATAAATTAAAAATCTCAACTTTGTATTTAGACTGTGAAATCATCAACATTTTAAACATGGATTTCAGAATTCGTATGTTACTGAAATGCTTCCTCAAGTTGGGGCTCTTATGAGACTTATAAATTATTCTTGCATGGAGAAGTCACCTGAGACTAACCTAAATGAAGTTAACATAGATTTTAAAAATTATTCTTGCAGAAGAACAGGGAGTGGTGGGAATAGATGAACAGATGGGAAAGGGAGAAGAGGAGACTGAAGAAAAGGCTAATTAGGTAATTGAGGCTAAGAGGCTATTAGAGCTGACCCAGTGGTCTACTGGTAGTACAGTTCAGGGACTTGAATTTGGGATTGAGGTTGGTCCCTCATTCCCAGGCCAATGCATGCTCCAAACATCATAAGGATTCAGTTTCACAGCCTGTATCATCCTGCAAGTATGTGTTTTCCAGTCAACATAATCTGGAGGGATTGTATATCAGATTATAGTGGAGACAGGCGAGTTATGGAGTAAAATGCTGAATTTGGTCATGAAGATGTTAAATTATTATGCTAATGGACAAATTGTTTGGTGAAATTCTTTGGAATTAATTTGAATTTTCTGTTGCAAAAAAAAAATCAAAAAAAACAACCAAAAACTGAAAGAAACGTATTTTGAAGAGATTCTTAGTAAGAATTAATTATTTCTCACCAAGCAGCCTTTCCTGAAATTTGTCCAGCTCATGATCCTCTCAAGCATGATTTTTCTTTCCAGCGGTTGTAGACAAAGCAAAGGCCTAAAAGGGCATTTATTCCAAGTCATTCCATTACCTTGTTTCTGGCCAGTTTGAAGCTGGTGTGCTCGTGGTGTGCTAACCTTGTCCCCTTCTCTCTGTCTCCTGACCTACCTTCTTTTCCAATGCAGTACAATGAGATGCACGTTTTTCTGGATTTTATTTGCTTATTTGCTCCCTGATGTCAGTAAATTCAAACTGCCTTCTGCAGTTGTCAGGAGAGTTGCTCTTTTATGACCAGAGAGTCTGGTAGAGGTCAAAGCCAGGACAGGCGTTGTGCTGAGGTGGAACATTTCTTGTCCTCACCTTTTTCTGGTACAACATTATTTATGCTGACTTTATTCTTTTAAATTTTTTACTTATTTACAGCATTTGTGTCTACTCTTTCTCAATTTCTTCCAAATCCTTTTGTTTTTCTTCTCTACATCACAAACTTTGGAACTACAGTAGTGTGTCACTCTGTTTCTTCCTTTGCACTTTACCTTACTCAGTGATTCTTATCACAAATTTTTGTGTGCCAATTGAAGTATTTTTTAAAGTATTTTTAAGTATTTGAAGTATTTTTAATCTGTATTTGGTTTTTTTCTCCCAGTAGCTGCATTTCAGGACATAAATGCTGGCCCCCATATCCTTCTCTTACACTCATGATCTCTTCATAGGATCACAAAACATGTATGGCTAAATAATACTTTTATTTAATAACTAATTTTTTTTTGCAGAAAGTCGGCTTTTCTCCTTCTCTTTCTTTTTTGCCATTTACAACACTGCACAGAGATATATCTCTTGAAACAATCCATGGATGCAATATCTGTGGTCAGTAGGCAAATCATATTTTGATGGCAGAAAAAATCAGCACCATTCATTATCCCTGCAGTTTAAAAAAGAGTTTCTATGGAATAATTGCAGTATTGGAACTGCTGCTTCAGAGGAAAGTCACTGCAGTTTGAGATTTAGCAACTGGACAGAATAAACAAAAGATGGAGGGGGGAGTATAGCTTTGGCTCTGAGGGTAGGCAGGAGGGAGGAAGAAGGGGAATTGGCTGTTTGTCCGCTGGAAATCCCACTTGTACCTGCTGCTGGCAGAAGATTTTGGATTTTGCTATCAGCTGACAGCTGCTCTCAGACATATTAAAGTGTTTTGTCAAAAGAGTGACAAATTTTAACCTTTGTGGCCAAGTTTCATGTTTAAGTGAGATAGACAAGTGAGGAGTAATGGAAAGCGTTGAACGAAACCTCCTCCCACAAAACCAAATTGAGGTTTGGAGAACCAGAAATAACACTTTTCTCCATTTGCAGGATTGAGTCTCACCCTATCTCATACGAAGTTGCTTAAAATTAATTCAGTCATTAAAAAAATTATTTTTTGCCAGCTTGTAATTTATCAGCTCTCCCTTTCATTCTCCTTATTCTGGCAAACCAAAGGATGGTGACTTCGTTTCTGCCAGCAGAACCTGGGGACAGGTTTTCAGCATTGCTTCATATCTCGTAATCATGGCCCTTCCCTGCTTCTCCGTGCTTCCCACATGGCACATCCTTTCCTCAGCACTTCTTGTCGCTCTTCAGAGTAATGACTTCCTCTGGTTCCCTCTGGTTTTAGGAAGAGAGGGTTTCTTTCTGGTTGGCCTGTTGGACCACATTTGCGTAAGGTATTCTGCAAACACAGGACAAAGGACATTTCTCACTGCTGTGTTTTTATTTATTGTTTCTCTTCACCACTGGGTTTTTTTTGTCACAACACTGCACTGCCTTGAAGACACATTTTGGATAAAAAACCTTTCTAAGCAAGTTCCTCCTGAATGTATCCAAGGTATAAAATTTGGGAAATAATGCTCGTAACATTTGCTCACAAAAATCGGATTCAAGGTTTTTGCTTCCAAGTATTGAAAAAGGGGTAATGTACATTCAGGATATTTTGTTATCTTAGCATCAGCTAATGAAACTGATTCATCTGATGTGCTGGTCTCATTAAAAAAAAAAAAAAAAATTATTAGCACTGATACAGGTACCCAACACAATGTTTATTATAAACACTAACAGGCAAACTCTCTCTCTCTGAAAAAAATTACCACTGCTTAATGAATTAATGGCATTTTAGAGAAAAAAAATGGTTAAAAATGCAGTGTTTTCTCCTTGAAGTTGTAAAGAATGAGGAGACTTTACAAGCAATCTTTGTACATTTCATCATTATTTGAATTCCCTAAAAGTCTTGATAGAGGTTGCTTAATTATTTCAATTATAAAATGAAAGCTGCATTATGTGTAGAGTTTCTGATTTTTATGAAATTGCATTACATAATATTTTGATTTTTATAGTTAAGGAGAAGAAACCAGGCACTTGTTAGAGGTGGAAAACCTTGAGGTCTTAAGTTATGAAAATATTTGGGGAACATTGTAGTACACAGTAGGAAGAATAAAAGCAGGACTTATTTTGCAGTGTCTGAAACTGAGTTAGCTGTGCCAAAACCCATTCAGTTGTCTGCAAAAAATATTTAACACCATCTGACATATTCACTGTCACTCCATGCTCTGTGAATCAAATATAAAATTATGTGCTAGAAAAAAACCCTACAAACTTATTTTGTCACAAGTAAGCTAAGAATTTTGAAGATGGTCAGCTCCACTTGTCAACAAGAATAAGCAAGAAGAAAAATAATGGCTTAGACTGAGAGAGAAAGAAGTCAGGAAGGCCTTCAGTTGGAAAGGGCTGCCTCCCAGAAGAGGAGTTTGCAGCACATGATTTACATCCTAATATTTTGTCCAAAGTTTGCTGGATTTCTTGCAGTTAATAACTGGGGACATCCAGCTTTAGGACTAAAATTTGAGTACTCAGAGTAGCCAAGTCTAGTGTTTAGGGCAACGCCAATAAATACTTGGAGGTTATTTTTCAAAGTTGAATCAGAATCAGGTTTTGGGTCATTAGGTTTAATTTTGTCTGAGATTGTGACTCAGGCCCACCCCTTTGAGTTCTATAGGCAAGCTTGGAGATTTGTAAATGTGTTAAGTGTTATCCCTCCCCGTGCAAATTGGTGGCAATTGGAAATGCTCACCTCAGTGTGTCACCACAGCTAACGCTACACCTCACCTTGAGCATTTCCCTACAAGGCAAACCCCCTCATTTTTCTTTTGGCCATTGATTTTTTTTACAGCACCTGCAGTTTTTTGTTTTTCCTCCAAAGATCATCATTTTACTTTGAAGTCTACTGACTGTGATCTGTCTAACCCGAGGATGTGGAGGCAAGGAACTGAATAATTATTTTGTGAGTGCCATATTAAAAGCAGCCCAAAGACTATTTATGCTGCTCGTTAAAGTCATTGGGAATTTGGCTGGGCCAGAGCTCCCTGCTTTGGTCATACAATAGGGAGAGGAAAGCATTCCAAAAATTGTTATTTTGTAATTATTTGTGCTGTGGTGCCACAAGAGGATTTGATTAGCACCCTTCTATGTTTTAGACTTAGAGAACAGATGTCACAAAGCAGTACCACCACTACCCCCAGTGTTTGTCCTCCAAAGCCTTGATTAACTCCCAATTTTCAAATGGAAATAAGGTAACAGAGAAAAAAAAAAGTGGGACAGATAACAAAGTTTGATTTTAAGGTCAAAATTATTAGAGTTGAAGTTAAAATTACGTTCAAATTAGAAGTATAGTTAGGATAAAGTTTTCAAAGCTCATTTATACCCCTTACTGCCTCTTGTAGTAGCAAGGAGTAAAATCCTGGGGTCTCTAAAGTCATTGGGTTTTTGGTACTGGATGAGGACTACGATTATAATTTTTATTTTTTGTACACTGACAAATTTGATCCTGTTCCACACTACCAAAACAGAGCAAATGTCCTGACTCCAGACTGCCCTGTAGCAAACAGACAGGAACAGCCAAGCACATGCACACTCACACTTGGAGTAACAAATCTGCTGGGTTGGGAGTGCTGCCTTGGAAGATAAGAGGAGAAGACACTCAAATCCACTGCCTTTGACTGGCACTGGACTATGAGCTTCAAAACAGAGAGGAACTTTCCATTTCTGTGTTTCCTTCTTCCTTGGACACAGAGAGTTTTGTGTTTAAGACTAGGCATTCTGAATTTGTGTCAAGCTGATGTAAAATATTAAGCTTCATTTCCTTAAATAGATCTCAAAAACAGACTGGAAATGGGTTGTTTGCACGTTATTCTCTGTGGCTGTGCTTGGAACGGGGGTGTTTCTCCTTTAGACAACCATTCAGCAGCTCGGGGATCCGGGCAGTTGTGTATCAATTAGCAGGATGCATTGCTGAGTGGGAGCTGCCTGGAAATGCAAAGGGACAGGCTGGAGCATTAAGGTTTCCACCATCATTTTGCTTTCCTGCCTCTAACTACAAATCAGCTTCATTGTGACTCACGGCGTAAGAAGTTGGTGCATTTCTGCAGATCCATGATAAGATATTTTTCTTTAGTAAGAAATGCAGTTAGACTCTGCATTCTGAATCTGCTCCTGCCAGGCCTTAGATGCATTAGTATTCCACTGGCAGCTGCCTGTAGGTAGGAATATTGTTTTTGTCCATAACCAGAGGGAACAATCAGACTAAGCCGTTCCCCAGCTATAAACCAGCCAAAGTAATTGGGTTTAATTTTAATTTTTGTAATAGCTTTAAATTAATAGGAGCAGCTGCTGCCACAGTGTGTGGGTGTCCTTTTCCAGAAGGCATAGAACAAAAAAGGGAAAGAGTAAACAATAGTGTGTCTAGGACACAAAGGTTAATTCAAGAACTGAGCAATGTCTTTTCGTTATCAAAAACTCAGTTGGTGATATCTAGCACTGTGTCTCTTTTCTTTCTTTTTCTTTCCCTTTTTTCTTTTCTTCTTTAATTCCCTGATAAGATCTCAATCTGATTAGGCTCCTGTGTGTAAAGATGTGTTGTTGGTATCTAAACGCTAACTCTTTCTCTATATGACTCACAAATAGATTAGCAGTGACAAAGTGCTAGGAGAGATAAAAATAGATTAGCAGTGACAGGAGTACTATTATAATTATTTTTGGAAGATATGGTTTGAATTAAGAGTTTGGGCACTTTTTGCCCTGAGAGGGTGAATTTAAACCTAGGAACTGAGGATGGTTTCTGCTGTTGTGTCAGACACCAGATAGTGAAATGTCAATACCAGATGTCCTAGACATCAAGATTAGCCATAATAGCCAAATGCAGCCATAAAGTGATGTGTCAAAGTGGATAATAAAACAGATGCTTAGGTTTTATAATGAAGGGGAAAGGGAATGAAATATCAAAAGTGCCTTTAATACATTAACAAAGTTGTCTTCAACTTGCTTAAAAGTAGAAAGTTATTGAACCAAGGAGAACTATGTGTCATTTAAACATTAACTATCAGCAGATGAATTTCAATTAGCATTAGCCTTTCTAAAATCCTGAATTTCCTTCTATTGGGCTCATTTTACATGAAATTTTTATAGCACAAAGTGAGGCTTGTCCTTTATTATTTCTCCCATGCTAATTTGGAAACAAATAAAGTTCAACAACTCAGCAACATACTGTTTAAACTTGCATTAGGGTTTGAGGACTGGGAGCTGGAATACATTTACCCACCTCCATATCATCTGCTTGATTTGAGATCAAATGAGGGATGTCCTATGGCACTCCAGAGTAAGGGTGAATGATAGAAATATGTTAAGATACTGAAGAAAACCATTAGGTAAGAGTGCTGCATGCAGATGGCTGGTGGCATTTTTTCCCTACTGATACTATTTTTTTTAAAAGAAAAGGTTTATTTTTCTGTCTTTTATATGTGTGCCTTAATATAATTTCCAGATCTTAGTAATAAGCCAGTATCTTATTTAACAAAAAAATCATCAAAGCATAGATTTCTTTAGGTTGGAAAAATCCTTTAATATCACTGAGTCAAACTGTTATCCTGGAACCACCAGTGCCACCCCTAAACCATGTCCCCAAGTGCCACATCTACACATCCTTTAAATACCTGCGGGAGTGGTGACTCCACCACTTGCCTGGACAGCCTCTTCCAATGCTTGACAAACCTTTCATTCAAGAAATATTTTGTAATATCCAAATTCAAGGTGTGGCCTCACCAGTGCTGAGTACAGGGGGCAGTCACTGCCCCAGTCCTGCTGGCCACACCATTGCTGGGACAAGTGGCCTTCTTGGCCACCCAGGCACACCCTGGCTCATGTCCAGTCATGATGGTGAAGTAAATTATTGAGGCCCAGAAAGTTCAGGAAGCAGGGCATTAAAAGAGGCAGATAAATTCTTATTCTGAGTGTCATTAACTGCATCACTAGTTCTTTATTTTACTTTCTCAAGAAGATCTCAATTCCTTTCTCTTTCTCTTTGTAAATCCCGAGTCTTGCTGGTCAGACTCGTTAACTGCTGCTAATTGGCAAACATGTACCTGTGTATAATGAGAGGGTTTTGTCCTCTAATTCATGTTAGCAATGAGAGGCCAAAAGTGATGTTCTGCAGCAGACCAGCTTCTCGGAATGATTGCAAAGAGACACATTACTGGTGCTATGTCTGTAAATCTTGTTATGTTTTTCCCTCATCATGATCCCAGTTTAGCTGAGATCTGCTTCAATCATTAGATGAGACCTGTTTATAAGGTTGTGTAATTGAATCAGGTAGAGTCTGCAGGACCATAGCATTTTGTTGCCAAACATGACTGGTAAGTTGCTTACATCAAATTACAAGTGCATAGCATGATTGTAGATTATTCCTGTCTGAAGGAAGCTGGAAATTCCACCCAGGAAATGAATAAAGCATAAAAACAGAAATAGTGAACACTTCTCATCCACAGAACAAGTGTTTGCCCCCCCTCTGGAATATTACTCATTTCTCTTGAAAATCAACCGAATAATTGGAGTTGTGTGAGAGATTACAGGCAGATATTTTTTATGCCTCACAGAAATACCACCTTGATAACAATGACATAAACATCTTTATTATTATTATTTACCATCATGTATATTAATTTCTATCTTGTCAGATAAACCAGAAATATTGAGGAGGGCAGCAGTCCAATTTGGAATGGGAACAAGTACCTTTGTTATGGAATGGGAACAAATATCTTTCTCCTTTGCTCTCTGTTTTAAGACCTGGTTATTTTCCATACCTGAATTTTTTTTTTTGTATGATTTTTAGATTGTTTGTTTGATGTTTTTTAACCTCAAGAATTAATCTTTTGTTCCATTGATTGGCTAGATGTTGATATGTATCCCCTGATGATTAAGGATAAATATATATATATATAAAGGTGTTATGAATTTCAGTAATAGTCTTGTCAGCGTGGCTTTATGCTGACATTCCTTCATTAGTTGTGCCTCTTCTGTGTGCTGGTGAATTAAACCTGTAACAAAGGTGTAGCCCCACTCCAGAGAGGGGTTTGGCCAGAGCCTGTGTATGAGGTATGAGGTTGCAGCAGCCTGACGGTGAAGTAGAGGATGTTTGGACAGCCTGCACATCCTTTCCACTTTGTGGGAATGGGTTTCCCTGGCTGGATGGTGCTGTCCCTGCTGTGGTGCCTCTGCCAGCTTGGGCACCCGGGCAGAGCTGCCGTCCCTGTGGTGACGGTGGCCCCGGAGCTCTCATGGCCCTGATCTGCACAAGTTCTCCCAAACGCAGGCTCTGGGATCTCCCCACCAGCTCCTGAGATGTTCAAGCTGTTCAAGCTGTTCCACTGCATTTACTTTGGAGGAAATTTGAATCTCACACAGCCCTTTGGTCCAGATTTCTCACATCCATGTACATGTGCATCAGTGAATACATATCCATCCATGTTTTTGTTTTTCAGGCAAAGACTCCCCTCCAAAAACGTGTATTACTACCGCTGCCCGGACCACAGGAAGAACTATGTCATGTCCTTTGCTTTTTGCTTTGACCGAGAGGACGACACGTACCAGTTTGCCTACTGCTACCCCTACACCTACACTCGCCTCCAGCACTACCTGGACAACCTCCAGAGGAGGAACATGGACTACTTCTGCAGGGAATTGCTGGGGCTCAGCGTGGTAAGTACCAGGCGTGCCTGCAGGTTTCATTATGGATGTCTGCCCTTAAATGCTCCCAGAGTATAATTCATCATCCTTGCTAAAGTACCCACAAACACGTATTTGTTTTCTTGCTGTCAATGACACAGGAGGAAGTGTACCTGCATGGTGAAATATAGACAAGTGCTAATTTAATTTTGCATTAAATGTTTCCTTTGTGATAGGCAAGGCAATGATAGATTCCTATGTAAGATCAGTCCATCTCTAAAGACATTAAAAGATGAAACTGAAACAGCTTTATTGAAGAAATGTGGCATTTAGAGTACTCTGACCATGTGTCTTTCTGGAAGAGCTTTTCTGTTCAGAAAAAAATATGGGGTTTTTGACCCAGAAGAAAACTTTTCTTGATAAAATAATGCAAAACATACACAAATCACCTATTTTATTTTCTCTTAAAAATTCATGTTTTAGTGATTGTGCAATTAGCAGGGATTTAGTGATCTCTGTATAGATCCTAATGGCCACATAAAATGAAGTTTCATAGTTCTTCTGGAGCAGGAAGAAGGGTTAATGGTAAGGCTGAACTTCTGCTCACTTTGCTATAATCTTTCTGTGAATTGTTGCCTGTCCAGGGGATTTGGCAAGCATGACTCAGCCTCTCCCATGTCAACTCAGAAATCATCAGATTAAAAAATAATAGCTCAAATATTTTTTTTTAAACTTTTGCTTTCTCAGAGTTTATAATGCACTTGTACCACACTCTTAATCTTTTCTCTGAGATTTGATTTGGTCTAAACTTATAGAGTGTGTTTCAGAATCAGAAAGCTGTGAAGGCTGCTGGTCCCAGCAGCAGGGGCTTTAAAAAAACTCCCAGCATATAATGTGAACATCAAAACGAAATCATATGTATGCCCTGCACTGAAACAAATAAATAGCTTCCATCATTAAAGCAGGATATTGAGATTCCTATGGTGGCATAAAACTTGGAGGAAAAAAATAACTTACCGAGAAGAGTAAAAACAGAATTAACAAAAGAAGTCATTTTTTAACCCTTTTTGTAGGTTAAGTACAGTTCTTGTTACAAAGATGACTATTGCATATCCTTGGACTGGCATTAATTATTAATCATTCCAATTAGGGGGACAAACAATTATGAGGGAAGGGGGTATTAAAAAATAGAAAAGTAAAATCTGCAGAGGCTGGGAGGAAAGAGCACTATCATCTTAATGTGTGTAGGGCTTTAATTATTAATCTTAGAGGACAGAGCTGTCATTAATTCTATAATGAAACTGAATTTGTTTCCTTTCACTCTAAAACTAGTGTATAAACATTCACATTTGCATATTCATCAAATCTCTGATCTGACTGATTAAAACACAGAGATAGAAGGATTTATCTTTTATCTGCATTTTGACAGACAGAGCTATACTCGTAAATCTTGTTAACATTGTGTTACCAGTAGTTGCTAAATATTATTTTTTATATTTCAGCACACTAAACAAACAGATGCCACTCAAAATGTGGCAGGAAATGTGCTGTGTATAAGTCCTGCTTTTATATCTATATGTACACACACAGTATGTTTTGCAGAAATTGATATGGTAACATTTTGCAGCTCACCAAGCTGTATAAAAAAGCTTCTGAATCAGGCTCATGCTGTAATCTTTGTGAGCAACATTACAATCTCAGAGCTTTTCTGGCTTTTCTCCACACACAACTGTCCTAGAACAGCTTGGTAATTTAATGTCTTTGCTGAGCTTGAATAGACAATTTCCATAAGTTCTCTGCGAGTTAAATATTTTAACATAGAGCTTTGTTGCTATCATACATCTTTAAATGGTGAAAAACAGGATCCTTCATTCTTCACTGCACAGTGCTTCATAAAAGCAGAAGCTGGCTGTACTTTGGAGAATTGCGTGCCATATAGGATAGATTTAGAGCTAAGAGAGCGAGCTCTGTCCCTGCCCTGGCCCCTTATGTAAGATAAGAGGAATCAGGTTGGCATAAAGAGGCCCTCAGCAGCTCTATTCCTGGCCAGGGGACCATACCCCTGGCAGCTCCTGGTGAAGGCTGGTTTAAAGGAGCCATCTGAGGACAGACTCTGGAGTCCTCGTGCTGGGCACGGGGCTGAGGAGGGAGAAGGTGCAAGGGGAAGGCTGCAGCTCATCTGTGGAGCTGCCACGAAGCTCCTGGTGCCCTCGGGTTCATCCCACAGGGGAATTTCGCAGCCCCCTGCTGCAGCCTGTGATTGTGAGGATGGGGAAGTGTTTGAAGCAGTTTCACTTCTCCTGGACTATGAAGTTTTGAACTTGGAGACAGCAGAATCTCACCACAGATCTTTGGAACTGTTTTGGGTTTTTTTTTCCTTTGTTGTGGAAAAGTAAAACTCAAGTCACAAGAAGCCATGCTTAGAGGATTACTCCTAAAGGCTTTCTGAGTGCACATTTTGCTGCATATAATGTTTTCAAGGCAATCTAATTTCTAATCTAATTTCATATCTTCTCTAAAGAAAGTACTCTGCCTCCGTTAACTCCTGAAATTCTATCACTAATTCTATGAAAATTGAAAGTGAAATATCAGTATGGGACATGTAATTGTCATTAGGATGCAGAACGACAAAATGGTTCAGAGCCAAATGGCAAAGTTTCCCATTCCCATTTAAATGGATAACTTAGCTGTACTATTTCTGACCTTTTAATGTTTATATTCTTTACTTCAGAGAGCTATCCCACATTCTAGATGTGCCAAATGTTCTTGAAAATAGTCTCTCCTGCAAGTGAGATGAGATGGTCACCCAGGTACCATTTAAACTGCTATTTTCATTCTGCTGTTATTGGCCTTGGGTAACTTCAGATTTTCTTTGGTTTACCCCAACAGATCAGAAGTTCAAAATCTTCTTTTAAAAAGTGAGCACTTTTTAAAATTGTGAAATTACTTTTTTGCATATTATTGATGTGTGTCTCCTCCCAGCAAACACTATGCAATATTTCACAGCATGACATAATTAAAAATATTTTTTTTTATTTCTGTGAAAATATAGGCACAGGCACAATTTACATTTAAAGTACCTATTTTATGATACTTATTCAGTCTCACGTGCAATATCAGGTATGTGTGTAGCATTATAACCAATGTTTCAGAGTTGGCAAAATTTTGGAGCATGTTGTCATTTGAAGTTGGTAGCTCAAACTGCCTGTGTGTGCTTGAAGTGTGTGGACAACTGATGAGACCTGTACCTCCACCACTATTCCACAGGCACACATAATAAATCAAATGAGTTTTGGACTGCCTGGCTCAGCTCCTACAGCCCACTTTACAAATTGACACTGGCTGGGCAATATTTGCATTACTCACTCCGAAGAGAACCGGGATTAATCAGAGCCAGATACTTCCTTTCACTCCATTAGGCAATGGTGCTTCCAAATTACCCTTGAGGAGAATTGTGACTGCACGTACAAACCACGAGCCTCAAAGGGACTTGCACAGTGCACAGAGCCTGGAATATGGAATTCTGTTAAATTAAATATTAAACACACGTATTTTAAAACAAGAAGGCAATATGTCTAATGTAGGGCTCTGTAAATGAGCTGATCTCTTAAGTCAGATGTGGAGCACTGAAAGACACGGATTGGAGCACACAGCTCTTCCTCCTTACTCCACACCACTCTGTCCTGTGCTTTTAATTTACACGAGTTACTCCTGGTTCCTGCTGGTACCAGGGAGAGCAGAATGATGCCCTGAGACTGTGAAACTGCACACCAGATGTCACATTGCTGGTTCATTGATCAAATATCCTTTATTTACCGTCTAAATGACTTCGTACCTCGGTAAAAATACTCCATCGGTGCTGCTGTTTTCTACTGGTCCATTTTTAACTGCTCGGTTACGAACGTTTTAAAGCATGAAGCAAAGAAAATAGGCAGTTTTTCTAAGGTTAAATTTCCCATTTCTGCATTCTACTCTAGGTTATGTAATAACAGCTCTGTAAAAGAAAAGTATACTCTTGGTCTCTGAAAAATAATAGAAGTTACAGGCTTCTGTGTGATGTAATGTACCTTTGAAATCCTGTTGGTGTCAGATACTGTATTTTCCAATGGATTTGACTGTAACTAGGTTGAAATGTCATGTAAATGTAATTTGTGGCAATTTACTTGGCCTGAAAAAGGCCACAGAAATAATGCTTAGAAAAAGTAAATCCCCTTTCTCATTTCTCAGTAGTGTAAAAGTGCAGCTAGGTATATGTTCAGGACACATTCTTTTTAGTCAGTGGTGTTTTTTTCACTCCTATAGTACTGCTGTTCCCAAAACATTCGTAATATGGATGTCATCCCAACACTGTATGTGAGATTTTAAATGTTCCTACAGCTATTTTCTTAGCTGGATTGGATATCAGCAGAAGTAGAGTTGGACCTAAAAATAACACCACCAGCAGTTCTTTCCAAAATAAAATATGATTTATAGCATATAATAGCACAGTGTGCTACCAGGGAAATTATATAAATAACATGAAAAATTACAGGGGACTATTCTATACCATCAGTTTAAAGGAAAATTTCCTTGTTACAGTTTAAAGGGAGTTCTGGGAGATAACCTGGCCTGTGGGAATCACAGGGTAGGAAGGACAGGTGAAACTATGCTACTGGTGAATGTTGCCATCTGTCTGTAGGATATATATGAGCGTCCATGATAAAACCAAGAAATATTTTGGTTTAAGTTGGCAGCAATATATAGTTTTTGAAAAAAAACAAACTCAATAAAATCATCATTTGCAGTTAATATCATGCAAGATAACTAAATGTATGAGTTAGTTATTTCTTAAATTACAGAAGGAACACTATTTGATAAAGTAAAATAATTTCTAGAAGGATTTTGATAAATTGCTCTTTATCTAACTGTGAGTACAAAATCTTAAATTGTGAAGAAGAATTCAAATCTTAAGTCCGTTTTGCAGCTCACATTTTATAACATTCTCCATTTAAGAAAAAACTCTTGGAAAAAGCACTTCACCAAAAAAGAAGCTTTGAGCACAAAAAGTCTATTGAGGTAAGAAATCATCTGAAGAAAAAAAAAAAAAGTTATGATCCATTTTATTAAGAAAAAAAGTTCCTGAAAGGAATGACAGTAAATGAATTATGTGTGGCAAAGTTAGTCTATACAAACTGTTTTCATGCACAGGTCCCAAGCTGCACCCTTTCATCTTGTAGCCACACAGGGAAACCTTTGGAAAGTCAGTGACCTTTCTGAAGTTTTCACTGGACTTTTTGTAGCTGTTCAGGTTGGCCTTTTGCTTCATGGCTCTTCCCATTTCCAAGTCAGACTCTTCATCTCACCTTTACTCCACACTTGTCCTTCATCTGGCTTGCCCTTTCTTTGCCTCAAATCTAACCTTCCCTTTTCTTTTCATTTAGTTTATACTTTCCTAAGCTAGCTAGAAGAAAGAAGCTGTGGTATTTGTTTTCTGCTCTTATGTTACTTATCCTGCTTTGTTCTTTCCTATTCATTCCCCTTATCTCTTGGAGTTGTGAAGGGCAAATCCAAAATAGCTGAGAGGTCTTTTAAATACCAGCACTGGACAAGGTGGTCGTGTTCTCTTCTCTGCACTCGATATCCCCCTCTCAGCGCCATTTCAAGTAACTTCATATCCTGCTCTGGGACTTGTCTTCCTTGTCCTTCTGTCTTTCGTGTTCCCTATTTGCTCCATCCCTTAATAGGTACTCCTGCATTTCCAGAATGGCTGGAATAGTATGTGGCTTGTCCAGGCTTCAACCTGGGAAGGAAACACTAATGATCTAGGCAGAAGTCCTGAAATGCCTGAGCTAAAACCCAGGTGCAGGAAGGCATTTCAGGGTCTGACTCCTTTTCTCATGGCAATGACAAATTTCAAGTAAAAGGCAGGTTTTATTCATTCCTGTCCTCAGCACTTTCTCCTACTTGGTTGAGTGCCACACAGCTCCGTGTGATAACTGTAATCCCAGTGGGAAACCTACTGGTTTTGTCCACACTGTGAGTTCAACCTCATATCTAAGCACTTGCCTTTAGTTACTGCACCCTAAGCTTTTGGGGACATGGAGAACCTATTTTTACTTTCCGTGTTTGGTGCTGACTAGAATCCCTGTGTTTTAGCTGGTGCTTGGGAAATAACACAGCACAACCAATTAATATCATCTCATCAAAACAAGCAAGTCTGAGGTCCTGTGTGTACACCAGCATGAAGCTTTCTCATAGTTTTAAAATTTATTTTGTTGCCCTGCAGGCCGTGAGTGAGAATTGAGGGTATGTAGGACTTTACTTAGAACCCTGAGAAAACCCTAGGATGCCTTCAGTCTTCCTGCACTTCCATTTCCAGAAATTTGTTTTCCCTGCTTTGTAGCACAGCATTAAGCAATAATTACCATGTTGATAGCACTGCTGAATGTGCTTGCACGGAGGGGAAATCGTGCTATGTGGAGCTATTAACTGCATTTGCCCCGTAGCACTTCACTGCATTGACTCTGCTGGGATTCTGGCTGTGTTTGAGTTGGTTTCTGTTTGGATCTCCTGAGTGGTGACTGTGTAATGCATCTGTGGGGCTGGAGCAGTATTTTAATCTTTGTTCTTTGACTGTAGACCCAAAAGATGGTTAGCCTGGCTCACATTACCTGTGGGGCTGAAACCTTGAGATTGAAGGCTTATTTAACAATTTCAAGGTCTGCTCAGTCCAAAGGATTTGGATTTATGCCTTTTAATTTAACCAAAGAAAGAACTATTTATTGATTTAACTTTATACCAGCTCTAGAATGTAAGTATAATATATTAAAATCTCTAAATACCTCAGGCAAAATCTTGTTCACGTAATTTATGTAAACTAAGCATTGTGGCTCTGATCCAGAAAAACACTTAAGTGTAGATTTAAACTTAAGCATGTTAAATAGACATGTTGAAGTCACTGGCACAGTTCAAGTTTAATGTGTGTAAAGATACCTTTAGGCTCCAGGGTCAAAGCCATCAACACTAAGGCCTGGTGCCCTAATGTTTTGTTGTGAACTTGTATTACCATGACAACAATGTGACTACAGACAAAAAATAATAATAAAACCCCTTTTTTGCACTTCTCTATGAATATGCTGAATATCTGTGTGTAAAATGAATACCACCATTGCTCAGCAATCTTTTTTATTTTTTTCAGTGTATGAGTAAGGTGAGCATTTGAGGCCTTCTGCATAAGAGATTTGTGCTAATCCTGGAGTTCTTTGTCCTTGCCATGCACATGTGCAGTAAGACTTTATCTCTTTTGTGCTTAAGCCTTGAAAGCTAAAAGCTGGCTCTAGGAAGACTTCTGCCTGTATGTCAGGAGGGATTTGGGGAGATATCATATAGAAATGAGAAAGTAAAGACATAAGAACATATTTTGATGCAGATTATAAGATAGCAGAGACCAAGGCAGTGTAGCTCAGGTGGCCCCAGCTGACTGAGTGCATCCTTACTGTTGACCCAAGCATTTGAAGATATGTACTTGAAGAGAGGAAGTAAGGCTCATGAAAATGTAATTCATGTAAGAAAGCACAGCTGAGAGATATTATATGTAGCCTGTGATCTGGTTTTGATTTCAGTGTGATTTTAATGACTCTTACTTTTCTGCACTGTTAGCAAAGTATTTTTGAATCAAAGAATAGTGCAATGATGAAGCACATTAAGCTTACATGTAAGGGAGGCTAGTGCCATCCTTATTTTAAGACATCATGTCACATTCAAACATATTTTAGTTTAGGAGATCATGATATTGTGGGAAAAGAAAAAAAAAAAGAGTATTTTTCATAGGAAAAGCCTGCTGCTGTTGAAGTGCTGCTATTATCCACAAATACTGAAAGCAATATTTATCTTTGTTTTGAAGACAAAATGACGTACAAATAACATGAGGAGACAGGAGCTTTTTAATGTAAAGCGGTAGGTACTTAATTGAAAACTGTTTTTTTCACTTCTTAGGAAATATAAGATACAGCTTAAAGCCTTTTTAATAGTCTTTAAAAGAGATCTTACATGGCAACCAGTCATATTGGTACATGAAAAGAACTGCAGCCTCTGATAAAGATCCTCTTTTTCATGTTTTCAAACAGCAGCTGAGCACCATACTGTGGCAGCAGAGAACAATCTGAGAAAATGAACACGGATTGAAAAGGCCCCAGTTACATGACATTTCCAGTGGAAGAAAAAAAGCCAGCCCTAGGCCCACAGTCAAATATTTTCACTCAGAATTCCCTAGAATTGTGGACATACCTTTCTACAGAAAGTATGTTTTTCTGAACCCCCTTATCTGGTGTTCTAATAAATGTGTAACATGGAGAAAGACAAAGGAGAGATACCATCCATTTCAGGAGTTTTCATGAGTGTGCATGAAAGAAAAATCTGTTTCAGAAATGATTTTCCTCCTGATTATTTTTAATTTCTTATTAATTGCATCCAATTTTGCACTTAGGCCTAATTAGTTAAAATTTAAGACGACTATTACTTTCTCAAAATCTGACAACTTCAGGATTTTATAATACACACTTTTTTTCTCCATTTAGATTTTCTGCATTATTATGGATTATAATAATTCATTAATATCCATCATTCTATTTTTAATCAGCTTTTTAATTCATTAGTAACAGCTGCACATTGTTAAATGTTGTTTGTTTTTCTTTTTTTTTTTTCCTTTTTAAAAATCTATGTTGCTTAGAATTAAAATATTAACTAGTCTTTCCATATTTATGAATGCTGCACTGTTCTCAGCATGGAATAAGGGAAAAATCTCATGCCTGTCTTTAAAGAACCCATTTTTTTTTTTGGAACTTTTGCTCTGACAGCTTCTAAAGTATTGCATAAATATCAGTGAGTTAGGGTTCATAATATTCTTCTGACTGCTGCGTCGTTTTATAGGAAAGGAGACTATTGCAGAAACCTGGATTGCTTGGAAGCAGCCAGTGGGAAAGCCTTTGGTGTTCATTTTCACAGGTCAGCCACAGCAACCAGTTAATTTAGGTGGAGTTCAGTGCAGAATCGAGTTTTCCAGTCCTTGTCAGGACCCTGGACAGCGCATCCGGCCGGGCTTTCCGAGGCACTCGCAGCTCGTTTTCACATCCCTCCTAAAAAGCTGAAAACACAAACTTCTCTTCTCAGAGCTCCTGATACACAAAACTGAACCCCAAGTTCTGACATTTACACCCCAAAAATAAGTTTACTGTTTTGGAAACCAGGACCTATTTGCAGCTGCTGAGCTTCTCAAATGATGGCCGTGGTTTTCAGGAAAAGAGCTAGAAATGGAGTCTGCTATTTTGCACAGCTTATGTGATTCAAGACCTCAAGTCTGTTTTTCTTATTTTCCTTCTGAGAATGAAAAATAGCCTTTAATGTGTTATGTCTGATGGAAAATTTATAGGAATGTCAAAGATGACTGATTAAGGGCACTTTATAGATTAACAGATGACGACTAAAACAGAGGTTGATGGTGCTGTGGTGAAAAAAGAGGAGATATTTTGGCAATACAGTGAGATCCATCAAGACTTGTCTGAGACCTAGACACAGATATTAATCCAAACAATGAATATTTCAAAATCTGAAAGGTACTGTGCAGAACAAGAATGGTGTTGCTGCACACAGCAGGGTGCTCAGCAGCATTGCATCTTCTTTGTCTCCCGTGAGTGGATATAATGTCATCTCCTCCTTGCCTTGGTCTGTCTTCTTTTTTAAAGCTTAAGGAAATGGTCCAGATCCTCGGCAGGGGCTAGGTGATCAAGTTATCACCATAAAGTACTTTGCTATCTTCGGTGTGGGGACCATCTATCTCTTACAGGAATTAATGGTGTAGAGGTTCCTAGAGAACTTATAAAAGGTTTTGGGGTGGGTTTTTTTCTTGTTTTGCTTTTTCCTTTAAATTGTAGTGGCCTCTTTGTGGAGAGTCCAAACAATTTATATCCTCGCTCTCAAGAGAACAAACTCCTCAGAATGTGAACTCAGGAAACCAGAATATGTGTTCCAAAGGTGTACTTTTCTGCTGTTGTAATCATCCTTACAAGATACTGTGGCAGCACCAGGTTTGCCTTCAGCTCCAGCTGATTTTGAAATCCTTCAAAGCTTTAAGAATAAAACTGCACATATCCTCTAGATTTCTTTTATAGAAATAGATAAGGTTTTGCAACAGCAAATAACACTGCTGAGCTGAACAAAATTGTCCTCCTGTAAGTGAGACTTGGGTGCACTCAGACCAAATAAGATTGTAGACTCATACTACACAGACTCGTAGGAAAACAGAGGAAAAGGTATTGTATTCCCCATGGTCAAACAGAATTCTTGTCCTTCTTGGCTGAAACTCCCATTAGCCATTGCAACCAAGGAGGGAAGTACACAGCACCAGATAACATCTAATTTAATGCTGACAAAGAGGTGGGATGCATTGATCTGTTTGGAAGAAAACTTCATTCTTTTTCATTCCTATAATTCAGATTTTCTCATTACTGGACACAGATGGCAAAATATAATTTTATTAACTATGACCATTTGTTTTGCGGTTCATCAATTAAATTGCAGGGATTACAGAGACTGGTTCATGCCAGCCATTAACAGAAACAAGTTAGTAGCTAGAGCTATACTGCAAATGGCTATAGATGTTGCATACAGTGCTTCAAGATCATTTGTTGCTATGACAATAATGAAGCAGAATGGCTGTGGTCTCTGAAATCTCAGATTTTTCATCTTCCCAGAGAAATACAGGCTCTTCTTTTAGAAATCTGTACTTCCTTTAGAACTACAATGAATTTATGTATGTTAAAATACAATGAATTTATGTATTCCACTTTCTTTCTGCTCATTAGAAAGGTAAATCAGAAAAAAAAAAAAGGAAAGTCAATTTATTGCAAAGCTCCGGGACAGCAATCACATCCACTTCTATGTACTGCAAAGTCAGTATGAACCATCAGGTAGTACCAAGAAAAGTCAACTGATGGTTCCTGTAGCAGCCATCTCCAGAATCTCCTGTACCAGCCGGGCAAACTTTTGGTAGAAGTGAATGAGAACTGCATGTCAAAACCTTTCCTGTTCTCATCTGTTCTCATCTGTCTTTCCTTATCTGAAAAGAATTGCACCTGTGTTCATTTTTTAACAAATTCGGTTCTAGAAATTTTTTCTACCCCAGTTTCATGTATTTACATGTAATGGTAAGAATTTCCTGACATGCTCAATATGAAAACTTACTCAGAAAGAAAGAAGGTCTCTGCTGCAACTGGTGACCACAGAGTAATTGCTCCATAATCTTTTTTTAAAATAACTTAGGGGAGTGACCCCTTTTTAATGTCTATGTATTTTTTGAAATGCAGATAAGCTCTCTTTTCTTTCATACAGTCACAAATTATTAACTTTACATGAAATAATGCTGAATCACAGCAAGAGGTTTAGAAAGACCTTGGACTGATGATAATTAACATTCCTAAAATATTAATTCACAAAAGATACCTTTTTTTATTAGCTTCAGAAGTTGCTCCATGTGCTACAAACTAGGATAGCAACACACACTATATAGTTTTTTGGAAAACATCAACAGGAGATGTGTCTTTAACACAATAGGGAACCCATGTGCACAGACAGTTTCGAACACTGGGCTTTTCTGGGAATTGCATTGCACAGAAATTTACTGGAAATCACAAAGGTGTTTGAAAATATTATTTATTTGATTTAAAAATACCCCATAATGATGATAAAGCAAGGATCACAGCCTACTGCATACCAGCAATGTGTGGTGATAGTAAACCTCTGGAGCTGATCACACGTCGTCAGAGCTCCCTGGCTGCACTTAGCACTGGTGGCAGAGGTATTTCAGCAATGGTCATGGATAGAATCCCTTACAGCAGCCTCATACCACATCATGTGTGCTGGGAATACCCATCTGCACCCCTGTTTGCAGCCAATGCAAGCACAAAATTTTAGTTTTTGTTCCAGGGACAGTCCAAGTTTAATCTCTCTGGGAGACACCTTCAACCTATCAGAGCTGTGTAAACTGATTGTATGTTATTTGCTCAAATGATCCCAAATTCTAAAAGCCTGGAACAATTCTCCTGTTAACAGCAAACATTTAGACGAGATTGCTTCTTTTCAGAAGTCCATTGCATCTCAAAGCATTACATGTGGATATAGCCTAAGTTCAAAAGGTCATATTCATTACAAGTCGAAACATCATAACTAACAATAAACTGAAATCTACTTGAATGGCATTCTTTATATAAGGAAAAAATGTGATAATATTCATGTTTCCTGTCTTCCAATCAATACCATTTGGAATATTTAATGTTTTAATGTTTCTAAATTTGGACAACCTCTCCTTTCCATTTTTTTCTTTTTTTCTTCATTTTCCTTTTTTAATCGACAGAGCATCTGAAAGTGCCACAGTCAAGCTGAGTATTTCATAATGCTGGATTCAGTTTCTATAGAATTGGTTAAAGGCCTTTTTTTTCACTATTATCAAAACCACTTCCATTGTTCCTCCCATTTTTCATGGCACCTGCACTGGAGCATTGGTCACAACCTCATTACCCTCCCCCTGTCCAAGCTGCCTTCCTTTGGATTTCAATATCAGTGACAGAGGCAGCAGGACAGGATCTGATACCTGGCTTCTCCTGTGCTGTGCCTCGTTACAACAAAGGTTCTCCTAGATTACATCTAGAAGGTTTGTTTGTTGTTTCAGAATTAACCAAATAATTTTCTCTGTCTTTTCCTAAGCTTCCTGCTTGTTTTGAGGGTATAATTAGTTTCTAAGATTCCAGAAAGTCGTTAGGGGTCTACTTTCACACAGCTAAATTCTTCAGGAATCACCTTGTTTTATTGGCTGTTTGGATGGTTTTAACACAGGTCTCCACTCTCAACAAAACCAAAGAAGCCATAAAACAAACACAGACATGAGATTATTCAGTAGTACCTTGTAGACACATTCTGACTCTGTTGGGTAAATGAGTGAGGGGCCTATTGGAGTATTTAACATCCTTTATGTGGTGAGGATTGTCTTGTGGTTTGGATTTCTTTGCACAGAACAGTTTTGACATAGTTTCTTCTTCAGCAGAGCAAGGATTAATTTGTTTAATTTACTGTTTGGGAGTTTCTCACAGTGGTGTGCACACAGACACAACTGAGCATAAGGAATATTAAGGTTATATACAAAGAAACATCTTTTTTTCTGTAAAATCACCTTGCACCTTCCTGCAGCTTGTGTTTATATAATTTTAGATGTCAGAGAAGACAGGAGCTCCAGAGCCATGGCCAGCAGTGAGAGCAGGGAAAAACGAGACAAGTCTTTGAGAGAAACAGATGAGATCATTTGGTTACCAGGAGATCCATGGAGATGTGTTCAGTGGCTGTTTGTCTTTCCGTGTCACGGCTGAGCCCGTGGTGACACACAGCCTTTGTGCCTGCTTCACATTCAGAAGAGGCTTATGACAAATAGGGTCAGGTAATGATGATGCTTTACCAGATTTGAGAATATGTATTGCTGCCATTACTTCAGAGGTCAGCTTTAGCTTTTTTCACATTAGGCTGCAGTCATCTTCAATCACACTGTAAATTTTGGGAAAATGTTTGTGATGAAATTTAGGAAATGTTTGTGAAAAATATGCAGAACCGTTTGCTGTTTCTTTTTCTCATATTTTGANAGGAAATGTTTGTGAAAAATATGCTGTTTCTTTTTCTCGTATTTAGGTAGTGTTTGAGCTAAGGTTGTTTCTTTTCTTTATGTATTACAAATTCATGTGAAATACAAGAGCCTTAGAGCAACTGTGCAAATCAAAGAAATTGGATGTGTCCATGTTTGTGTTAAACAGGATAGAAATGCACAATTCTTTCCTTGATTCTGAGAATAGATACTAAGGTGGGTCATGGCAATAGTTTCAAAGGCAATTTTTAATATTTTAGTGTCTATAATCCTCTGCAAGTGAGCCAAGAAATGCACTCAGGAGTATCTTCATTCTGCTTGAAGTCATCCTCAAGTTCCTACTACACTCAGTGACCTTTCACATGAAAGGTGGTGCTTGAGAAATATTAAAATTTATATATAGTGTTGCATTTTCAGAATGGATATCCAGCCCCTAATAATCTCCAGTTTATTTATTTAGGACATCTATTTTAATAAGTCCTAAAACAGGATTATTTCCCTCATCTGTTTTGGAGACCGAAGATGGTAAAGAGCAGCTGTTGGAATTCAGGGATGCTAGAAAGGGAAAATATCTTATAGTCACATAATCCAAATATCTAAAAAGAACTTGCTTAAATCTATCTGCCACTGTCAAAATTCTGTGTTCCTTGTAAGTGCCTACTTGTTCTGGATAGAGAAGTGTGTGCATTTGGTTTTGTCCATCAGAGAGCTCAGAGACAGAATAATGTTCAATCATGATGTTAATCCCAGCACAACAGTTTCTACTGAAGTGACTCTATAGAGGATTTATTCTCCCATCTATGCAGGTGAATAAAGAATTCTTTTAATGGGTGGTGCATATACTGTTGTAGAAGAATAGACCCCTTTGTATTAAAATTACATGCCTGGGATTTTAACATAAAAACTGAAAAATCCCACTGTGTAAAACTGACTTAAACTCAATTTCCCTCTCCTCCTTTTACAATGTCAAGATGCCTGAGTGCTCAAGTGACTGAATAAGTACTAAATATTTAATGCATGGAGGTTACATTAACTGAGTCTTTGATCTGAAACTTCTTAAAAACATCTTAAAAGCCCTTCAAAAACCGGTTAGTATTTCATTACAGTCACTTAAAATAGATTTATTTTATCAAAACATCCTGTCAGAAACCCCAAAGCTGTGATTAATAACCTCCAGCATTTTGACTAAAGCATCTCCTAGTACTGGTTTCATGGTGTATCAACAGATTGCCTGTTGTGGGTAAGAAATCACCGGCCCCGTTGCCTCTGTCAGGCACTTGCAGGTGTTCAGAGCGTGTCTGCTGAGGGTTTGGGCAGGTATGTGCAATGGAATCCACACTGGGATTCTGCACGCTTGCTGCTACTCAAACAGAATGTCTCTCATGTAATTCTGAGATTAAATTAACTTATGTTTTGTCGTGGAATAAATTTATTAGGGCAGTTTTGTACAGATGTTTTTTATCGTAACATTTACAAGCGTTTGGGCAACATGAGAAATGGGGTAGATCAATAATTTATATCATCCTGGGGAACTCCTGCATGTTTTTAATCTGTGCAGCATAATTTGAGAGCATCTCTGGCTGTGTCAAGGCTCTGCCCTTTACATTGTTTTTGTTGTTCAAGGGTAACAGACTGCAGTGTGAGCCTGTGTGAGTGTCTGCTGGGTGTGTAGAAGATGGAAGCAGGTTTCTATATAATTAATTTCTACTGCATCCAGCAGACTTTCCATGCAAGAGCTTGTCCCACCCAAATCTGTGCTGACCCTTTGTTGTAGATTTCCTTCTCATTGGCTTTGTGCACCTCCAGATCCCACTCTGAAATTCCCACTGTTGTTTTTTCGTAACACAAGATGTTGTGTCCTTACACAACATGAACACGAAACTTGGGATCTTAAATGATTAATCACAGACCACCTGGTCACTCTGGTGCTGAATTTTGAAATGTACTTCTGGTTCATGAGGTTTTAGCTCGTGCCCATCATTTCTACTTCCTAACTTGTTTAACCAGTGGCAAGAAACTGAAACAATCAGTTTGGTAATTGTTTTGTTTCCTTCTCCTCAGTAATCAGTAGCTTAAGCAAACTCTTAAGTGTGTTCTAGGATAATAAAGAAAATTAAACACTTGGTTCTGAGTTCGCTGTGTGAGCACATGGAGTCATTTGCCATTATTTTCTCAAAACAAGAGTTAAGGATTTCTTCTCGAGTCTCCCACAGTATTAGCAAAAGGCACATGGCTGAACCCTCATGAACCACTTTGAAAACACATTCCTTGTTTCTTCAGGGAAAAGCGCTTTTGTCAGTGTATACCTTGTGTAGCAGATGTTTTGCATATAAAAACCAGGTGGAGATTGAATCCTGTTATATAAAGCAAAGCTGGCTTTCTGTGGAGTTCTTTGTAGTACCAACATTAAAAGGGTTGTTATAAATAAGAGTGGAATATAATTATAAATGCCCTTCTGAGGGAAAAAAAATCCTTGATTACCTTTGAATTCTTTTGCCCTTTAAAAAGGTTATATTTAACTGGTTCAGTTTCTTACTTGATGTTTCAGTTTCCCAAGGGAAATCAACCTCCAGTACGAACTGTTTCAATTGGGTTACATGACTTTACTTTGTGTCTTGCATTTGTTAACAGACAGGTTATATAACACTGCAGGCTAAATATACATTGCTCTGTTTTCAGCTACCTCTGGTACTCCTGTGTTCAGAGGGATGACCAGAAAAGTGGGAAGTGGCTTTCAAAAGTTCTGCTGGAATTAACCCCTCCTGCTAATAGCACAAACTGCTTGGAAGTAGAGACTTCAGGAGCAGTGTGAGACTATAAATCTTAAACTATAGAAATGTATTAAATATTTTTATGTGCTACCTATCATCCTTGAAGTTTTTTCTTAATGACTAAAAAGAAGTGGGTCAAATTCTGCCCTTATTCCCTATGGCATATAATCTGTGGAAGCACTATTGACTGGAACAGAATTTCCTTGAGTTACTGATGTTGTAAGTGAGAAAGTAATTGGAGTGCGTGTGTGCTGCTTCACTGAAATGCAGGAGGCTCAATTCTAGGGGGATCTTTTCCATTTCTAGGTAGTTTGGTGTTGAACAGCTTTAGATTCATTATTCTTGTATTTCCATCAAGTAATGCTTTCCTGGTAGAGGAGGAGATGAAAGGACCTTTTAAAAAAATATCAATAACAAAAAAGAAAGGAAAGAAAAAGGGGTTTCGTCCGGGCTTTTTTTCTTCAGTCACTGATCAATAGCAGCACGAGAGAGCTGTATTTAGAGAAGAAAGGCAAGCAAGCAAGAATCTTAACTAACTAGCAGGAAGTTGATTGTAGCATGCTGGTGTTCAGGCAACTGATAAGAGAGGAGGAAACATTTATGCTGAGAATCAGCAAAAACAGGAACATGTTTTACCACATGCCTATTTCATTTCACAAGTCCAACATGCTGCACATAAGCTCTGGAGATAAATTTAGAGTAGTTTTGTTAATTGCATGGCATTAAATTTGGAATGAGATGAACAATGAGCTATTGCAAATGATATTTTGATTCACAGTACAAGGGTGTTTGTATTTGAGATTTGTGGCAGAAGTAAGGATCAATTTCTGTACAGATTGGCACCAATCTCTGTGTCCCTGGTGGTGTAGGATGGGACTCTGGAGGTATCCCCCAGTGCTTGTCCTGGCAGCCAATTCCTTGCCATAGGAATGATGCATTTGGTGTCATCATTTTCACCTACAGAAATTCAGAGAGCTCAGTTAAAGCTCGCTGTGTTTCATTGTTGTACTGTCTATATATTACTGAAAAAGGAGCTGCGCTGAGACAATGCTTGCATTTGAGAGCTGGAAAAAACTTTATGGCCTTTTTTTCTGTGTTGAATTGATTTTTTTTTTCCATTTTTGTTGGTATTTATTAAAAATGCATATTCTACCCGGAATGATTCCTAGAGTTTTTTGGAGCACTGCTGAGTAAGCCAAACTAAATATATATTTCTTTAGAGGCATCAGTGCTCTTGGCAGAAAGCATTATTTTTGTAGTCACTCACTGATTGTATTTTTTAAATAAAGCTTTTGTGTTCCTTTAAGTGTTAGGTTAAAAAATATTAAAACAATTACTTTAAATTTCAAAATGTAATAAAAGAACATAATTTAAAAAAAATCTTTAGAGAACACTTTTTCTGTCCTTCCCTCTCCAATATTATTCCTTTTATTCACTGTGAGCATATCTTGCCTTGCCTTAAGTTTATTTAAAGTTGTTTAAGAGGCAGAAATAAATCCATCTACCTTCTCCATTCTGGTTTCCTCTGTGCCTGAATTTATTCTATGTTCAGTGAAGTCAGACTTCTAAGAGAGTTGGGAATTTTGAATTATATTTGCAGTTCTGGAGTGGTTGTATGTATTTTTAGCAAAATGCTGGCATGCTTTGTAGGATTTTTCTTTTCCTGTGGTTCTGTTAATATTTGCACAGGAAGTTTGAATTAGAATGATGAAATATTCACTCTGATGCATAATGATTTGATCCCCTTCACTGCCACATTCTTCACAGCTGGGTTTTTTTGCTCATGCTATTTTGCATACGAACATTTATCATGCAATAAATTGATTTTCCTGTCTACTTTCTTCATCTCCTTAAACCTGCACATTCCTGCAGTGTTGATTCTGCTGTTCCTTACTTGTCCTATGCATAATTTCTTAGTCACGACTAACTTTAGTTATGACACATTTTGTAATTCTTACAGTATTATTGTAACATTTTAAAATGTGCTTGCTTAATGCTCCTTCTTCAGATAAGCTATTGATTACTTTTAATCCTTGGGAAGATATTTTAGCTCTTTAGGTTCTGAGCAATTTATTTTTTATTCAAAAAACTGTCGTAACAACTGTGGTTTTGCCCAAGAAACATTTCAGTACTTAAAAGACTGACCTGTAATCTTTTATGCAGGACAAAGATTTACAGAAATATGGTAAGGCTGTTACCACAAAACCTCAGCTGGCAATTAGCTTTAATTTCTTGCATGTGCCATCTCTGTGTGGCTGATGCTCTGGATTGCATCTGATCCCATTTCCTGCTCAGCTGAGGAGGGGGGAATGGGAACCTGCCTGGACAGGGATGTTCCCCTGCCCCACTTTCTGCGTGGCTGTTATTTGGATCAGTATCAGAGCAGAAAAGATTCAGCGTGGTTAAGGCTTCCTCTCTGTGCATCAGCCTCTAAAGACAATTCCTGGTCTAAGTTCAGGAGGTGCCCTGAAGGTCTGCAGCAGCCCTGAGTCTTTATTTCCTTTAAGTTCTCCCCCAGCTCCTCCTGCTGTGTCAGCCTAAGCATTTACAACTTACCCTCTCTGCTATTCAGCATCACCCAAAATCAGTCTTGGCCTCCTCTTTCCCTCTTTGATTTGCTGTCTTAGCACACCATGTACCCTGGTATGTAAATTGCTTCTTTAGTTTTCATCAGGCTTTTGGTATTTGGAAGCAAAATTCTGTAATTTATTTCAGAGGTAACTAGTATGATTTGCTTTTGCTTGACTTTGCTTAAAATTATTGGATGTCACAAATAATTCAGGGCAATAACTTGGGAGCAGGAACTCTTAACCATTTTTGTTCTTCATCATCATTAATATTGCTCTAACATTCAACCTGTATACTCTGTGGTTTTAATGCTCTTTGCATCAATGTAATCTCTGTGTGTGTGCAGAAAAGATCCCCTAAACCTCCTAATGCACAATAATTCTATTTGTGGGCATATGGGAGTTAAACTTTCTTTCCCTTACAATTTTCATTAGACAGAGGCTTACTGGTACCGTGGCAGAATGCTCAAATAAGCATTTTAATGTTGAATAAAGGTCAACACACTGGAATTTGAAACCATTAATCCTTTTGCTCTTAAAGCAGGCAGAACTTTTACAGACTAAATAAGGCATTAAATAGTAGATTCTTAAAGTTCTGAAAAGGAGAAACACACCTTCAAATTACCCATTTAGATTTCTAAAACTTTTCATTTTCTGTTTTTTGAGAAAAATAAGTTCTGAGGGTTTTGGGGGGCATGTGTTTTTTAAATATTATTTTTTCATTTCCCAACTTTGTGTTGGGAAAGGACATTTCTGAGTTCATAGAGCTATTGAAAAGAATCCCAGTGTATGAAAACACCATATCGCAGTGGAGACAATGCCAGCACTTTCAGGTTGAAATATCAGTCTATGGGTGTAGAGACCCTTCTGTTCAGATGAAAAGAAGTTCAGGCTCACTTTAAATTAATTCCTGGACTTTGAACAATTGTGGGATCCCTCTAGGACATCACAGACTGTTAAATTAAACCTGTATTGCCTTGGGTTGAACTTTTAACCTATGTATGACTGAAGACTGTCTTTTGGGAGAGCATCCAGTCTTGATTTCAAGGCATCAGGAAGCAGAGTATCTACTGCTTCCTTTGGTAATTTGTTCCAGTGTCTGATTACTCTCACTGTTAAAAACATAAATCTAATTTTTGAGTCCAATTAATCTTGGATTATATCATTTTTTTTCTTCTGGTTGCTAATTTTTTACTACAAGATTAAGAAATCATTTGCTTCGATGGAGGGACAGAGATGGGAAGTTAATGGTGATGGTAATGCAACACATTGTAGTACTTGAGTCTCATTTCAAGATATTATATTCAGCCCTCAAGTATTTTCTGTAGCTTCTTGCTGTGTCTGTTTCGTTTTCTCAACATCTTTTTTAAAATATAGGTTCTAAATTTCCATCATTTTGCTCAGCTTTATAAAATACTTTATTTGGAAAAATATAGGCATTTAATTCTGCTCACTGCTCTCAAACATCATGTGCAAGGATTTCATTTCTGGGATGTTTCAGTGGGGCTCATGGGAGTGGGAAGGACCTTGGGGTAATCTGGATCACCCTTTTAGTGTGGCAAGATCCACATTTATTTTGGACAGATTTCTTTGTTATTTCTGACAGCTTTTTTCAAGAGTATTCCAGAACTTCCACAGGCAATCTGTCTTCTCTACTGTTTATTGCTTCTTAATGCTTGACAGTTTTTTTCCTAAAATCTAGCCTCAGTCTCCCTGGCTGCTCTTTAAGTCATTTATGTCTTGCCCTATCTAACATCAGCANTTTAAAAAATTTTTATTTTTTAAAAATTTTTTTGCAGCATTTTACTTATACCTGTGTTTGTTTTTCTTTTTTTAACAACCTCAGTTCTTACTTGTATTTCCTAAATCATAAATTTCTTCTGGTTTGTCACAAGTTGGTCCTTACTTTTTGGAGGTGCAGTTCTTCAGCCTGGATCAAATAATGCAGCTGCAGCTTTCCTGGTGCTGAGTAGAAAGATTCTTCTGTGTCAGGCAAAGTAGAACTAATTTATCCATTGCAGTAGGACATTCATCTTTACTGGAGCAGCATGATATTGTTGATGGATTATCCAGCTTGTGATCCACAGTAACTTTTAATTTTCTACAGAATGGCTGCCAATGTCGGTGGTTCTCCATCCCAAGCAGTTAATTTTTCTTGGCTCAGTGAAGTACTTTGCCTTTATCCCTACTGAACAAGCACTGTGGCTTCCAAATCAGATATTTAAATTCATCAAGGTTTCTCTGAGTTTCTCTGGTCTTTATAAATCCAGTGTATTTATAATGCCTCTGAGAAGGATATTGTCACAGCAAGTATGTTTGTGATCCTATTTTCTTTGTCAGTAACCAAAATCCTAAATGCTACCAGGCCTAGGAAGGCCTCATCCAGACTATCACTTGAGGTGACTTTTTGAGTTAATAGGAACATTGCTAATCACACCCCAGGTATGATTTTCTGAATCAGTGTTGCACCCACTTTGCACTATTTTCATCTGAATCATACTTCCATGGTTTGCTTAGAAGATTGATAAGTGGCAGAGGATCAAAAAGAGTCCAAAGTACAAGTGACATCTGATGCTTTTCCAGGTCCACAAGGCCTGTTACCCTATCAGGGAAGAAAATTAGATTGCTCTGACATGATTGTTCTTGACAAATCCATGTTGGATGTTATACATGTTCTCATTACCTTCCAGGCGCTTACAAAGAGTTTGGTTATTTGTTTCAGTATTTTTCCATGAATTGAAGATAAGCTGATTGACTCACAATTGTCAGGCTTGCCTTTTCCTTTAAAATACTTTTCTAAGGTAGACATTACACTGGCCCTTTTTTTGGACTTTGAGTGAATCCATTGTCCTTTTTAAGTTCTTGGGGATAAGCCCTGATGACTTTGAGATTCCCATTTAGCTCTATAAGTACTGGTGGATGAAGTTCATTAGACTCAGCTTGTTTAAAAACATCCACCTTACCCAAATACTCTGATTATTGTACCTTCCCTATTTGAGACTCAAATCTGTCCCTTTGTCAGTGATATTAATTGTGATAGATACATGATTGCAATTGACCTTATAATAAAGACTGAGGTGAAAAAAAGAGATATTCATTAGTCTTTTGGCATCATCCATCATGTTTCACTTCTTCCTTGAGGAATAGAGTAGCCTTTTCCTCTTAGCAGAGTATCTATAAAGTGGTTTTTGTTACCCTTGATGTCTCTTCATGGTTGTGTCTCATCTACACACTTATCTGGATTTTTTACTTTTATCCCTACCAGATGGGTAGTTCCTTTCCATTGCTATATCAGTCCTTGTTGTGTGGGTATTTTTATTCATATTTTTATTCATACCGGGTTGCTTTCATATCTCCTTGCATCTAGACCACAGAGTCTGAAGTGCCCCAAATAACAACACAGTGACCAGTTTTCTGTGGTTAACCTGCCCCCCTTAATCATCCATCAACTCTCCAGCTGTCTGTTGGCCACTGAGGACAGCTGCAGTACATCCACCTTTTCTTCTAGATCTCAATTCAAAGACTGGACAGTGTTACTTAATACTTATTTTTTGGGATTTCCATCAAAAACATCTGCATTACATGTTAATTCTTTAATTACTACTTCTAAGGAATTTTCTTTAATTAGCACTTCATGCATTGAACATATGCTTTATTGAATTCATGGAATTATTAATTTTCAAATCCTAGTGACAATTAGAAGTAAGTCAAAAGCTTCATGAAATTGTTGCTGCAGAAATCAGTTACATTTCTTGTCTGTACTGAGATTTTTAGTTTTTTAGAAATGGAAGTCACCTTTCCAGAAGCAGAAGTTGGGAAAAGGAAAAGTAGGGTGGAAAGGGTGGATTAGGATGAGTAAATGGCTAATATAGATATACAAAAAACCATTTTTATCCATAATAGATTACAGAACTTTATTTGTGACATGAAGGAAACCCAAAGACAGCACAAGAAAAGGCCCATCTCTGTGCAGCTTCCTTAAAATTCCTTAATATTTGCTCTGCTGGTTTTCCTATTCACCTAAGCTGCTCTGACAACAGGGGTGCAAAATTCCACCAAATTAATATTGTTGCACTTATACCCACAGTTTTCCACAGGGAAACCCCTGAGCTTGCTCCTGCCCTTGGATCTGCTGGGTGCTGTGAAGGATTGTTTCACTCTTTGTGACACAGTGCTGTTGCTTCTGACGTTGGTATTGACTGAAGGGCAGCTTCACCAGGGCTGGCATTGCCCACAGATCAAAGACAGATTTGCCAGCTGTCACCAGCCTTGCCCAGTGTAATGAGATGCATTGACAATTACGGTGCTAAACGCACTGTGATTGTTTATAGATCATTTTTTGATTTAACCAATTGGAGAAGCTATAATATCACTCTGATACAACAAATGAAAAGAGGGAATAAAAGATTTGATTAATATTGAGAACTAATGAGATAGGCTATTTGCTCACAAGGAAACCTGAAGGTTGGTCATTCATACTCCAACAAAAATCAGACTTTGCGAGGTCATATTATAGTTAATTGAAGAAGGCAAATTCTAAGGATGATGCCATGTGTAGCCCTGTTTATTATATGAGTAGAGCTAATTTGGCAGTTTGGATTTCCTCGTGCAGAAATGTATTTCTCTCTGTATTTGGAGGATGGCAGTGAATGTGGCTGTGTCACATTTCATTACTTTAGACTTTACTCTGTTTCATTTCAGTCTGCAGCAGAACTGCTTCTGAAATGGGATTATTGACCCCTGCCATTGATCACACTGCCCCGGTGTGTGTGTCTGTGTGTGCACAGTTAGCACTACTATCAAAATATGTGCATCTGAAGGTAAAAATAATACATGATCTGCAGGGTAAACAATATCTGTGGATCTTCTCTTTCTCCTTTTTTTAACTCCCCCCCTTTTTTTTCTGAGGCTAGCTTAGTCCATCAGTAGGATGAAAGGAAAAATTGCTACACTTGTGTTAAATTTCCCCTGGGAAAGTAAATTATGGACAAGCCTCCAAGGACAACCCAGAAAGAAAGGGATAAGATATTGATGCACACAGTACCTCTCACTCTTTCTTCCTTGTCCCACAGTTGAGCACTCCTTCAATGAAAAGTTACGAGTTCCTTGTTAAATTGAATTTCTCTTCTCCTTGTCTCACAATTTATTGTGACGCTGAAAATTTTATAACTTGGTAAAAACTGGCAGCAGCCCCATTTGTCCCCACAAAAGGCTATCCAGGTTTGAATAGGTTTTGAAACAGAGCTATGAATGCTTGCACTCATAGACAGATAGTCATGCCAGTTCCCAGCTTATTATAGGAACTTTTTTAGTGACTGTATTTTTTCATCCATTTTAAGCATTATATTTTTGGGGGTGTTCAGACAGAGCAGGGAAGGGGATGGATTCAAAATCAGGATGGAAGAGGAAAATTTGAAATGGTTAGTGAGTATCCTTGTGATAGCATCACTACAAGCATCACCTGCTGATTTCTTTAAAAAAGTGCTGACAAATCTTGTCTCCTAAATTTCATGCTGCAACATTTTGGTGGTCACCAAAACCTCAGGGGTCAGTTTTAAAGTGAGACTTCAAAGATTCATTTTAAGCCTGTTCATGGATGCTTTGGGTTTGATTCCTAGGTTGATAAGAATTCTGCTTGTTTTTACTCCACCAGGTAAATTTTGTGCCTTTTTCTCAATATGTATCTTAATAGAGGACAGGAGATAGGATATGTTAGATTTAAACTTTGTTGGATGTGATCATGATGTCTCTTTTCCTGGATACACAATGTATGGCACCTCTTGTATCAAATCTAAATGTTGAAAAGAAATTTTCTGCCTTTTCTGCCAGTAGCTTTCTCTGCAGTCATGCAGGGTGCTTAATTCTGGTGAAAGGGAAAGCAGGAAGACTGACATGGTACAGACATCCCAGTTATGGAAGAAAAAAAAAAAGCTAGCAGATTGACAGGCCAATAAAAATACACAGAAGGTTTTCCTCCTTTCCAAGGATGCATGTTTGGGAATGTGAGAGAGGAAAAGGCTGGGGAGGGTGAAATATAATTACATGTAGGCACACACGTACAAGCCTATATGCACAGGCAAACATTAATTCAACAGGTAATGATGTCTTTTCAAAACATCTTTTGTGTTAATATTGGCCTAAATGGTGCAATTTTTAGTGCTCATCATCTTAAACTGAGCCTGCCATTCGTGTGACAAATTGGGAAGAACTTCTGTGTAAGTTTCTGCAAAGGAGAGAAGTCCCAGCTGAATGAGCAGGAATTGTTTCTTTCCTGGTGCACCCCTAACACAGAAATAGCAGTGATACTTTGCTTCCATGCAGTCATGGCTGTTGGATGGAAAGACTGGAATAGGAGGGAATGAGCTTAACTTTTGTAGAGAGTAAACATCTGTAAATGTTTAAGATGGAGGTAAGGATATTAATCAAAATCTTTCTGTAACATTGTAGAAATTATTTTGACTGGCAGTTAAATGATAGAATATTTACATTGTATTTCGGGTTTGATGTGTTGGTTTGAGCTTATCACATGAAAAAGGCAGGGGTGGTTTGGATGAGTTGACCTTCCTGAGGATGACTGTTATTCTGAAAATGCAGAGATTTAAGAAAATTGTGCCAGTCTCAAGTTAAGCTGTGGCTACCTTTCATGAAGAAGATTGAGGATTGAGTTTTTTTTTTTCCCCACAAATGTAGTTCCTCCATTTGCAAAATCCTGAAGGCCCATTTGATATTTTTGTAAGAACACCATGGCCTCTAAGAAACTACTTCTGCATGTACTGTTTGCGTGTGCAGTGGGTAATGTGATATTTACCTGTAGGCAATGGGCACAAGAGGAGGAGGGGTGAACAGCAGAGTGCTGCTGTTGGCATTTGGGGTGCAGAGGAATTTTTGAGACTGGTAAAAGTGGGGTGGGTGGTGGGATAAGGATTGGAATAATTATGTTTAAGAGAGGTTGTAAAATGGGGTGCACGTGTGCATTGTGAGAGAGACAGGAGGCACAACTGTTAAACAGGAGAATTTTGAGAATAGTGCCCTAAATTATTAGAAATAACACTTCTGCCTGGAGTCTGTAAATAATACCAGGTCAGTCTTTAAAATTGCTGAATACACTGTCCAAATATTCCTTCCAAACACGCTTGGAAATGTTGGACTGCCAATAACAAATAGTAAATAGCCCTAGTGATGCATTCCTTATGATTGCTTCTTCCACTTAAAGAGTACATTCATCTTTACATGAAGAAGATGAAAGTTTTAGCTATTACAGTATAACACTATATATTGCATATTTGATACATTAGACACTGACATTTGTAGCTTGTATGTCTATATAAATAGTTTACTGTGAATAAAGAGAAAAGAATATTTCAATTCTACTGCCATAAGTTTAGGGTTTGTCTCTGAGGCTGTTTTTTTTGTTTTGATTTTGTTTCATTGCTCAAGGGGGTTTTTTGTTTGTTTATTGTTTTGTTTTGGGGGTTTTTTTTTTTTTTTTTTAGTGACTCTGGGAGTAGCTTTCAAACAACACTTTAGTAATAAAAAAGAGATAACTCTGTGTTTTCTGTCTAGTGTAAGGAAGAAAGGAGGTGATGAAGATGAAACATCTGCTCTGGCATTATATGACTATAATACAAGTAAATGCCTTTTGCCCTCTGTATTTGCCACAACCTTTCCTGCTTATCACTTAAATCACTGATATTTTTTCGTCTAAAAAGCACAGTTCTTGCATCTTCCATTTTCTAGTGTTCTTCACTATTGCTGCTAAACCAGGGAGTCATTGTTATGCAACAAAAAGTATAACTTTCCAGCACTGAGGTTAAATGAACGTGAGAGAAATAAACACCGATGCATAAACACGAGAACAAGTTTTGTTTAGCAGCTAAAACCATCTTTATAGACTTTGGAATACTTTAATTCATTCTTTTTCTACAACTGTTTTGTTGAAATGTTGGTAGTTTATCAAGGAACCCTTTGAAGATGGTGTATTTTATGATCATGTGCATTTGTATGTGTGCAGCCAAGCACTCGGGGATGAGGAATTTCTTTCCTCCTTAGAAATCCCCATGACCAGGTGGAACAGGGATCACCTGAATCTGCTGCTGCCTCAGTTTCTTACCTGGGTTTGGAAGAACTTCTGTTTACTCCCTCCCCTTTGCAACTCTTGGGAGAGCAATTCCTCCTGGCTTTATTCAGCTGGTGTGGTTAGTCAAGGAATGACATTTAGTCTATAGCACTGTTTAACATTCCCCACAGGGTGAGGGGCGTGTGTGCAAAAGCTTGAAGGGGAAAGAAATCCAACAGTTCTTGCACAAAATGTGTTGTTCCTACCTACCTTTTCAGCCCTTTTTTTTCAGCCTCTCCCTCAGAATGCTTGATGGATTTCCAGAGAGGTGGAGGTTTAGACAAAATAATGCTGTACCGTGTGCAATTTTCCTTTGTGGTAATAGGACGTGCTTATTTCAAGATATTTCTGTGCCTTGTCAAAGATCTCAGCGGCTGCTTTTCAGGTTTTGACTGTGTGCACACTTCCAGAATCGTGTTTGTCTGACTGCTACAACTCAGAGAGAAGCAGTTAAAGAACCTTTTTGTGTGTGCTCTCTTGCACTGTTAAAGTGAATAAATTTTGTCATTGACTTCAAAAGCATTTCCAGGTATCAGCTTCCAGGCTTGCCTATGGATGATGACCATGTGATTTATTTTTATTTAGAGATACTGCTCTGTGACAAAGTTCTAAGGAAACAGCAAATGTTCATTTCCCCCATATTATTCCTTTGGCACCAAGTATAAAATTCCTGTGAGAGCTTGTCAGGCATTCTCAGCTCTACTGGACTTTCACAGGAACTGCAGGTATTTAGCACCACCAGACTTGGAGACAATTGTCACCAGTAAGCTCCTGAAAGATGAGAAAATAGTGACAAAGTTTGAGTACTTCGTGATTACAGTTTTGGTCTTTGTTTCTAAGTTCATATATCTGAAAAAATATATCTAGGCACAAACACAAAGTTCGATTTTGTGCAGTGCACCAGTGTGTTCCAGGAAGTGGCTGGAGATCCATCATGGTACAGATGGAATGTCATCCAGGGCTACTTTAGCAGAAGAGTTAATGTGCTGTGCCATTGTGTGCATAGAAAAACCGAGGTCTTAAATGCAATGGTCAGGCCATTCTGTACCTCTGCAAATGATTAGAATTACGCCATTTCAGCAAATTGAAAAAATGCCTTTAATTCTCCAAAACTATTTTCTTTGTCATCAGCAATGCCAAGTCTCCTTTTGCCTGGCTGGGTTAAGAGCCAAGCTGCTCAGCTCTGTCAAAACTCAGGCAATTCTGAGTGGGTGCCAAAGCAGAACTTGCTAGTCTCTAGTCAGCTTTACAGCCACAAAATGCTGAATGAATGGGATACAAGTGGCAGCTGAGGTTCACAACTCAGGATCGCAGCTCTGGGTTTCTCTACCAAAATTCCTCCTGATTTCAATTTTATGCCTCCAAGTCCTTTTTTTAGACAGAGTCCCAAGCCATGTAGCTGACATTCCTGTCAGAATATAAGCTCTATCGAGGCAAGATTGTTTCTTTCCTCACTTAAAATGGCATGCATATATATGACTGCAAAGTCTGAACAGATTATTTCTGTGAGGGCATTCTTGGGGGCCAATATGATCATTCATCTTTTAAACAATAAAACCGTGAATATTTATTCTCAAAGGATATCTTCACTGTACAGCAATCACACGGTTCTGTTTTCTGAGAAAATCTGAAGTATAAATGCTATAGACATCCTTAATGTAATTTACATTCAGTATCCAACTGTGATCTTAGAGCCAACTTCTGAGCATCTCTGTGCTTCATTGTCCCATGGCACATGCTCTCTGTGTCAAATCCTTTGTTGGCTTGCAGTCTTTTAGGCTGCACAATTTGGCAGCCTGGGTACACACAGCAGGAGAAGAATATCTAGGTGACTTACCTGGCTTGTGTCTGCATTCCCTGCTTCAGAGTGTAGCTATGCACTAAATATTCTCAATGCAGTGGCTTGAGAGTCTGCCAGGAGCTGAGCCAGACCCATGGTGAGTCCCAGGACTGTTGTTCTAAGAGTAACAGAGAGCCCAGAAGGTGCTGTCCGCTTCTCTCATTGTCAGGTGAATTGTATGTGCCACTATCAGCATCTCGAAAATACCCATTTACATCTTAGCTGCCAAATCAAGTGGATGTCGCTGTAATCAGCTCTGTGTTTACCCTAAACAGTGTGTGTCCTTATTAGTGCCTTTTCAGTCCCCTCAGACATGCTGATATTGATTGAATAAACACGGACGATAATCTCGATTAGCAATAAGCCACGGTACGCACACATCCCCTAACCTTGCTGCTACTGTCAAAAATGCTGCAATTTCATTTGCATTCATTGCCTGGGTATAAACCTCACTGGGTGGTTTTCTCAATCTGTCTCTGTATCTCCTTGAGTGCTGTGTTCTGATCTGGTTCCTGCGGGTTGGAGTCAGGGACCTGTCCCTTGTATTTCTGTTGTCCTTTTCACAAAAGTATCTCAAAGTGACGTTTTCATGAACACAAACCAAGACAGCAGCCGTGTAGCCACACACAGCCTCACCTCCCTGGTCAGGGCAGAACAGACTGAGTTCTGTGTCCAAATGGAACTGCAGGAGCAAATTGAGATAGGGAGAAAGTACCAGCCTGGGAGTCTGGCTGGGACATGTTCCATTACAACAGCCCTGGATTACTTAATTACAAGAACTGTCAGGACTGTGATTCTTGAGCTGCAGATGAAGGATCAAGTTTTGTACTTTCTAACACCATTTTACAGGCTTAGCTCTGATTCACCTGGTGATTGGAAAATCATGACCTGCTGAGCCATAAGTGTCTTAAAAGAAAGGTGTGTTTACTTGTATTTTCAGTTCCATGATGTTCTTATTACTCTATCAGTAAGGCAGCGTGTGAACAAATAAGAAGATTTCAGGTTTGGTCAAAAGATGTTGGGAACTAAGGAAAAGGCTCAAATAAAATGCCTCCATACTTGTTTTTTTTCACCCATATTTCTTTTTTATTTTCTCTGGGAATAGCACACGAAATACCCACCTGTCAAATGCTGAACTGAGCATGTGAGCTCTGTTCACTTCTTTCTCGTGTGGGAAGCACTCCCATCCATATATGACCAGTTAGATGGTTAAAGCAGAATGACAGAGGAAACATGATCTGATTTCTTTGACTTCACCGTTTGCTGTCTGCCTGCCTTTCATGGTTTCTTCATGCAAGCAAAAATATTTTGTGAAGCATAAAGCCCTGTGGCAAATGCTAATCTAACCAACAATCAAGAGAATAATTGTTTTGCAGGGAATATTCCCATTCTGTAATAGAGAACAAAAGCCTTGCAATTAAGACAACAGAGCATTAATAACACACATTTATCATTCTATATGAGGTTATTATTTCCAGTCCTTTGCAAATAGTTCTAATTTATATACCGTTCCTTACAAAGCTGTATGTTAATGTGATCTGCATTGCTGTGTTAGTATCTAGAAATATTTTTAGCATCTTGCACTATAAACTTCTCCGGATTCTTTGAAGGAGAGTGCACAACCTTGAAATTCATGCAACATACCCTTAACTTAGCCTTTCTAGCCTGATACTCTCTACTACCCTCTTCCTTGAAGTCTAAGACCTGGATTATAGTTTCCTTCTAAACCAAACCAAATCCCTTCATTTTCAACCTGGTGTTATCTGGCTTCTTCCTCCTACCCAGCTCATTTTGCCCTTCATTCTCAGACATTTCTTGCTCTCAGCTGGCTGTTTGTGCTTAGCTGTTCTGGCAGTCCCATGCTCCTACAGGAGAATCTGTGCCTTTTCCTACACCACCCCATATGTCTGGGCTATTTTTCCTTTCTTGGTCAATCCAGATAAGTTTCCATAGTTGGTTCTCATGCATAATTCCGATGTTAGGTTCTCCTTTGCTCCCTGAGACAGATGAATTTACTGGGAATGAAGCCATGGCTTCATACTGGTGTCTGTCGGCTGAAGAACCACTGGCTGAATTCAGAGGGGGGAATAACTTTCATATGTTAAAGTGCCATCACTGCTAGTCTGCAGATGTGAGTACTTAATGCAGAATTCTTACCAAAAAGGTGGCTTTGCTCCATTTTAGCCACAGTCCATATGCTTTCCATATGCACCATTCCCCAATATGTATTTTGTGTGTAGAAAGCTGAGTGGGGGTCGAATAGTTCAAATACTAGTGGAATTTACTCTTAATAATCTCTTAAGCAATGTATAATTTTTGTTTTGTAAATACTGAGGACTTGAGTGTCAAAAGTATTTAAAAATATTGTAAAATCATATATATGAATGTGGCTTGCTTATAGCTAATTTTTTGTCTTTCTGTGGCTGTTGCCGTCTAATGCAATTCTCTGGCTAAGATTAAGGGAGTGAGCATGTGAATAAATTAGTGATATTTAAACAGAGGTGTTAATTTGCAATGCATGAGCTGCTCCATAGTAACTGCTTATATGTGTGCTCTGACCTGGTGATAAATGGAAGATGCTGTCAGTTTACACCAGTTAAAGTTAGTTCAAAGAGAACAACTCCTCTTCAGAATTACTTGTCTTTTCCCCTTAGAGGGTATTTTCAGAGAGCTGATCATGAAGGAGTGCTGCTACAGACAATGTAAAAGATAATCAAAGATAAAAAATGAAGTCAGAAGTGTGACAAAAATATTTGCTTATTGGATCTAGAATAGCATTCATCATAAATTGAATGAGATAATTTTCCCAGCATGGTTATTGGTTTTGCAGAGTGGAAAGTGTGTAACATCTTTGAGATCAAGCCCTTCTATTTGATCTTCATTCCACTTGTTTAACTCCAGTTTGTTGGCATTGTTTGAGATAAGATTCAATTGTTCAGAAGTGTTTCTAGTACTGCTTTAGATACCCTTGAGTAGCTGAGGCATTCTCACTGGGATAGCAAATAGGGCAGAATCCCCAGGAGACCAACATCATTCCAAAATGGCAGAGGGAGGCTCTTGAAGTTACACTAAGTAATGTATGAAATACATGAACTCCTATCAGAAATTTCAGTTGGAAATTTTTCATTGCTAAATTGTTTGCTTGGTTCAGTTACTGGTATATCAGAAAAATTCACTACTTTTCTTAACCAGTATTTGTCAGCCATCTGTAGAGCAAGGATACAGGCAACCTTCTATTACAAACAGTTATTAAAGTAAAAAAGACTTTCTAGCAATCATTAATAACTACCTTTAAAATATTTAGTGCTCTAACTTGGATTCCCAGACCAGCTTTACCTCACTTCAGCCCCTGTGTAAAGCCCTTTGTCTTTGCCAGGGTGCAGGGTGAATTACAGGTGGGTCAGCAGACCTTCTTCACAATTAGAATTATTTATCCAGCTGTCCTGTCCTGGTTTTTATCACTTATCACTAACTATGCACATATTCATTATTTCCTCCATTCCTATGGTAAAAGAATGTGGAGGTTAGATATGGTCCCACAACAGAAATTGCAAAGAATGAAGATATGCAAGGGAAAGTCAAAGACTTCAGAACATGATATTAAATTTTTATCAATATAACCACTTGGAGGAAAAAAAAAAACTAACTCAAAGAATAAAGGGTTATGCCTCTAGAGACACAAGTTCTGTATCAATATGGAGAATGAAGGAGAAGGACAGAAGAAAGAGGTATATATGTTTATGTTTCATTTTTTGGGGTTCTTTTGTACTTTGGAAGACTGAGTTCAAATTTGGGTTTGACTGAGATAAATATAGCAAATATATTTTTGATTTTTCCTTTCCCAAACCAAAACAAATGTTTTGCTCCAGGGTATTTTTGGAATGTACAATCAATCAGTAGAAAAAGGAAAAAAAAAATATTTAAACACTATCAAAGTGTTCTTAAACATCCATTGCCAGGGAATAATGATATTCTAATGCTGCCACATAACGTAAAAGGAAAATAGGACACTTAGGGAAAGCAGCTTTTGAGATAAATTTGATGTATTTATTTTGGAGGGAAGAGAGAGAGTCATATGAGATTGTTTTATTATATTGATTGGACTTTATGAGAGCTAATAATTTCTGCATCATTATAGGAATGTGACATGGCACAGTTATATTTTTGTGCCCCTGGGAACTAGAGGGTGAAACTTGGGTGGTGGAGACAGATTCTTCCTCCACTGAGCCAATGGCAGGCGTTTGCAAACAATAAAATGGGATTTTGGCCCCTTTTTTTGGTGGGTTGTTTTTTAGAGCAGCTCCAAGAACTCATTAGACAACTGTGTGTCATTTCATTCAGTCCCATGCTAATCTAACCAAAAAGTGTGATAAAGGTTGTGTTGGAATGTTTATTTTTCTATTAATCTTTTATCTGAGGGGGTGACATTTTTTTACATTGCAGGCTCATTGCTAATTTGGTCTGTTGTTATAACCATCACATTTCTGGCTGAAGGGAACAGAACAGGCTTCAGTAGGAGCTCTCACACTGTTGGGATCTGGAATCATTGCAAATTAAATGGCGTTATGTAAGTTTGCCCTTCAGAAATTTGCTTTGGGAATTTCTAAATCCAAATAAAAAAAGTCCTTTGTTGCCAGTTAATGGAAAAGTTGCCACCAAATGATATAAAGTACATGCTGTTAGGTATTAGTGCACAGGCTCCACAATGTTACTAGGGGGCTAGAAAAGCTGGATTAGCTATCTTTTGGGAATTAATTTGTTTATATCACTAAGTACGTGGTCAACCATACAGCAGTGTGATTAGCTGCCATGGATTTCTGTTGGCACAGGATCGCTTCTACTCTGTCATGTAATTATTGTATTTTAGACAGGTTAGCAAAGGAGAATTCTTAGCCTGTAGTTACTTACTCTCCACTATCTTTTGGGGAAAAAAAAAAAAAAGAAGTAATACCTCTTTCCACTTTTATAATCTCCCATTACAGCAAGTGTTCTCTATCTCAGAAAATATATAAAGACCAGATTTTGCCCTCTGGATGCCTGCAACTTAGTGGTCAATCTGTAAAGCTCCTGTTAAGTAACAGAGTGACTTCTCAGTATTTTTTTGTCCTTCATCTCTGTTCCATTTTAAGGATAAGGATCTAAGTATCTGAGTAGAAGCAAAATGAACTACAAAATGAGCTACAGCTGATACTTTTGTTCTCTGAAGTCTGGATTAGTATAACTTTGTTTGGTTTTCTCACGTATTATGGGCAATTTGTCAAGTAGATAACATTAGTAGAATTGTAGTTTTAAAACACTTCTGATCACAATCTATGTGGCTGCACTAGGAATGTGGAAAAAGTTGTAAATTGGTTATTACCCTGAGTGCAATTTCAATATAAAAAAATTCCTCTTAAAGTGAGACAGAAAAATGAGAACTTAAATCAATGAGAAGGTGTGTGCTGACTGTTCAAACATGAGGTCTCGTTGGTTTCTATGTTATTTTTTGTGGAGGATGAGAAGGATCACAGCCCATTCTCTTGCTAAATAAAAGGTCCTAAATTACTGAGCCTGCTCTGTCCCAGCATATGAACTGCCTGCGGTGGCCTGGGGCTTGTTTCCTGCAGCAGGAGGGGGGAAAGCAAGGACAAAATTGTCATTGATGGTTGGCCAAACTCTCATCCCCAACAACACAGTGTCAGGGACACCACGTTGGAGACTGAAGATTTATATATGTCCAATTTGACCTTGCCGTGCGTTGAGCACAAAACCAGGTCCTCTCGGGTGTGAATTGTAATCCTCTTTAAAAGGACAAGGTGACGCCTGAAGAACAAAGATAGGGATGTTAATGTAGGACCTACACATTCAGTCATTTGTTTATTACTGAGCACAGTGGAGTATCCTGAATATACGGTGTCCAGGGCTGCCTGAATTCTATAGCATATTGTGTGTACAGTATTCTGCACAGCCTGGCAAATGTTAGTGAATTCAGTAGCACTTCTGTGGCAGTAATGACATGTAACCATCTGTGATTTCGCACCTGCAGAAGCCAGTGTCAGCTGTTGAAGTTCAGCAGCCCTGGCTTTGCATGAATTTATTGCCAAAAAACTCGCTCATTTACTAGCCGTGGAATTCAGATAACCTTTTCAGTGAACTTAAAGCTCTTGCATATTATCTGGCAAAACAACAGTTCAGAGAGTAAATCTCTACCAGGGTGCCTTTCTCGGGAAATACTGTTTGTACACTGCGGTGCTTTTATAGAGTAAATAAGAAGTTTACATAAAACTGGTAGCACTGCTGGGCCTGGGACACTGCTTAGTGCTCCCACTGGTGCTGTGGCCTTTTCATGCAGGCATTGGATGGATGCACCCAGGGAGAAAAGCTCCCCTCTGAAATGTGGAAAGGGAAAAGGTAAACAGAGGCACAGAACGGCGAGCTGGCTTTACAGGCTGTACTGCAGCACCATGGGGAATTCAAGATTAAAATCTCTCTCTCCATTTTCCCACCAGCGCCTTAAACACTACTTTATACCATCTGTCATGAAAATGAACAGGATTGGCTGCTTTCTTCAGATTCTGCTAGCAGGCACTCACATGAAATGATTTTATATAACTAACTGCAGAATAAATAAAACTTTGTTTATTCTACTAGCAAGAGCAGTTCTATTAAATGGGAACAGATATCAGCTGTTTCTTACCAGAATGTGTGCTGAGCTTGATATTTCTCACATGACTACCCAGATTCATCACAGATGTCATTGTATTACTTTCTTTATCCTTTTACAAAAGACTTTGGTGGAGATATGCAGACTTTATGGCTGGCAAAAACACCATCATCCTTTTCACTTGAGTCCTACTGCATGGGCAAAATATGCAATAAGGGGATGAAGGGACATGACACATGGCAGATCATTCAGTCTCTATGCCATACTTATGGGGCAAGTGCTTTAGATTTTAGGGTGAATAAAAAAAGGAAAAGGATATTTTAAAATCTTGCTAACATTTCCCATCTTCAAAACCTGTTTGTTTTGTCTGGAAAAGTTTTTGCTAGGAGGAACATGAAGTAAGAGGTTATTTTAAACCACAATTTTCTCATATTTTAAGTTTTTCCAACATGCTAATAAAGTCCCATCAGATACAGTCCAAAGTATTCTTCTTTCCAGTGGGACAATTAAAAAGGTTCAAAGACAATTATGATTTTTGAGTAGTGAATGAATCAAAAAATATTAGTTGCAAAAATTGGCCTAATGTAATGGCAGTTTCCTACATGATGACAAATGTAATAGCTTTGCCCAACTTACTGACATCAGATAAATGATCATTTTTCCTAATTCCTGCTATTATGTGATTTAAAGAAGAAACATAGATTTCCAAGAACACACAAAATGAATGAATGATTTTCTTTATCGTGGAGACTGGGGGGAAATCAATTTGTTTAATAATAGTTGGGTAAAAAATGATAATGGTTTAAATGATCTTAGTCACAGCCTTTGAAGCTGTGCTATTTCAGCTGCAGAACAGGAAATGATCTATGGCCTCTGGAGGAGCAGGCAATGTAGAAGGGAAGAGCCAAGAGAAAGGCACAACTCCACACTGGGACAACTCAGGCAGAACTCATGGAAAGTTAACTATAAAGAATCCACATTAAATTATTTAAATCTATATCTGTTCCTTTAGCCCTAATTAGGTTGTTTGCAGTGCAAGATCTTACATGTGGAACTATTGAAAATATGATGAGTTTTGTAAACCTATCAAAAGAACAGCCCCATGGCTTTTAGAACTAGGAAAATCCCTTGTCTTGTGTGCTGAAGTGTCAATGCACTTCTCTGAGTATTCTGATAGACCCCGAGATTGGAGGCTTAATTAGTTGTTAACTCTGTTGATTAAAGGACTCGTTACTAACACCTAAGAACTGGATCCTATTGACAATTTGTTTCTAGTACCGTAAGTTATAACTAAAACTTTTTTCCTGTAGTTATTACAGAGCTGCTTCTCCACTTCCCGAAGTAAAGATCCTAATGGATGTAATGAGTATTTATAGCTTAAACTGTAACAGTGCATAACCTCTAGGATCAATGTAATTAAGGGAAATCGATAACAATAACAAAATTTCAATGTGGCAGCATTTAACCAGGAGTTGGTAGGGCCAGTACCATGCAACACGTCTTCAAGATCAACTTGAATCTTTTTCTGTGCTTGTGGTATGGTGGCCATTGTTTTGGAAGTGGCTGTAAGGTAAAATTAAAACCATGCTCTGGTACTGTGAATGTATTTATTTGGTAGAAATAACATTATGACTTTCCATACTGCATTTATTGTTTTAAAACTGTGCAAGAGCCTACTATCTCTTCTGAGGGAAGTCAAAGGTCTATGAAGCTTGCACTCTGAACACAACTTTGATAATTTGTCTTTTTAAGGAAGGATGGGACAATATGGTTTAAATACTTCAGCAATCTTAATGTTTGCTGCTAGTTTTTCTTCTGTAAGTAATAGCGAGCAGTTTTTTCTTGATCTAATTTTACTGTAATTGAATTTAGAGAATGTTCTTGTAGGGAATGTTCTGGACCTGCTTGCTGCATCTCACTTTGTGTCCTGGCCTTTTTGTTTCTTTCCATTCTCCAAAGTCTACTTCTTAACTTTTGTAATGCATATTTTTCACATTCTGTGCCATTTCTTACTCTTTCAGGTCACTGAAGTGCTTGGGATCTCCCGAAGTTTCTCTCTCACTAAAATGAACACACTTCTTGCACACTGGGATAATTGCACTTGAGTCATTAATAGTTTTACACCTGCTACCTGTGCTACCTAACCCTGCAGCTCATGGAGGTTATTGGTCTTGAAAGTAGGCCTTTGTCTTTATTTTACTCTTCTCTGCCTTTCGCTTCTCAGAATGTTGTTCTCTCATCAATGCCTTCTTTCACTGCCCTCTTCCTTTCTGTAGGTTTTAATCAGATCACAGACAACTTTCTAGGCATAATTTCTCCAAGTCTTGCTGCTCAACAAAGCTGTTGTGAGGTTCTTATTAGTTGTTTAACACTTCCTGTTCCTCCTGCTCATTTCCTACAAGCCTTGCATTAGCATATACATTCATCTCACGCTGACTTGTTTTTCGGCTTGAGATTCCTGGAAAGAAAACCATCATCTGAGTGCTCAACTCCTTTCTGGTAGTTCCTAGAATTTCATACCATCTACATGATTATACAATTGGACAAGGCCAGGCAAAAAGGTTAGATCTGGAAGTTACTGTTTTTCATGACTAATATACACAATAACTGAAGTAACACGGCGCTATTTTTTTATAGAGGCAGAAAAAAAATCTTGGTTGTTGATGCCTGTGTAGGCACTGACTTTTAGAAGTAACTGTTCTAAGTAGCACTGTCATCCCTTCTTCCTCTTGTGTCTCCTACAATGGCTTTTGTGTAACAAGATCAGGGGTTAAGTTGAATCAATTATCACCCACTTTTTGTCCTTTCCTTAAATACTTAGTCACTTGCTCTGAAAAGGAAGTCAAGAGGCAAACAACTGAATTTATTCCTAGATGCCATGTAACAATTGAAGGGTAAATCCTTTCCTCATCTTTTAAGCTTTCCCCAGCCCTTTACCAGAAGAGAGCATTGTGGTTATTATCTAAGTCATAGTTATTTGAGATGAATATTGCTCAAATAGGATATAAAAATAACACTCTGCGAGATAATGAGGTAATCGGAAAAAGTTAATGCAATGTGGTTGAAACGAGTGATCCAAAAAAATTGGACAAAATTGTTTCATGACATGACTCATGTAACTCATCAGACTGCTAAATACCCAGGTTTTCTTTTAAGCATCTCCAGTATTTACAGAAATAAAGTTCATATAATTCTAACTAACACATGAGCATCATTAATATAACACAGATCTAGCACAATAAATTCAGTGGGCCAATTGCAGCACCATGTATTTATTACCTAGATAGGTATTTAAGATATCTGCTAAGTAAGGTTATCTCAAGTTTTCAACAAGAAGGTACGATGAGAGATACAACCCAGAAAAATGCTTTCTTCATAACACTGTCAACATGCACCCCAAATGAACACCAAAATAAATAGTTTCGTGAAACCTTTCAATTTTTTAATAAGTCAAAATACACTTTTCTGACAGTATAATTGCTTTTCATACTGGGCCTTAAATCTCCACTACTATAAAAGAATAATGCTACAGTAGATCATTTGTGAAAACTTAATGAAAACTGAGTTAGTGAACCTCAGAGCCAGTAGACCTTGAAATTCACTTTCAAAAACTAATTTGCAGTAAATGTATGAGAAACATATTTAGACATGATAAACTTTCAGTCCTCTGTTAGCTAGGTGCAGAAGTTTATCTTGATTAACTATTTTTTCTTTTAATTAATCATTCATGGAGGTAGCCAAAACATTGTGGATTGCATGTCCACTAGTGACACTCATCCAACAAGAGCTAATTTATTTATTTTTTCTTAGCTTGCATAAATAATGTAATATGCCAAATCATGGTACTTCTTCAGTAGCCTTTGATTTCTGTATCTTATTGATTACTGAAGATCCATGGGGTATCTTGATTATAATTTCTACAAGTCAGAAAATATAAACTGTGCTGGAAAACAATAACTATTTGAAAGCTCTAAGCAGCAATTTTATGTGGACATAAATGCTTCACATTGCCATCAATCTGTATATAAATTGTAACAAACACAGTCGAGAGATCCTTCACACTCTTGCTCAGCATTCTGCTTCCTCTGGAGCCCTTGTGTTGGAGGGAAATGAGAAGGGAGCTGCTCTGGTTTCTATGGGAGATCCATGATAAAGGAAAGCACATGATTTCAGTATACCAATCTATTTTCCATTAAACAAGAACAGGTTAGCTCAGAAATGTTTGTGCTCGGGAGTTCTGCAGTAATGCAGAATAATGCATTGTGCAGAGTAATGCACCCTCTTAAATGAGCTTCCTACCTCTGAAAGTGAACTGCACTTTATTTTTTAAAAAAAATTATGAAATGTGCAATTTCAACTCTTATCTCAATTTTTTAGTGCTCAAGGTGAAATACTCTAGCCTGGAGATGTCTGGCTTTCTGACTGGCAACTAGGCACAAGTTTTCTGTGTTTCCTTCTAACTGCGAATTCCTCACTTCCTTCCAGGACTTGCATCAGCTGCCCCTGCAAATTGCAAAGCATGGAGTGAAGGTTTTGCTGGTGTCAGAGGGATTTATCTCTGGTTTACTGGGAATGGGTTGCAGATGGGTTATATGGGGTTTAAGATGATAAAGTTCCTGTTCTTGGAATAAAAATGATGCTTAGAAGATGCCACTGTGATTAGCTACTTATTTCAGCTTTCAAAATCTCTTTCGTAGCATATGAGAAAAATTTAAGGTCAAAAGACCCTGGAACTCCAGGTTTACAGTCCAATAGGTTTCCATGGCAAACCTTTTGTGCATTTGCTTTCTCAATAGCTTTTCTAAATGTAGGAGGGTGCAATCATTGGATTACCAGAGGAAGAGAAGGAAAGCACAGATATGTTAGTTTTGTTACAAGGAAATCAAGTTCTGTTTAGCTTGGCTCACTGATAAACAGAAATGATTAGATTTTATTGTCTGATCCATTGCCAAGCTTTCAGTTCTGATAATAATAAATAATGGTGAACAGTTACACAGCCATAGCCATCAATAACTCAGCCCTGCCTGAAGATGAATAATATATGTTTAGCCTGATTTTAAAGATGAAGTAAACAAGATGAATGCTTTTCCCATGGTCACAAAGGAAGATAGGATAAAGACTGAGTTGTTTCTCAGACCCATTCCTCATCCACAAAGTCTTCATTAGTTTCTTGGTTAGAGCTGCCATGGGCTTTAAGGTACTTTGGCACATCCAGATGCAATAGGTGATTTCTTGTTCTGCTGTAACTCCTTGCACCTGTATCAGTTAACTTGAAATCTGCTGATAAACTTTTATAACCATCTTCTACTTGATCTTGTGTCTTACATTTCTACGGAGGGATTTCTTTTTGAATGACAGCTCTTTCACTAGTCAGTGCAGTAACAAACTGATCAGTGAGAGTCTCGTGTCCCTGTTTCATTACAGTGCTGGGAGGTTGGTTTGTAGGCCAGTGGTCCATTCCTGTTCCCATTGTGTTCAGTGACAAAATTCCATTGTAATGAGAGGCAGCAAGACCTGACCCCTAGGCTCAGGCCAAAAAAATACATGAATATGTTTACCTTTAATGTAAAGTTCCTCCTCCCTATCCCTGCATGCCTTTAAGGAGGTGAATAGAAGCTGGTTTAGTGAAATGAGGCTGAACCACCCCTGAGTAAAGTGTTTAATATTTACAACAATAAAGCATTGCGGGTCCAAGTCATTGCTTTGTAATAAAGAAAAAAAAGAGTGCACACAAATGCATTTCTTGCCAAATCATCCAAGACTTAAGTGTTCCTTTCTCTTTCTTAATTGGATAGATAATGCCCTAATCTGTTTGGTATTGTTTCACTTCTATCTATCAGTTGCTTAAAAATACTGAAACAAGGTTATCACAAAACTGCAGATTTGCCCAGCTTTGTAGTCCAAATGGAAATGATTTACTGAGAATGTTTTTCCAATCACTGTTCTTTAATCGGCTCGAGTGGAAATAAATGACACAAATCAGTTGCAATTTTTGTGAAATTCTCAGTGTAAGGTATGTCATGGTGATAAAGTGGGTGTGACTGAGAGGGATGTGTTTTAAATAACAGGTATCAGCAGGATACTATAGTGACCTCCTTTCTCAGGCTGCCATGGAACTCTCCTGTCAGCCTTTACCCACTGCTGCTCACAATTAGCAATGTGAACCAAAATTACTTGTCCTATGAACTTCTTTGGGTGAACATTTGGATTTTCTTATTTTTTTAGTGGTTTATAAAAATAAGTATAAAGTAGGCATGCTTTCTTTACTTTTGAAAAGTCTAATAACAGAAGGAGAACTTCTTTCTCATAAACCAGAGTTAATTTCATGGAAAGAGAAAAAAATGTCGCTAAATTCCTTACAGAAGACTGATTTATCTAAAAATACTTTTTTTTTTTTAAATACCTCCATATTATAAGCATTTCCCAAGTAAAAAAATTAAAAGGGGGTTATTCTGTTAGCAATGTACTTTTATCTACTGATATTGAGACAGCACATCATAAATTTATGTATCAATCAATCAATCAATCAAACTTCTAGAACCATTTGAGTTTCACAGAGTTGAAGACATTCCAGTGGCTTTTTATTTCCCACCACTTGCACTTGGGTGGTTGCTGCTGCACTCAGCAGGAGTCCTCTGTCTCAATCCAAGCAAAGAACCAGGCCTTGACATCCTTGTTCTTGGTTTATGGAAGCACGTGGAAGAAAGACCTTCCCAGCATGCACAAAATAAAACAAATTAAAACCACAATGGGATTAAAGTAATGCCTCTTATTGATTTCACCTATTTAAGTACAGATCCAAAATAAAAAAAACTAGAAATAGTTTAATGAGTTGGTCAGCAATCCATCACAGAGAAGAAATGGGATTATATGCCTAATCATAGAGATATTGCTGTCAAGAGTAGGTGTAAACTGCTAAAGGTGAGGTGAAGAATGTGGGTTTTTTCTATGACGAATATTGGCTGGCACATTCCTTGGTGGCACAGGAGAGGGATAATGCAATATATATTGCTTTTTAATCTTTTCATTTCTAAAAGAGCAACAATCCTGGCATTTGTACAGCACCATTAAATTGCGTTTTCAGAGCTTATCAAACAGTTGAATATGCAAAGCATCATTTTATGGTTACCTGCTCCTCCTGCTCTCAGGTTTAGAGTTATTGACAAGCCTCCTGACATCCAGGGCATTTTTCCTCGGTTCTTTGACACATATAATACTGACACATCCTGGAAATCCTTCCAGACAGCACCAGCCATGGCATGCAAAGCTGGCCTTTAGCTGGTTTCTCTTGCTATTTGACCTGGGATTTAAAACCTTTAGACATGGCATATCTCAGATTCAGAATAAGAGACCACGGTAGGACTCAGAGTGACTGGCAACAGGGAGGAAAACAGTTTCCCGAGGAGTAGTGCCTGCACTGGGATCCAAACTGTGTCAGTGTGATTTTGGATATAAAAAAACTTTCAGTCCTAACTTAAGCTGTCTGAATCATCCTTCCAGATCCAGGAGCATAGTTTGCAGGTGTGCAAATTAGGCAGCTTGGTTCTTAAAATAAGATGTGTGAATATGGCCTAAGTGCCTTAAAGGCAACTCATTTTTGTTCATCACTGCTAATTGCTAAGTGAATTTCAAGGTTCTTCATTGTGCTAATTACAGGATAGCAAGAAATCCCAGAATGAATCTCTGTGAATTCAGAGAGCAGCGCTGTCACTGTACGCCTCAGTCTTTAATTATGATAAAATTACAATGGGATTGCCTAATTTTGAAAGTTTGGTTTTTGAGGGGGAAGAAATTAGACCCAGTTCCTGTCCCTGGTGCAGCAGTAAGGAAAACTGCAGTTGTGTGCCAGCCTTGTAGCAGGCTGAGTCATCCTTCAGATGATCAGCTTCATTACAGATGAGGACAGATGAATCCAGCGTGGAGGTGGTGTTTGGCTCACTTCAGAGTTCCACACCCCTGCAAATCTTCTCTCTGTGGCCTACATCCACTGGTGTACAGAAATAGATGGGTAACTCTTATTCCAGGATTAGTTCTACTGAAGCTGGAAAACACAAAGTATTCAGTTTTCTCTGCTGTAAGAGGCACACACTGAAGAACAGTTTTGGAAAAGAACCTGCTTTGCATTAGAATGGAGGGAATCATGAATTTTGATTGCTGTGGAGAAGTCATTTCCAAGAATTCAAAGAAATGGTCTGTGGCCATCAGTTCCTGCAGGCACATGTACAAACACAATTGAGTAAGGTAAATAAAATACTGACCACAGATATTACTGACATTGCAAATTATTTTTTTCCAATTTGTTCAGGGACCTTTAATTTATAGGAAGTCTCAGATACATTTCTCAGTAAGTCAGTAGCCTGTGGGTCAGTTAAAATTATGCCGTTAAGTTAATGTGGCAAAGAGAAAGAATCACTGCAAAAATAAAGTAGATTCTAACATATTCCATGATAATAATGAGGCCTGATCTATATTCCCTGTTTTGAGCAGCTGAGTAATAAACCTTGTTGAGACTTTGCTTGATTGATAGATGGCTTCTATCCAGTGACTCCAGATAAGACAGTAGGGAAAAAGCAGCACAAAAACAAAAGGGGAAAAAAATAAAACTGATCTCAGGCTGTTATGGTCTGATGGCTCAACGTGCTACTGGTGTCTGCCAGCATATTGATTCTTCACATTTGATAGCACTAAACTGGCACTTTTACCAGCTGAAAGGATGGGATCAGGAATGACAGAGCAGAGGGAATCAGTGCCTAGTTTCTGTAGCTTCAGGGCAAACAAATTGCATGGCAACGATTCACTTTTGATAGGGATAAAGGAACCCAGTGAAGTTGACCATTGGTTACTAACCTCGTGTTTTACAGGAAAACCTTTGAATGATTTTCTGCTTGTTGTTGTTACTCAGCTTTGCAGAGATATTATTATTCAGAGTGAACTCACAGGGTTCTCTGTGTGAGTGTTATTGGCAAGTTTACCAGGTGTGTGTGTTCATGTGGTATTGCTTGGGCAGAGAAAAGTGTTGTAAATCAGTATTTTTGTATATAAACGAAACACAATTGGCAGTATATTCTACACAAAGTGGTGACTATGTTTGAAAGAACTGTAGGACAAAAATGATTAATTTAATTTACCAATTAGACCTCACAAATAATTTACAGCATGAATTTTGTTCAAATTTCTACAGGATTAATTTGGATTCCCTCTCCCTGTGTATAGAAACTCCACTTCATAGCACTGGGTGTCCTATGCATGGAGAGAGAACAGAATATTACTGAGAGTATCTGCTGTATAAATGGCACACTGGTTTATATTCAGGAGCTGTAGTAGATATGAATGAAACTCTTGAATCACATTAATTTGTATTGGGGTTTTTTTGTGTGATTTTAATTGGGTAAATGTTGCTTGGAAAGTGTGTTTAGATATCTTATACTAGAAACTGTGCTGTGTTACTTACAAGGGGTCATTCCTGTTCCTGGATTTTAAAAGGAAATATCATTGTCCTCCGATTATACATCATGATTAGCATTCACATTAAAGATCTTTGAATTCTTCCCAGCTTTCCCCATGAATAGTTTAGTTTGCTGCTTAGGAATGTATTATACTATTGGATGTGTAGTTGAGGAAGATGTAATCAGGTCAGAGATACATACACATACCTTAAAAAAAAGCCATTCAGACAACATTCCTCAGATGTTGCAAATAGTCAGATTTTACTATAAATGAGCAGTATCTAGCAGTGTGCAAGGAGTAATGTGGGAACGTTACAGAAGGCTGTATTTCCTGTGTGTGGGTTAAAGATTTAATCCTTTATGTAAGATGAAAGGCACGGTAGGTTTCTGAAAGGGTATATGCATTCACTGAGCCAGGGAATAATTATAGCACAGTGAGTTATAAAATTGATGTTTCTATGTTCAGTTTCATTGTCTTGTTGTAGCCTGTGTCTTAATGGATTAATTATCCCTCCATTAGTGTGTTTACTCTGGGAGGTGGAGTAGTACCCGCTTTCATTTATCTGACTTGTTTTTTAATTCTTTTATGAAACTTGCTTTTTATGAAATCATTTGATTGCGAAATTTCCATTTCCTAGATGATTAAAGGTGAGGGGAAGAAGGAATAGCTGCTTCAGATTTGATTTGTATCCAGTTTTTATTGGTTCTATTCAGGATTCAGATTTTTGTAGCATTGCTGATGTGGGTATTTAAAGATAAAATTGTAATTCATAACAGGGAAATTATATATGTAAATTGTTTACATTTTGCTATAAACACTTGCTTGTTTGTCTTACCACATCCATTCTCTCACTGACTCAGTCACCTAATGTTTCTTGAGACTACCAGGTGCTGGGCTTCGTGGTGTCAGTCTCAGCAGTTGTTATCTGATGTTTCAGTCTGTCTGCCTTGGAAGCCTTTGAGGGCCTTGGACCTTGTTGAGATGATTGCTCTCTCCCCTTTGTCCATCCTTCCAGGAGAAATACCATCAGAGTGAGATTGTCAAAACAGCTGCCTGAGTATTGATTCAAGGAGTACAGGCAAGGCTTTAAATGAGCTGCAAGAACAGCAGATCTGAAAGGCTGGAGCATTGCTCTGCTTATCCAGCAGCACCAGCTCCTCTCCTTTCTCCATACAAGTATGCTTGATAAAAAGATGCAAAGAATTCCAACCTCATTCCAGCTTCTTACAGATTTCTTCCATTTCTCTGTACCTGCTCTTTCTGTTCCTTATTTCTGGCTGCTGGTTGTATTTAGTGTTGGTGTCAAAGCCAGTCTGAATCCTACAGCAATGAAAACTTCCTTTCCTTCATGGAATGAAACAAAGACTCACAATAAGCTCTTGCTGTACCAGTTGCTCTAAACCAAGTCTAGGCTTTTTGCACACATTTCTAACACAATGCACTGACAACTTTATTAATATTGACATTAATTTTGCAGGTTTCAGTTGCGTGCTAAGATGAGGGGTTTGATGTGAGACTGGATCGTGTAAGGGAAGATTACACAAGGGGAAACATTGGTTCCTTTTACAAGCATTCATTTCTGCCAGGGCGTGAATCTTTGGTACCTGCTATACATCAGAAGCAGCATTCCTGGTCCTGTGGACAGAAAATGTCCACAGCAGGGTTTGCTGTGGGACTGGAAGAGCATAGATGAGGGATGCCTCTCTCACTTTTCAAGGCACTCTCTGGAGGAGCACACAGGAGAGCTGGACTCCCTCCTGGGGCTTTTCCCTTTGCACATCCACCATTGTGCAGTGCGAAGGAGCCTTAAATACCGTATTTGATTTCATTATATATCATTATACCTCCTTTAAAATAGGCAGGCTGTTGATAAAGAAAGAAGCATGCATTCCATTATTTCTTTAAATAACAAGAATGAACTCTTCAGCACCAGTGAAAGCAGACCATATGCCTTCCCTTTGGGTATCCCTTGGCACTGAGGTTCTGGCATCACAGTCCTTCGTGTAGAAGCCAGCAAAAGATGTTTAATGGCTTTCAGACTCCGAAATGAGTTCTGCGGCCATGTGTGTCCCTCTCCAGTTGTCTGAGGAGATGAGCTTGAATTACAGCTCAGCCACTGCTGCCAAGTACTTTCCATTATTCCAGCAGACCAGGTTGCCAAGCAGGATTTATGGTCCTTTTAACTCAATATCAGGCGATGGAGCAGCATTGTGTGATACAGGCTGTATACCAGATATTCTTATCAATGGAACAGGACTCTCTAAAATCAGGGAGATAATCAAGTCTGTAACTCTCACATTGGTAATTGGCACCACTCAGAACACAGTTAAATATAAAAATACAAACTAGGAGCGTGGAAGAAATGACTTTGTTTTTGCTGGCGATTAAGTTACTATGCAGATCATACAAATTGCTTTCACATTAAGATTTTCTAACCTCCTTCCTTGCCCTCTGTCCATGAAGTTTTGAATATGCCTGCAATACAGTAGCTCTTTTGATTGGGTACAATCTTGATAATTACAACTGAATATTATTTTTAATCAGTTGTGATCTGAGACAAAGCTGGCTTTTGTGTTGCTAATAGTGATGAAACTCTGAATATATTAGGCTTTATTTTTCATTCCTATGAACAAAGAGATAGTTATGATATAGAAGTAAACATTTACATTCAGCTATAAAAGAACAATTGGGGGTTTTTTTTGTGATATTCGTAGTTTAAGACTCAGTTTTAGCACGAACCAGAAGCCCATCTTTCTGGTTATTTATAGGCAGGGAGGAAAAAAAGGCAAATCATTTTAGAGTGGTCTACATATATTTGCAGAAAAGATAAGCTATATAACTGCCTGTGCTGTTGTATCTACTAATTTGAATATAATGAGCAAACTCTCACCTCACAAAAATTGGGTCCTGGGGGTTAACATATTAGCTTTTTATCTCCAGCACTATAAAAAATGTCATTGCCATGAAGCTAATTATATTAAATAGTTACAGATATAAAATACATTGGAATAGTAGTTTAATAAGCAGACAAAAATAAATGGCATTGCAGCTATAATTTTCTTGATTCTGTTTTTCCCAAATATTACTGATTTATAAGATGTTTTGAATGTCCTTGACAGGGATACAAGTAGCACTGCTGACCTTTAGTGTAAGCTCAAAAACAACAGCTGTAAACCACAGGTAAATTAGAACATGGCTTATGTCAGTGTGATTACAGTACCTTTGTATAACCAAATAAAAATAAGAAACAATAGACCAAAGAGCAACATTTGTTCTTTACTGTTCACCATGAAGTATTCAAGTATTGAAGCAAATTATTCTTGTGTGATAAATAACTGCTGGTGGATTTTACTGGGTGTTGGACATGGCTTCGAAAAACAGTTTATGCAGTGAATCCTTTTAAAATCTATTTTGTTTCCTGGGTCTGTGCTAGACACAAGCTTCAATATCCTTTATGCTATCTATGAATCTTCTCAGATTCCAAAAAATCCCTTTAATGGCATATCTGGTGCTCACTATCATGAATACATGTATGTTTTTCCTCTTCTATTTCATCTTATTGCTTGAGGAAAAAGGCATTGCATTTATGTTATGAGGCAATCTAACTAATGGTTAAATTAGTGGTATTCAGGGGACACCAACTAAAGCTAAATTTGTATTGATGTTTACAGTTTCCATTAGATTTCTGGACGACTAAAGAAACCAATTATTAAGCTGATATAATGAGATCTGATATTCTTATGTTATTCTACCATCTCAGACTGTGCTGAGAGAAGCCATCTCAAGTTCTGAAAAAAAAAAAAAAAATCCACAGAAAATACACTCCCAAATGTACTAAACTCTTAGATAAATAAAACATAACTCGAGCAAACCTGTACTGGAAGCTCAACTACTTTCCCACAGCCGTGTCAGTTTTCATAGTGTGTTCATGGTTTGCTAGTAACTCCATTTTCAAATCTGTTCCTTTGGTTAGCTTGAGCTGGGTTTAAACTTAAAGAAACCCTAAAATAACCTGCAAAGAAAGACTATTTCCTCTTCACTTTATTAGGAAGGGCCTCAGAGCTGCTGCTTTCTCCGTGCCCCTTTCTCTGCAGCACTGGTGAGCAGCATCTGTAAGGTTCCATGAGATGTTTGCCACCGTGGCTGTGGGGAGTGAATGCCTCACACATTTTCTGTGGACCGTCATTTTCTGTCCTAAATTGCATCCATTTGACTTATTTGCTGTTATTTTTATTTGAAGCAATAGAAAAAATGAGGTTCTGGTAACATACACTGGGGCTGAAAAGGACAGTTTTCAGTGAGGAAGCCTTTGGGGATTTTCCTGTTTGGAGGAATTAGGATTTGTTCTTCTATGGCAGCACTCCTCAGAAATGTAGGACTTCTTTTCTCAGTTCCATGGAGCCATTTTGGTCTTTTATGTCAGCTTCAATTTCCCTTCCAGAGAAGTTTTAGTGGTTAAAGGATGTCATATTAAAGGTGATCAGGGGGAGGTTAGATGACCTGCCTGTGGATTTTGAAAAGTGATATGAATTTCTGCCTGGTAGTTTTCTTCTTTTTCCTTCTCTGCCTTCCTGGAGCACCTGTGAGTGGAGGACAGGCATTGAATTTTGGGCACTGCAGGGGATGGGATCACCTCCATCCTGGTGCCCATTCACTGGCAGAGATCCTTACGTGAACGGATTCCCATCCCCACCACGGGCAGGTCTGTGGGAAGACCTGGGCCTGTGGAGATCTCTGGCTTTGTGCACACTATTCATTGTGCTCCTTTGACTCAAGGGCTGCTTTGGTTTGTGTAATTTTACAAGCTACTGAAGCAGGACCTATTGATATTTAAAAAATAATTAAAGCAGTCAGAGTATTGAGTATTAAAATGCTGCCTTTATGCAGTATCTACTTTTCATATTACAGCATAAGATTTTCACTCTACTTTTGCTATTATGAATCCATTACATGTAAATGAATGAATACTATTGTTAATAACCATTTACAGCATACAGTGTTAAAGCTCCAAAGGAGCTATTAGAGTTTACTGTATGCTGTGAATATATATGAAGAACAATACACAGACCTCAGCTAAACCGTAATGAGTGCACTGACATAACATCAGCTCTGAAAGGAATCTAAGACTCCATAGCATGTGAATGGCAAAATGAAGAAATTCAGGGTCCAGAGTCCTCTTCTTTAAGTCACCCAGCTCCAGTGCAGTGTGAGGGGTGTCACTATGGTATCAGTTGTGCAGTGCTGCTGGTAATGGAGCGTGCCCCGATTACCTCTTGTAGGGTTTGGTTCACTGTGTCACCTCCTGCAGTGCTGGGATGGTCCCCACGTTTGGGTTATCCTGCAAATCAGCATGAAAACTCTACAGGGACATTCATAGCCTGTCTGGTTTGGAATATTCTAGAACACAGTCTAGGTTTTGTGTATGTAGCTGCATTTGTGTCACAGGAGTGTAATGTGTCTCTCTAGCAAACTTAGAGATAACACCCGCAGTAAAGGTACAGATCTAAGTTCAAATAAGGAATAGGCTTACTTCAAACCACTGCAATGTGAATTTCTCCTGCTTCTAAGACCAATCTGGAGACAATTTATTTGGAGGTGAGATACCTTTTGACTCTTTGTTGGTTTGTTCTAACACTCCAGTGACAAACTTTATGGTACTGCCTCATTACCAGAGTGGTAGGGAACAGCTCAGAGGGAGCAACAAGAGCTCACAAATTGCCTGTTCTTACATCCATTAGCCTGACCAAGGACTTCCAGCTCCTACTTTTTCAATTATATTTTGTGCTTTAGTTTATTGCTTTTGATTGCAGCATTAATCTGTTCTGGAGGAAATGTACTGAAATTCTTCATGTTCATTGACCACACTTAGGAATTACTGGAAATGAAAACTTAAATGGCTGTACAAATTTGGAGCTAATTTCAATACCTTTGGCTTTTAACATTCATTTTTAAAACTTTTCTCCTTGGTGATGTTTTACTGACTTCCCAAAATATAAGCCAGATTATTGCTAGCTGGCACAGAGTTTCATGATGAAGGTCACTAAGGTCATCCTTTAATTTTAAATTCCTCTGAGCTAGTTGTAGCTTCTGAAAGTTTCCCGAGAGCCAGGAGCACTATCTTACAAGCAATCCTTGTGAAGTTAGAATCCTTGCTTTTCTGAAATGCAGGTGGAAGGCAAGTAGAAAGCAAAGTTTTGATCTTTGGAATCCAGACAGAATTCTCAAAACACAGACTGCTCCAGAGGGTGATGTTGCCCAGAACTCTCTGGCTGTCCATAGCTGTGTCCTGCAGAACTGAGTTCTGAGCTCCAGTGGCTCGGTAAAGGCAATGGTGACATTACATTTGAAGTTTTAAGAACCGATTTTCCTTCATATGGAAAAGGTGTAATTCTTCCTCTCATGACGTCAGAACATGAATTAAACTGGTTAAGCCAAAGAAAGGATAATAAAATGCCCATAGGAATAAAAAAAAAGAAAAGGGAATGTCTCTCTGGTGTCAGTGATAAACTTCTTCAGGCCAGAACATGAATGAAATGGAGGGGCTTTGCAGCAAAGCTACTTTCCTGTTTGAGCATTAGTTGAAATAAAAACGTAACAAATGTGCAGACAGAAACTTGCCATATCGACCATTAATTTTTATAATTCTGGGAGGTATCAATAAAACATTTAATAGTAAATTCGTGGTAAGTCTTCTGTGCATTTTTCCTCAGTTTTGTTGAAGGAGATCAATTAAAACAACTCCTCTCTTTAGTGTATATTGTATAGAGCAGGATGTGCTCAGACCTCCATGAATTTTGTGACACCCTCAGAGCCATCGAGGGCACTGATGGAGACCAGCAGCGTTACCAGCCTTGGGCTGGTACCCACAGAGTTTTAACAAGTAGCCTGCCTGACAACCTCAAAAAACAAACACCTTAAAGCTCATACTCTCTCTTCATAGTTCATCTCTAGTCCAAAAGTAGTCGTCTGTTATTTTAGTATCTGTTTTCTAAGCACGTCGCCTTTAATTAGGTCCTGCGCACTTCTCAGATTTGTTTCTTTGCCAATATTAAACTGTTTTCTGTATAGTGAGCAGATTCCAAGGCAGATGTCCAATCTATTTGGATTTTGCTTACTGATTGTAATAAATTTATTACTTCTTCCATGCAAACATAGAGCAAAATTCTTTTGTTGAGCAACAGACCTACACTGAGTATCTGTAAAACCATGTCAACACAGCAGGAGCTCGGAAGCACTAATGGTAATAACTTCCACTGAGGCATTTCCATGCATTTTGCTTCAGGTTTCTGGTTTTTTTCTTTCTTCCATTTCTTTGGCCAGGAATTTGGCGCAACCTTAAACTTCGTGTTGTATGCACTCCTTTCAAAAATCTTCAAGAAAACTTTTTCAGGAGACTCCTCCAATAAACTCAATACCCAAGCTAGTCACAGTTTAGAGTGTAAATCAAGTGTATATCAATAAAAAGTTAGAACTAGAAAAGGGCAGAGCTAGATTGGATTAAGTCTGGATTCCTGGAGAGTAGTCTTTCATCAGATTTACTATTAGATACACACAACCAAATTTTGTTTGTTTCAGATCCCAAACAACTCAGACATGCTCAGAGAAAGACCAGAATGAGATTGGGCAGGAAGGATCAGGCTCTGGACTGTTATTCTGCCCTCTTTAAGAACTTCAAAAAGGAATAAGCAGAGAATAAGTGCCTGATTGTATTTGAAGTTGGTGTCATCTGAAGAGATGGGTTCCCAGAGGTGCAGGCTGCACATCTGTACCTTGAAGGAGTCTCTGCAGACCCATCAGCCAGTGCTGTACCTGAGCTCTCTGTATTGTACCTGGTTTTTACATATTATAAGCTCACACTCTACGTTCTTTGTAAAAGAATTTATGTGAGAAAAAATTCCTGAACTATTTTTGGAGGAATCTGTTATTTTTCTAAATAGATAGAACCATTGTGAAAATCAGCTTCAATTTATGCCTTATTTATGCATCATAAGTCTGTTCTTATGCACCATAAGTCTCTACTGAGCCTGTCAGACCTACTGGCCATACATGGGGTCATTCCCAATGTATGTGCAAGGTTTGCCTGGCTTTGTTTCCAGGCTGGAGAGGCCTTGGAGCAGCACCATTCCCAGGGCCACCACTCTCCTTAGCACTGGCCATGCTCAAAGGGTCCATTGTGCAAACCCACAGGTTCAATGAGCCTGCCTGAATGGATATAGTTACACATGGGGCGAGCCTTCAGGACCCTTCTGAGCCCAACCAGGTTGTGTTGCTGTCAGGCAATTAACTTCCCAAAAGAAAGGAAATTGAAATGTGCCATTTAGGCCATTCTGTGCATTGTTTGCACATGCTGGAAAGGAGAACAAAGTACATGCTCTTAACAGCTAACAGGAAGAGTATTTGTTTGTTTTCTCTTTGTCCCTGTTAAGGCACTCTCAACATGCCAGAGCTGAGAACCTTTAATTTATCACCTTCCTGTGCTTGGGGCTTTATTGCACTCATTGCTTAAGCTAATGCAGGTGGTCGTGCCCTGCTTTGCAGCTGCTTTTGCTGTTCCTTACGGTTGCAGTTCAGGTTTTTTTGCTCTGCTCCTGTTTCTTAGACATAGAAATTGATGCTTCAGTTTATTTCATTTGCATTAATCAGTCTTTTATCATTTTATTGCCACTTCTCTGCTGTGACTCTAAAGGAAGAACAATGTTTATTCCCTCTCCCCAGCAAGGTTTAAAACTGATTCTCTGTGCTACAGTTGTTCTTTGTTTCTTTATAATGTGGCTTCATCTATCGTTTACAGTGTATTTATGAGCAGCAGAGACTTGATGCCTTTTAGAACAAAATGCCTTCATTCTTTCTAAAAGTCTCCTTGTGTTTTTGTAAAGCACTAAGTATCCTGGTGGTGTTAGAAAAAGGGGTCATGATTATGAGCACAACAGAGAGGAAGAAAACTGTCAATCTAAAAATGATTCCTCTTACTCAGCAAATCCCCTCTCTCTGGATTCTGAGCCATTGGATAGTAGTGACACAGAAAGCTTCTGGTAATCTTTATTGCACCTGTTCACTCTGCAAAGTCAATATAACTCTGAGGGCTTAAACTGGATTGCACTTTGATCACACATGTTGGTATCTATAGCTTCAATCTGGACAGGAGCTGCTGCATGTAGAGTACAATATTAATTATCAATTAAGTAATCTAGGGGCTCAGTTCTATTTTCAGACATTATTTAGGTACCTCAGGAAGCAAAATCTCTTGGCATTTTCACAGCAGTGGGATTTTACAGAGATTTTTTTGAAGATAGTGAGTGTAATCATGTGGTGAAAGCAGGTTGTTTACAAATAACTCACACAGGGTTGGGGCCGGGTACCCCCATAACAGAAATTGTGTAGTGGTCATTAACAGGAAGGACTATGCTTAGATTTATGTTACATTACACTGAAGAAAGTAATACCAAATTCCAGCCATTCCCATGCAAAGAAATGAAGGGTGAAATTAAAATTTTGCTGAAAATAATATGCTAATATGGAAATTAAGGTCATTAAATGAAAGGGAGTATGAAGAAACAAAACAATCAACTTGATATTAATTTTTTTAATACTAAAAGTTACAGCTTGAACACTCAAAGGGCTTTTCAGACATGGTATGTGAACTGTTTGCATTTTCATGAGGCCAAGTTTAAAATAATGTCCTTCCTGATTAGCACAGTGAGCATCACTGCATTTAATTGGGTAATGACCTCTGCTTAGTGACTGTTATAAACTAGAGTGAAATTTGAAAAGAGGTACAATAGCAAGCTGCAGTAATCATGTTTCTATTGGTATTGCCAATTGAAGATCATGAATGATAAACATTAAACCACAACATGTAAACAGTTTTTTCCCTGCAGAATTTAGGCTCAGACTGATCACTTGTCTCTCTTAATATGATTTGTCCTGGCTATTGAAAACAAGGGCTCCTCCCTCCCCCGATATCTCTTCTAATGTAATTAGCATCTAGTCAATAATGTTCAGCATTTCATTTTACCGCTTTAATTAACAAATTCAATTTGTTCAAACCGCTGTGAAAACAAATTAAAAGCCCAGTGAATAAAAACCTTAGTGCCAGAGATGTGTCTAAGGTGTTCACCAACTCTTCCTCTGTTAACATACCATCTTCTGTGGTTTCTTTCCCCCGGTGAAGATGAAGGAGATTTTCAAAACTTGGTCTGATTTTTTTTCTACTGGAGCAAATTCAGATTCATTGTGTTGGGGTTTGTTTGGATTTTTAATTCTGACAGAGATGGTTTCACACCAAATGCCAAGTCCAAGGAACAAAGCAAGGCTGTCCTGTCATGGTGAATACACTGTGAATGTTGAACATTTATTTTTAAGCATTTCCAAAAGTTCATCACCTTGGCTCTTGCTGCGCCTCTCCCAGTCTGCACCAACAAGTGCAAGACAGATTTTTGGTGCAAATGCAGCAGAATCTGTACAGCCACAGCTGCCTCCACAGCAGCCTGAGTGTGACCAGAATAGAGCTGCTGCTTTCTGCTCCAGCTTTGAGGAAGTGGAGTCTCCCGAGGCTGCAGCACTGGCTGCCCACGTTGGGCTCACACCTCTCCTGTCACCACCTGGGAAGCCACCAAGGCTGTGACAACCTCTCTGTCCCGTATTTTCATGCTTTCCTTTTAGTTTTTCCCCCCAGTTTCTTTCGTAGATGACAGCATTTATTGTACAAACATTGTCAGAGCTCTGGAAAGGTTGAAACAATACAGATTGAGTTTAATAACTACTGTAAATGTCCCGCAAACTTGGTCAACAGACCGGCCTGTATTTATATGCACAATAAACACAAACACAGGCAACCCCCATACGGCTCTTTGGAGGTCGGCCTTCCCTTCCCAAAGAAGGTCACTGGCAACTGTGGGCTTCCTGCCAACATGCAGCATTTAGCTTTGCAATATTCATGCAATGGCTTTTTAATATTTACAGCTTTAGATTTGACACAGCTCTCCTTACGTATTCTGATTGCTTTGGCTTTTTCCAAGACCTTCCCGAGGTGGCTGTTTGAGAAACACGTTTAAGAGAGTAAATGTTAGCTACTGAGCAGTGCTGGGGTTGGAAATTGAGGCTGCTGAGGTGAGTGTCGCACCTCCACCAGCCAGAGGGGCTCAAGAAAATTTGCTGGTTAGGATTTATTTTGCAGATCAGCATGGAAGCAGTGGACTGTGCACACAGGCTCCCTGTGGTGCTGGTTCGTCTGGGTGCTGTGGAAGTTTGGGCTGTGAGTTTTTCCTCAGCTGTGGATCCAGTTTGAGTGTCTCTCTTTTATTTACCCCTGTATAACCTAACTGCAATATCATAGAATCGAAGTCACGGAGTGGTTTGGGTTGGAAGGGATCTTAAAGATCACCTCGTCCCACCCCCTGCCATGGCAGGGCACCTTCCACTAGACCAGATTGCTCAAAGCCCCATCCAGCCTGGCCTTGGACATTTCCAGGGATGCAGCATCCCCAGCTTCCCTGGGCAACCTGTTCCAGTGCCTAAACTACTGAATATCAATATATCAATCAGAGATCTTTGAGACATTTAGTTAAAATTGGCTGGTGCGTACAGTGATGGTAGAGAAGGCTGACAGATTAGAAGGGATTTGTATATAAACTTACTTCTTCAGGAAGCCAGGCTAAAACAGACCTACAATTTACTGTGTTTACCTTTGCAGTGCCCTGTAGACTAATTGCTATTTCTGAGTTTGGAAATATGTAGCCTTTACTACTCCATTGAGTTCATTTCCACTTTTATGTGCTCTGAAGTTCATTACACTACAATTGACCATCATATTTGAATTTTTTTTTAATATGACCACTCTTAAAATTGATCTAGTACTAGCTAGAGCTTTACTTGTTCATTGCTGTACAAGAAAAATGGTAACATTTACTCCAAGTTGAAGTCTGGAGGAAGTGAACCACTGAAACCTGATACCTTGTGATGAGCGAGAATATGAACTGCAAAGCACGATCATGTATTAATGTAAACAAATGGATGCAAGAGCATTTGAGGTCCTCAGTGGGGGAGTTTAGCAAATTAATGTTCATATTGTCCACTCTAATTTCTCCTCAGTGAAGTCACCAATCCCTCTCTTTCATTTAAAATTGCCATTATAATATTTAGCGACACATACTGGTGGTGTTGTCTGAGCAAATCTGTGTCTAGTGATTGCCTCTGCTCAGTTATGTATAGCTCATGCCTCGCTGTCTCTCTCGGTTTCCTTTATTTTCTCTTTTTTTTCTTTTTTTTTTTCAAATGTAACCTCATGCCAAATGGTATAAATTATCCAACCATCTGTCCCCCTTCTTCAAAACCCTGAGGGAAAATAGATCTGAAGTGTAGCTCATTTTCACCAAAAATGCCAGTTGTAATAGATCCTGACTTTTGTGTCCACTCATCTTGTGACTGGTGAGAAATCCCATAGCCTCGAATTTTTTGGTAGCTGTGTTGGAGCCTTTAATTAGCAGGTGGCCAGTTGTGCCCCAGCTCAGTGATGGCAGCAGGTCCTGGACCTTCTGGTTTTAATCTCACCTGTGACCAGTAGAGGAGCTCCCCCTGCCTGCTACTTCTACAGCATTTTTAAGTGCATGAACCATTCACATTTTCCAGATATTTTCTTTGAGGTTTAAATAATTTCATCCAGTTATATATCCGTCCCCACCCCCCTTAATTTTCTGTCTTGTAAAATAATAATAAGGAAACTGATTTTGCTGCATGAGTCAATTTGCAAATCAAGCAGCCTTTACGTTATTTGCCTGTCTGCTGAGTTTCTGCGCCACGTTTCGCTGTCTCGCGTTCAGCTTTCCCCTACTCTGTCGTTCTGACTTGTCAGCTGGAGCTGAAATGCTAATTGAAATCGAATGGGCCTGTCAACTGTGCTGCTCTCCCCCGGTGTGCTGAGCTGGTGTGTTCACTAACTGGGAGGATCCAAGGCTCGGGGAAGATGCTCTTCTTCCCCACGGCATCACATGGTGCATGTGATGTGATTGTGGTCCTATGTAAACTTCCTGTATGGAGGCATCCTCCAAAGCCATGTCTATAAACCAATCTTCCACTTAACTGCTTCCAAAATGAGCTTGAGTGAAGGCAGATGACCTTGACACAGTTCTGAAGTCCTGGAAATGTCTTCTTTTTAGCCTGAGTCGCTGTTAAATGGGGAACTCATCAGCTATGCTTCCACCTTGCTCTCTAATATATTGCCTCGTCTTCTGATTGAAGAGATAAAGAGAATCAGATCTGAGATTAGGAGAGCTTCAAATGCAGAGATCCTTCAAAGATACCTAGCCCTGGTGGCACAATGATTTATACATTATCAGTAGAGCTCTGCAGCTCAGGTGAAGTGAACTATGTGGTCTTCCACACCTCAACATTAAAACCTTTTATCTTTCAAAGAGATCCATATGACTCTTACACCAGTCTTCAAAATCTATACAAGGTGTAAAAGAGCCCATGTTACATTGGCGAACTTCAAGGAAGAGGTAAAGCACATAATTTATTTCCCCTTGTTAATAATGACAGTCATATTAGGTGAGAGCTTTATTACTGGGATTGTAGCCAATATTTCCTCATCCTTATGTTAATTTTATGTAGCACTACATGAATAATACACCACCAACATTACACTCCCAGAATTTGCTGTGGTCAGTAAGATCTGTCCTGGCTGAACCCAAGGGTCTTAATAAACCACGTCATTCTGGCCCATCCCCAGGATATGCATCTCAAAAACAGTTTTCATCAGTTTGAAGCTCACCTATTCACATTGCTGTGCCACTGCATTTATGCCTTCAGTCATCCAGTGAAGCATTATTGCAGTTCTGCACAGGAACACATACTTAGATGTTTTTTGATTTTTGCTTCTGTTAAGCTGGTGCTGTGATAGGTGCCCAGTCATGATAAACACAAGTATATAAGCAAGCACAGAGAAATTTGTATGCGTTTTAGTATGTGAACCTTTGGTATTCTTTGAAAATATTTCCTTTGACTCTGTAGAAAGTAGGTTAGCTGGAACTGTTTACCTTGCTACAGAAAGAATTTCCAGATAGCAATTTTTAGTAAAACAAATTTTTAGTCTTTGAGCTTATCTCAGTGTGACAGCTCTCCCATTTCAGACAGATTAAGATCTTTGCCAAAGTACTCTGGATTGGTGGCTATCCAAGCATATGTCATTAGGCAAAAATGAAGGATAGATATTGAAAGATGTATTTTAGCACTCAGGTATTTGATGTTTGTTTTCTAAAGGGACTGGATTCTGAAATAATTTTATGTTTTAACTAAGCACACATAGATATTCTTTTAGCAGAAGTATTTAACCCTTCTATCCCACAGATGTGTTTACTGTGTCCCCTGGCCCCAGCATGATAACCCCTCTTCCCCTCTTCACGAGATGTGCTCCAGGAGATCCTCTGGGCAGAAGAAATCAAACTATGGCTTGTCTTGAGTTTTATGTTCATGTTGGCTATCAGGTATTGTTGCCAAATAAAAAGTCTGGAAAATGTAGACCTTGATGCCAGAGGGACACTATGTTGGATCATTGCCTTCGCTCGCCTCCAGACTTCAGGAGGAAATTACCAATTATTGAGACTTAAGTTCTTTCAAATGTCACCAACCATCAGGTTCAAAAGCAATTTTGTATGATCTGGATTATACCAACAGATGAACTGATAATTCTGCCTTGCTTCCACAGAAGGCCAGCACTTCCTGCAAAGACTGTATTTAACGCTTGCTCCAAGTGTTAATCTAGCAAGATGTGTAGACTGTTTGCCTTTAGTTTGATATCTGTAAAACAAAGATAATGGTGCACCTCAAAGGTCTACTGTCACGATTAATCCATTAATTTTTATAAAGTTACTTTCAGCTTCTGAGATAGAAGTCTCTAAAACAATGCAAAGTATTATTCATACTATTATTATTTTATGAGTCATAAGAAGATATTTCTTCCTCTTCATAAGAATTCCAATAAGATCTCCTTTCTTTATTGAACTGAGACGATGTATTCAGTTCTCCTATTGCCTCAGAAACTAACTAGTTGCTGGAGTTGTCAGAACATTTTAAAGAAAATGGCTCAGTGTCCAATTCCTTTTTTGTTCTTAACTGTGTTGATTTATAACCCTAATCTGACAGATGCTCAAAGATTGATACCTTCCAATTACCTGTGGTTTGCAACGTCAACTTAATAATCTTGCAATTTCTACAAGCTCGGGTTGATAGCCACTGTGCTGAAGCTGAATCATTTGTGGATTTTTTTTTGTCTTCCAGCTTTGAAGGGATCCATAATAATGCATTAAAAAAAAAAAAAAAAGAGAGAGAACTGATTACATCTAATTGATGTTTTATGAAGGTATCTGTTCTAATAACTTCAACCTGCTAGGAAACAACACCAGTGTGTTAAATGCATTAAAAAGTACAGATGCAGAGTTCCACGGGCAAGATGATCATTCCAAATCAAAGGCATTAGCATAAATGCAGAAATCTTAGCTTGCTGCTTGCCTAACCAGTGCCAGATTGGAGTGACTTGTAGCTATCACTCAGAGGCAGAGGAAGGTGTTAAGAACATGTTTAAATGAGAAGATGATGGCAGCTCTACAAATTTTGACAGTCAGTTTATCTGAGGCACAAGTTCCTTGCTCTTTGTTCTTCACCAGTTCCCGAGGGGCTTGATTTTGAGAAGTGCTGAGCACTTGCAGCTTCTATTGACTTCAAGTGGAGTTTTAAGTGTTCTGCACTTGTGAAAATCATGCCCAACTGGATTAACACAAAGAGGTTTTTCTTTCAACATCGGCCAGAAATCTCTTTTCTTCCTACCTGACGTTTTCAGCAAAACACAGTTACTATTTCCTAGCAGGCAAAATTGTGTTATTTTATTATGTATTTCAGTTCCTCAGTGACTTAGTGAATATGTGTTAGACTTTATTATGCATTTGTACCATTTCTCACAGAGTCAAAGAAATAAGAAATGGAAAAGACCTGCTAGGTCAGCTGCTCCATGTCTGCAGTAGGACAGCATTGTTCCTTTCAATAAGTTTCCTTGTGTTTTGTCCTTCCTAAATAGTGCAGACATCTTTGGGGGTTTTTTTACGGTGACAAAGGCTGCACAACAATTTATCTTTCCTTCAAAAATAATACCTATATTTGTAAAGAAAAGAAAGAAGGGTATTTTTAATCTCCCCTGCAAATTGAGAAAGGTATTCCTTTTGATTTGACAGGCAGAGGCAGTTGCTGTCATTATAAATAGGGGTGTAAATGCAGGATGCCTTGCAGATTATATTTTGATTTAAAAATCCCCAAACCCATGACTGCATAACAAAGGAGATCTTTGTCTTTCTTAATTTCTGCTCTTTTGATGTTTCATGGCCTCTGTCTCTGATGATTTCTGGATGCTTCTCCACTTTGGCTTGTGACCAGGGAGGCAAAATACCCCAAGGAATACATTCAACAGTGTGTTTTAGTTCCACATTCAAATATATATCTTTGGCCAGCCTCTTCCTGAGAAGTCATTGCAATAGCCATAATGGGCCATAATTCAGTCGTTAAATCCAGCCTGATGATAGGAAGAAGTGTAGTCATTCCAGTAATAAAACTGACTGCCCAGTACAATACAGGCTTTCCCCTCCCCATCTGCATCAAATATAATTATTGGGAGAACAATCTCTGGATGCATTTCAGTAAAATACTTTCCCATAGTACTGTTTTCTAGGGCAAAATAATTTGTTGTCTGTGCTAAATGCCCTTATGAGAAAAACTGTCGTGTGAAATTTCTGTTATTTAGAGGATGAATCCCTCTAAAGTTTCCTGATATGAAGATAATATTCATGTTCTTTAAATTTTCATTGTTATATCTATTTAAGATATAGTACCTGAAGATTTCTGCTTTTATTATTATTAATAAAATGACTGACTAAAAACTGAAGGAGGAAGATAACCTTTAATTTATATTCCTTCTCAATAAGAGGTCTTTTTATAGTTACATTCAGGTCATTTTTTTTTTCCTGTGGATCATGTATACTATTAAATGGGGTTTTATTCCAATTCAGGAGACACTTCATCTTTAAACCTGTACTTACATTAACTTTTGTACATGGTTGCCCAGGCAACAATGTAATTGCATGAAACAATGGCATTCTCCTATGTACCATTTATGGCAAGTTTGCATTTGAAAAAACTTCTTGTCTTATCATCAAAGCAGAATTTGTAACCTTCTGACAGCTGAAGGAATGTTCAGGGGCCTTGATTCATATTCATTTTCCCTTGTAATTTTAATGGGTACCATCACCTTTCGTTTTCAGGGTATTTCTTTTTCCCCCCTATGATAGTTAGTGTTTTAAATGAAAACTCTAGAGCAAGCAAAAGAGACTGTTTAAAAAATAGCTCCCAGAAAAGGCTGCAGGTCCCATTCTTCCAGCTTGTAGCCTGTGAAATTGCCACTGTTTAATTGATCTTCTATAAGCTTATCTTTCCAGTGAGATGTACCATTATTGTACATTAATCAGTGCCTCCAGACATTATCACTGAGGTAACCAAGAGCTAATCAAGCAAGAATGGAGCTGGCAGACGCCAGGATGTCACGGGTGCCTTGCTGTGTACGAAGTCTGTCAGAGTTTCAGCTTCCAGAGGAACCTGTTTTTGCAGAGCTGCAGACTTTGTGTAACCTTGTCATAGCAATGGAAGAAGGGGCAAAGCATCCTGAATATCAAATAGTTGGGCCATGCGGGGAGCCAGAGCTCCTGGAATCCTCTGGATGGCAAAAAACAAAGTGACTCTCCACTAACAATAATAACAACAACAATGATGCTATTTAAGAATAAACAAAATGTTGACAAGTTGATTCATTTTTAAATAGTTTTCTAGGGAAGAGAATCAAGCCAAGCAGATTTACGGTAGAAAATATTCAAAATATATTAATCAGTCATTGCAAAGTGCCACTAGAAATTGCATTCCTGCTTTTTAATTGATTTTATTTTATACCTGCTCGTCTAGAAAAAAAACGACCCAAAACAACCACAAGCCGCTGAATTTTCCTGATCGTAATTTCTGACAGCTAAATACCACATTATGAAAATAACAGAACAGAAAAACAATGGGGAGGTGTACCAGATTCATTTAATCAATTTAACTAAAACTATGCTCCTTCTTGCTGAAATATCTGTGTGAGGCTTTTTTGTCAGGTGACAAAATCTGCAATTTGGGAGAGAATGGAGTCTAAGTCGTGTAGGGAAGCAGCTGTATCCTTGTGCCACAGGTTCTGTCATGTGAGACAAGTCCCAACTGATGGCATGTCTGCACTTCTTTCTTGCTGGCACATCGATGCCTCCCTGGCATCCTTCAAAAATTTCCTCCTTCCTTCTTGCTGGGGGTAACAGAGAAGCCACTCCAGAGCAGGCACCAGCAGTGGTGCAGGGCTGACATTCCTTTGTGGGATGTACCCCAAAGATATCCAAGGACTTGGGAGCAACAAGTGCACCCTCATTGTACCCCTTCCTAGATCCACTGGAAACCAGGCAACAGAGTGAGAACAAGGCTTTTCCCTTAAACAGAGGGAAAAAACCAGAGCTTGTGGTTGGTTACCCGGAACTTCCAAGCCTGGTGTTTCTGATCCCCTTTTCTGCAGCCTGCAGCAGCTGCCAGGCTTTTCTCCCCACACATTTGTAACTCTCGGATTTTCATGCCACTTCCAGTTGCATTGGAGGAAGAGAACTACTTTTGGCAGACACAGCAAACAAAGTCACTGCCATACAGTTTGACTTCTGCAGCTGTTTTCCTTCAGATTTTGATAAGTCACTATATTTTGCATGCCCTATTTTCTTCCCAGTCCCCAAGAAATTGTAAATTTAAGACATACAGTGTGAAAGCATTAATAAGCAGATTTTACGTAGTTTTCAGTTTGTAACTCCACTGACTTTTGTTGATGTGTTCCAAATATAAACAGGTAACAGATCAAAATTTGCCCACTGAATACATATACAGCAAATGTAAAACACTGAACCAAATTGCCTGCTGGCGTACATCCATTGACAAAAAGGAGTTTTGCCAGAAGGTAGTTTGGCTCATTATAGCTAGTAATTTCAGTATTAATAAGTGGAAAAATATTACTAATCATTGCTAAGCTTTATTGATGACATTCTCAAAACTCTATTACTTCCCTAAGGTGAACCTGCCAGTGCTGCCTTCCACCTCTCTTGGATTTCAGTGAGGATTGTATATTCTTGATGGTTTGCAAGGCCAAGGTCATTAATGAAGATGTTTTCTGTTGGGTGGGAGAGAAGGATTGGTTTTGTTTAATTAAAAAAACCCCATGAAATAGAAATACTGCAGAGGGATAAATGTTTCCCTTTCTGAATATAAACATCTTGGCATCACCTCACTGTTTATTTTCAAAAGCTGCCTAAGTTTTGCTTCCATATTTATCTAACAGCAGGGGATCATTATCCTGTGACAAAGTTCTATTCCACTGACATTATCTCTTAATTAGAATTCATCCTTTTCTAGTTCTACGTAGTCAGTCTGTAGTTCCCACAAGTCCCATAAAGCAATGTGCATTTTTGGAGGCAGAGGGAAGAGGGAAGGTCTCACAGACCATTAAGAGCTGTTTAATACGCAGCCTGGTGTGGACAGGGCTGCTTTTATTCTGCGTGGGCACAACTGTGCAGAATTTGCAATGAGGGCCAGTCTCTGCCCACCCTGACATCACGCCAAGTGACTTGGAGAGATGTGCCAGGCCAGGAAGGAGGGCACTGCTACAGAGGAGAAAATAAATTGCTTGTCTTCCTTAGGAGACAAGGAGAGGAATCTGCCCAGGGCTGTAATCATGGCACTCTTGGAGGGTTGTGGAGCTGATGGAGGTAAAGAGCAATCCTGTGAGGTGCTCTGCAGCACATTGGGAATGTGCTCCGGGATGGTGGTGGGGAATGGAGTCATTCCTATTGCCAGGGAAGGTCACACTGCTGCCCCACGGCTCCTTTCACAGAGATGAAGGCACTTGCAGCTCCTAAGGCATCTCTCCCTTCTCTCAGGGAGCGTGAGCAGCATTATTCTG